>CM061753.1:337910031-338294779 GCA_030979885.1 Lolium multiflorum | reverse complement strand
CCTGTAACCGCGGAGACGCGCGCCGCGGAAGATTTGGGACGACGAGGTGCCGAGAGATCCACTAGCGGCCACAGGAGCTTCCCGACTCTTCGTGTTACTCAGCCAAAGCCCCGTCGGGGGGGTTTTGGAGGGTAACACATTCTGGCACGCCGGTGGGAGGACGGCTTCTACAACAATCTTCTGCATACATCCATGTCAACATCGGCATCCGAGGTGGCGAGAAACCGGTCACGTACGAGGATCTCCCCACGGAACACAAGAAGAAGTACGATGACATGAAGGTCATCCTCGAAGGCGAACTCATCGGCTCCTTTGAGAAGACCGGTTCGCACGGTATCAGGTTCAAAGGATTCACTCCACAAGCGTCCTCGACCAAGGTAGTCATCTGCGCGGATGAGCATTACCGAGCCTGCGACGGGGAGTCAACTACATGGTGGCCCATTCAATGCATCGGGCATTCTGTGAGCCTGGTGAACACTTTGGGGCGCGTTGCGCTCCGTGTAGTGCAAGAGATCATGGGCGTCGGTACTCCTTCGAGGAGACCTGTTCTAGGGACTCACCGGGGAGAGATGCAACTCCACACCGGGCCGCCTCTGCCGTGCGCAATGGCGGCTCCACGGCAACAAGGCTCACCATACGTAGTCTACAAAGTTGGGGGTGACAGGGCGACTATCAGTTCTTGCATGACCCGCCCAAGGAAATCACACGGATACGTGTGCACGTATGTGCGGACGCTCGCGGACGCGGCGTCCGGGCTCCACGGGAGGGATTGCCGGACCGAGGAGCAATTGTTCAGCGGAAGAACAAGCTGAGCGGCGGGAGTCGGACGAAGGCGAGAAACAAGCGTGGCCTTCGTATGCCACTGCACCGGTCCATGAAAGCTCAGCTGCTACTACCTCCACCGCGAATCAGATCAGTGTAGTCCTGAGGAACGATTCGGCATCTTACTTAAGAAAGAAGAAGATAATCGGCTATTCCAAGCCGTACCCCAATGGGTTCGACCTGATCCCACTACCACCTGCGGCTTCCGGACTTCAACAATTTCAGTGGGTCAGAAGGATCTAGCTCATCGAGCACGTGAGCCGATACTTGGCCCAGGTAGGCTCCGGCATCGGATCAGCTACGGGTGAGGTGCTTCTCGCAATCCCTCACCGGTCTGACTTTGGATGGTACACCTCGTTGCAGCCAAATTGGTGCAATCATGGAAGCAGTTTGGAGGAGCTATTCCCCAATACCATTCAGAAGCTATTGAAGCTGGTATTGCCGAACTAGCACGAGGTTCGGCAAAAAGCGAGGAGAGACAGTGGCTGATCAGCGTTTCAGGATTGTCAAGAACCGATGCTATTCGACTCGTTTGAGAAAGAGGCATTCGAGCTGGCCGTGGCAGGCCTTGCCGCGTCGTTCAAGGCTGACGTTCCAGGTTGGGTACAACTCGTTGACGCACCTGGTCGGTAGGCTGACCTTATATGAACAGCGTCATCGAGCATGCAAGGACAAGTTCAAGCGTGATAACCCTGGTCAATGCGATGAGGATGAAGGTGCAGGAAGATCGGGGAAGTTGCGGTAGCCGGTGGACTCGGGCGCGGTACCTGTGTCACCGCAATGGGTGAATCCACGGGGCCTCCAAGAGGGTTGGACTTTGACGTGACCAAGGCGAACGGATCTTCGATGCACTCTGCGAAAGAGCTTGATTGAAGCTACCGAAGGCCACCAAGATCTACGGCGGGAGATGAACAAAGGCCATACTGCAAATGGCATCATACGTTCCCGCACACCACCAACGACTGCAAAGTACTGCGCGCACAAATTCGGATGGGCGATAGAATCGGGCCGATTAACTTTCGGGCAGTTTGCCATGAGAAGACGGGCGTCCGTTTCCGGACGTCAACATGGTGGACCTAAGCCACTCCATAAGAGAACCAGGGTTCTCTTTGATATCAATATGGCGAGGTTTGTGATTCGCCATGGACGCGGACAAACGACGACCACTCTCGTGGCAAAGATAAAGAGGAGGCCGTTCCACGCGACCGGCCCCAAGATGATGACAGACGGTACCTAACCGAGGAGGAGGTGAGAAACATACGGTATCAACGCCCATTATCCGTACATCTCCTCAACAAATATGAGCAGCAGTACGACCGACTTATCGATAATTTCTTATATTCCATGCCACTTTATTGATGATATCACATGTTTTATACACATTATATGTCATATTAAATGCGTTACACAAGACTAACCTGTGTGAGATGCCGAAAGACGATTTGCTGTTTTCTGCTGTTTTGGATCAGAAATCCTAGTAAGAAATATTTTCGGAATCGGACGAAATAAAGACCGAACCTTATAATTCCGGAAGCTTCCGAGCCACTTAGGAGGAAAGGATGAGGAGCCGGGGGGGCCCACACACCCGGCGCGGCCCGGGGGCGCGCCCCCTGTGGTGTGGGCAGCCCGTGGCCCCCGACCCCCTCTCTTCGCCTATTTAATCGTCTCCGACCTAAAAACACCGACGGAGAAGACGAGACCGGAGAAAACCTTCGGAGCCGCCGCCATCGCGAAATCAAGATTCGGGGACGGGGGAGTCTCTGTTCCGGCACCTGCCGGACGGGGAAGCCCGGAGTCATCTCACCCGCCGTCTCCACCGCCATCTTCACCGCCATGTTTGTCTCCATGATGAGGGAGGAGTGGTTCTCCATTGAGGCTCGGGGCCTATGTGGTTCATCTCTCTCTTTATGTGATCTAGTTGAATATCATCTATGTGCTACTCTAGTGATGTTATTAAGTAGTTTTATTCCTCCTACACGGTGTAATGGTGATAGTGTGTGCATCGTGTAGTACTTGGCGTGAGCTATGATTGTGATCTCTTGTAGATTATGAAGTTAACTATTGCTATGATGGTATTGATGTGATTTGTTCCTCCTACATAAGCGTGAAGGTGATAGTGTGCATGCTATGCTAGTACTTGGTTTAGTCTTTTGATCTATCTTACACTAAAGGTTATTTAAATATGAACATTGCATTGTGGAGCTTGTTAACTCCGGCATTGAGGGTTCGTGTAATCCTACGCAATGTGTTCATCATCCAACAAAAGAGGGTAGAGTAGTCCTATTATGAGAATTGTTGAGAGTATTATGCGAGCAGGATCCCTAGGCCTTGCTTCCAAGCATCGAATCTCCGTTTGTTTACTGTTTTGCTGCATGTTTACTCGCTGCCATATTTTATTCAGATTGCTATTATCACTCATATACATCCATATTACTTGTATTTCACTATCTCTTCGCCGAACTAGTGCACCTATACACCTGACAAGTGTATTTGGTGTGTTGGGGACACAAGAGACTTCTTGCTTTGTGATTACAGGGTTGCTTGAGAGGGATATCTTTGACCTCCTCCTCCCTGAGTTCGATAAACCTTGGGTAATCCACTTAAGGGAAACTTGTTCTGTTCTACAAACCTCTGCTCTTGGAGGCCCAACACTGTCTACAAGAATAGAAGCACCCGTAGACATCAAGCAGCAGTACGACCGACGTCGCCGCTACGACGACGACGACGAAAGATATCATCGGTCTGATGCAGACATGAGGTATCGTCAGCATGACAGCAACAACGACGGGTACGAACGTCGCGCTAGAGGGAGGTCAAAGGAGCAAGACAACGTGGACAAGCACTGGGACTGTCCCTTCTTCAAACATTGCTGGGATTCAGGGATGAGCCGATTGCCAAGAGAGCTGCCCAGAATGCAAACGCGAAGGAGAAGGACAAACGAAGTTTCGGTGTTCGAGCGTCTAGGACCCTCCCACCACGTAACACAAGCTGAGTCATCTCAAGAAGAAGACTTCGAGGGAGATGGAGAAAGAAGATAGGTATCACCGACCAAGGTGGTGCCCTGATGGACTCGGCCATTCTGGAAGCGTAGGGTGCAACGGCTGAAACCCGGAAGAAGCCGAGCACGCACGCTGCACGTTAAGAAGAGCACGGCCCGATCCCGCGAAAATTCAGCAAACATTGGAGACGAAGGCGCGCCCGCCAAAGAAAGTATGCGCCCCAAACAGGCGAAAGCCGATGCACAGGCATCGGCTGATGCCGATGCGGAGGCATCGGCTGACACAAACATGGTGTCCGTGGTCCTGACAGAGTAGCACGTCCAAGACATTGGACATCGTGGCAAGGCCGATCCCTGCGATCGGCCCTCAAAAAAATGAAAAGCAAAGGATCTTATCTCCAACACGCCACGTAGCTACAGTGGAAATCCAAGAAGTTGCAAACCATTATCAAAGCATTGCAACGAAAAAGGAGGCCGATTCCAGCAATCGGCCAAAATTATCCTCAACATACCTTGTCTGTGTTCAGCATTGATCCAACAGATGCCTGAAGAGCCGATGCCATCAATTACTTGACAGAATCGGCTCGGGGGGCACATAGATGGATGAGACAAAGGATATGAAGCATGAAGCTGAGGATGCATGCCAAAGGCCCAGCACAGCTCAAGGTGCAAAAAATGGAAAAATCCAAAAAATTTGGGCACAGCCGATGTGTAGACATCGACTTAAGGATTAAAAAGCCGATGCACGGCCATCGACTCAAGGGATACGACTGCTACGGGCCTCAGTCATCAGGTAGCAAGGCTCTGCTGAAGGACACACCGGTGGCTTTCCTGGAATTCCAGTAGCAAGCAGAAGCGGCAAGCAGCAGCAGCCCTGGCAGGATATCGGTTGGGGCAAGTTTAAGGGATCACAACCCTGATCAACCGCAGGAGCGGCGCAAACATGCAGTTCAGGGTAAGGGTGAGCCCGACGGAGGAGCATGTCTCTGCTAACACCAGGAGGGCAGTCGATGATGAAGCAATCGGTTATGACATTTTTTGCTTAAGGCTTGGCTATGACTTGGTCGGCGTTACTGTCAAAGGCTGTTGGGACCAAAGTAGGAAGAGCATCAGGAGACGTCCTCGCCAGGAGCTGCATTAACCTGCCAAAGATGATGAGCCAACCTGATCAGCAAGGCGCAGGACTTGAGCGGAAGAAGCTCGGAGGGCAGTTTGCCCTGAAGAATCCTTTGCTAAAAGAAGCCGATTTTTTCGGAATCAGCTGGCTCTGCATCGCAACTTCTCTGAGGAATGGCGTTGATGTCGCAAAAAATATCAATTTCCGCATACAAGTCAATCGAGCGACAAGCCTAGAGCTCTATTGAAGACACCTGCCCAA
The DNA here is from genome assembly GCA_030979885.1 of Lolium multiflorum. Taxonomy (NCBI): domain Eukaryota; kingdom Viridiplantae; phylum Streptophyta; class Magnoliopsida; order Poales; family Poaceae; genus Lolium; species Lolium multiflorum. The sequence goes on along the minus strand of CM061753.1, from coordinate 338,289,581 downwards.
AACCAGACTACCAGCCTGCTGGGTTGGTGGGTAAGAGTCATGACCCTGTTTGAGGTGTCTCATGGTGCAAAGCCGATGCACAGCCATCGACTCTAGTACAAGTGCTCAAATTTGCCTCGTTGCCAGTTTGGCAGTGCTGCCAGGAGAGAGTTGGTATCCGAGACAGCCCGTTGCTCATTGAGCTATGGGTGATCATTTAAAGTATCGGCCAACAATGGAAGAAAGGTGGTCGGCTGGTTGGCCCTGTGTGATGTCTCTTTCAGACGTAATCAAGCCCGGGACTGTGTCTAAATTACGGGTTCTTGTCACTGTTTTCACCTCGGCTGAGGCTCGGGGGGCAACTGGCCTCGTGGATGCTCTGTTTTTAGAAGCCGATTGGAGATCATCGGCTGGTTGACTTGACTTATTAGCGTTCAAGTCACGATCACTCCGATGTCAAAAAGATAAAGAGTGGTTATGGGGGATCGATGCGTGGAGATCGGCTCATTAAACATCGATTGAGTTGACAATCGGCTAAATTAGCATAAAAAAGAATCGGTAAAATCAAATTGGAGAAATTCTTCATTGATAAACCAGATTTCTTACAAGGGAGAGCCGATTGCTTAAAGGGAGAGCAAAAGGGTCTGTTGACCAATCTACTACTGCTAGGCCTACACTAGTAGATCCTAGTCTACGGACCGTCACTACCCTCGTCATCATCTTCGGAGCCCCCATTGGCGCTGCCGCCGACGGGTTCCTCGTCGCTGCTCCCATAGCCCTCTGCGGGAGCTTCATCCTCTTCTTCATCATCGCTGTCGTCGTCGTCCCACCACATACGGAGGCGTTTCGCTGGTGGGTAACCCTCGAGGGAGTCGTCGTCGTCTTCTTCCTCCTTCTTCCTCCTCGTCGGAGGAAAAGCTCCCTTCCCAGAGGGAAGAGGTCGTCGTCGCTTGGTGCTTCCAGCTCCCCGACGATGAGGAACTGAAGGTCTTCTTCCCGTCGGTGAGGGGCTCGTCGTCCTCCGACTCGATGGAGAAGTCCCAGTCCCGCGCGTCCCCAATACTCGGGGCACGGGCCTCGTAGATGGCCATCGGATCGACCTCCTTCTCGAGCTCGCGGAGAGAGGAGGACTGGAGAGACAGGTCGGAGAGCGGAGGAAGAGGAGGAATCCATGGGGACTGAGGAGGGTTTTTCGGTTTGCTTGGCTACTGTGGAGCAGGGGATGAAGAAAGAAACCACAGGAAGTGGCCAAAAAAAAGGGAATATATGGTTTAATGCCTAAGCAGTTCCCGAGGACGTGGTGCGAACCATCAAATCGTGCAGAGAAGGCGAGGAGGCAAGACGTCATCATGAAGAAAATCTGCGATTCTGCACGACATGACCCTTCGAAGGAGACGGATGGTTTTGCAATTACCATTATCAAAACCGGGGGCATGTGTTACCACCCGATTTTGGCCAAATCAGGAGATGGGCCGTAAGTGAAGATGGGCTTGAAGGACGTACACGTGGAGCATCTTCGAAGCGGCCTTGCGGAGAGTTTGGGCTAAATTGCCCATGTATCTGTAATTAGTAGATCGTGTTGTGTTTAGATTAAAGAGATAGAGTCTGGCCCGTGCACGGTTAGGTGCACGCCTCAATTAGAAAGTCCCTTGGACTATAAATATGTATCTAGGGTTATCGGAAAAGGAGGACAATCATCGTTCAACCAACACAAAATACGGCGCATCGCCACCCCTTTCTTCGAGGGTTTCTCCCGGGTAAGCACCATGCTGCCTAGATCGCATCTAGCGATCTAGGCAGCACACGTTTATTCGTCAACCTTGTACTGCTCGTGCTGAAGCCTTGTTGATGGCGAGCGTTTGTTATCCTTAGGTGTTTAGGGGCTTGCATTGGTGCTTTCACGTGCATATCTGCGTGGCAATGCCGTCCTCGACACCTAGCTGCCCTTACGTCTATCCAGACGTAAGGGCAGCATCTTGCTTGTTCTTACCTAGTAGATCCGATCCGTTATAGTTGCTCCTTGCTCCGCAAGGATTAGTTTAATATCTGCATAGTTAGGCCTTATGTCAGGTCGGACGATCCGGATGCGTTAGGCGTTGTTTACCGTCCCGAGAGATGTTCCGGGGATCAACGTTATGTTGGTTTTAGGCCTCTCGTAGGGGTAGTTTGCATCCTCTCGTAGCTGCTAGGCCCGATCGCACGTAGGACGTTCCGATTATGCGGTGAAAACCCTAAACTATCGTGGATCGCTTTAGCTTTGTCCTGATCAAGCAGGATCCCCATGCCATTGCAAATCCATCAAGGACCATGGGGTGATCGGCTCTTTGAGCCGATCCACAGGGAAACCTGAGAGCCGATAGGGCTCGTATTTAATGTTTACGTGTCTGCCATGCAGGAACAATCGAAGCACTAACACCTTCCCCGATCGGGTCTAGGTCAGGTGGCACGCCCTAGCAACCGCCAGGACGCGCGCCAGATTTGCGGGACGGCGCGAGGTGCCAGGGATCCACTAAGCGGCCCTGGGAGCTTCCCGGCTCTTCGTGTTGCTCAGCCAAAGAGGGGTTTTGGTTTAAATAGTATGATCAAGATTATGATGGCACAGTCTACTAAATTATCCTTGTTATCGTTTGCCTGCTCCGAGCAGAACTAAGCGGGATGCGATACAACTCCGACGTATCGATAATTTCTTATGTTCCATGCTACATTATTGATGATATCTACATGTTTATACACATTATATGTCGTATTTACGCATTTTACTGGAACTAACCTATTAACAAGATGCGAAAGAGTTGCTGTTTTCTGCTGTTTTTGGTTTCAGAAATCCTAGTAAGGAAATATTCTCGGAATTGGACGAAATCAACGCCCAGGGTCCTATTTTTGCACGAAGCTTTCAGAAGACCGAAGGGAAAGGAAGTGGGGCCACGAGGCGCCGCCACAACGGGGCGCGGCCTAGGGCTTGGCCGCGCGGCCGGGCGTGTGTGGGGCCCCGTGTGCCCCCGCGTTGCCCTTCCGCCTACTTAAAGCCTCCGTCGCGAAACCCCCAGAGAGGCACGATACGGAAAACCTTCCGAGACGCCGCCGCCGCGAATCCCATCTCGGGGGATTCAGGAGATCGCCTCCGGCACCCTGCCGGAGGGGGAATCATCTCCCGGAGGACTCTTCATCGCCATGATCGCCTGGGAGTGATGAGTGAGTAGTTCACCCTGGACTATGGGTCCATAGCAGTAGCTAGATGGTCGTCTTCTCCTTATGTGCTTCATTGTTGGATCTTGTGAGCTGCCTAACATGATCAAGATCATCTATCCGTAATACTATATGTTGTGTTTGTCGGATCCGATGGATAGAGAATACTATGTTATGGTGATTATCAATCTATTATTTATGTGTTGTTTATGATCTTGCATGCTCTCCGTTATTAGTAGAGGCTCTGGCCAAGTTTTTGCTCTTAACTCCAAGAGGGAGTATTTATGCTCGATAGTGGGTTCATGCCTCCATTTATACCTGGGACAGTGACAGAAAGTTCTAAGATTGTGGATGTGTTGTTGCCATTAGGGATAAAACATTGATGCTATGTCTAAGGATGTAGTTGTTGATTACATTACGCACCATACTTAATGCAATTGTCTGTTGCTTGCAACTTAATACTGAAGGGGTTCGGATGATAACCGAAGGTGGACTTTTTAGGCATAGATGCATGCTGGATGGCGGTCTATGTACTTTGTCGTAATGCCCAATTAAATCTCACTATATTTATCATATCATGTATATGCATTGTTATGCCCTTTTCTATTTGTCAATTGCCCGACTGTAATTTGTTCACCCAACATGCTTTAATCTTATGGGAGAGACACCTCTAGTGAACTGTGGACCCCGGTCCTATTCTTTACATCGCATACAATCTCGCAATACTTGTTTTACTGTTTTCTTTGCAAACAATCATCTTCCACACAATACGGTTAATCCTTTGTTACAGCAAGGCGGTGAGATTGACAACCTCATTGTTTCGTTGGGGCAAAGTACTTTGGTTGTGTTGTGCAGGTTCCACGTTGGCGCCGGAATCCCTGGTGTTGCGCCGCATCACATTTCGCCACCATCAACCTTCAACGTGCTTCTTGACTCCTACTGGTCCGATTAAACCTTGGTTTCTTACTGAGAAACTTGCCACTATGCGCATCATACCTTCCTCTTGGGGTTCCCAACGGACGTGTACATCTACGCGCATCAAGGATATTGATAATAAGATTACTACTACAGCAAATGCCATCCAAGTTAGAATTAATGAGAATATAAGATTAATGGCTGAATTGCGTGCTAGGTGGGATAGAGAAGAAAATGAAAAACTAGCTAAAGAGAATAATGTAGCTAAAGTTTGGACTATTACCACCATTAGTAATGATAATGATTCACATGTTGCTGCACCTCCTACTATCAATGGTAAAATAATTGGTGTCGGCAATGTTTCTACTCCTAGTGCAAAGCGTACAAAACTGCCTGAAATTGCTAAAACTGCTGAAATCACTTGTGATAAAACTGCTGAAATTTTTTCCAACCTTGGGGACAATGATCCCATTGCTGTAGCTCATAATGATTTATATTTTGATGATTGCCACATCTCTGAAGTTATAAAGTTCTTACAAAAACTTGCTAAAAGTCCTAATGCTAGTGCTATAAATTTGGCCTTTACAAAACATATTACAAATGCTCTCATAAAAGCTAGAGAAGAGAAACTAAAAATTGAAACTTCTATTCCTAGAAAGTTAGAAGATGGTTGGGAGCCCATCATTAAAATGAAATTCAATGACTTTGAATGTAATGCTTTATGTGATCTTGGTGCAAGTTTTCTGTTATGCCTAAAAAGATTTATGATATGCTTGACTTGCCACCATTGAAGAATTGTTATTTGGATGTTAATCTTGCCGATAATGTTAAAAAGAAACCTTTGGGGAGGATTGATAATGTGCGCATTACGGTTAACAATAACCTTGTCCCCGTTGATTTTGTTGTCTTGGATATCGAATGCAATGCATCTTGTCCTATTGTGTTGGGAAGACCTTTTCTTCGAACCGTTGGTGCTGTTATTGATATGAGGGAAGGTAATATTAAATATCAATTTCCTCTCAAGAAAGGTATGGAACACTTCCCTAGAAAGAGAATGAAGTTACCTTTTGATTATATTATTAGAACAAGTTATGATGTTGATACTTCTACTCTTGATGTTACTTGATTCACACTTTCTGCGCCTAGCTGAAAGGCGTTAAAGAAAAGCGCTTATGGGAGACAACCCATGTTTTTACTACAGTTTGTTTTATATTTGAGTCTTGGAAGTTGTTTACTACTGTAGCAACCTCTCCTTATCATGTTTTTGTGCCAAGTAAAGTTTTTATGTTAAAGTTGATGTTATATTTGGGATCGCTGTGAGAAACAGCATTCTCGTCACATGCAAATTTGGCACAAGTCTCTAGAAAATTCGAAAAATCTGCATAATTACGAGCGTGATCCTCGGATATGTACGCAACTTTCATTAGTTTTGAGTTTTTCCATTTTAGCAAGTCTAGTGCCCTTTCAGGTTCGTACGGACTGTTCTGTTTTTGACAGATTCTGCCTTTTATTTCGCATTGCCGTATTTGCTATGTTGGATGAATTTCTTTGATCCATTAATGTCCAGTAGCTTTGTGCAATGTCCGGAAGTGTTAAGAATGATTGTGTCACCTCTGAATATGTGAATTTTTAATTGTGCACTAACCCTCTAATGAGTTTGCTTGAAGTTTGGTGTGAAGGAAGTTTTCAAGGGTCAAGAGAGGAGTATGATATACTATGATCAAGAGGAGTGAAAGCTCTAAGCTTGGGATGCCCCGTGGTTCATCCCTGCATATTTTAAGAAGACTCAAGTCTAAGCTTGGGGATGCAAGGCATCCCCTTCTTCATCGACAACATCATCGTGTTCCTCCGAAACTATATTTTTATTCGACCACATCTTATGTTCTTTACTTGGAGCGTCGGTTTGTTTTGCTTTTGTTTGTTTGAATAAAATGGATCCTAGCATTCACTGTATGGGAGAGAGACACGCGCCGCTGTTGCATATGGACAAATATGTCCTTAGGCTTTACTCATAATGTTCAAGGCGAAGGTTGAAACTTCTTCGTTAAATTGTTATATGGTTGGAATCGGGAAATGCTACATGTAGTAATTCTAAAATGTCTTGGATAATGTGATACTTGGCAATTGTTGTGCTCATGTTTAAGCTCTTGCATCATATACTTTGCACCCATTAATGAAAAAATACATAGAGCTTGCTAAAATTTGGTTTGCATATTTGGTCTCTCTAAGGTCTAGATAATTTCTAGTATTGAGTTTTGAACAACAAGGAAGACGGTGTAGAGTCTTATAATGTTTACAATATGTCTTTTATGTGAGTTTTGCTGCACGGTTCATCCTTGAGTTTGCTTCAAATAACCTTGCTAGCCTAAACCTTGTATCGAGAGGGAATACTTCTCATGCATCCAAAATCCTTGAGCCAACCACTATGCCATTTGTGTCCACCATACCTACCTCCTACATGGTATTTCTCCGCCATTCCAAAGTAAATTGCTTGAGTGCTACCTTTAAAATTCCATCATTCGCATTTGCAATATATAGCTCATGGGACAAAATAGCCTTAAAACTATTGTGGTATTGAATATGTACTTATGCACTTTATCTCTTATTAAGTTGCTTGTTGTGCGATAACCATGCTTAGGGACGCCATCAACTATTCTTTGTTGAATATCATGTGAGTTGCTATGCATGTCCGTCTTGTCGAAGTAAGAGATCTACCACCTTAATGGTTGGAGCATGCATATTGTTAGAGAAGAACATTGGGCCGCTAACTAAAGCCATGAATCATGGTGGAAGTTTTGTTTTGGACATATATCCTCAATCTCATATGAAAACATTAATTGTTGCCACATGCTTATGCATTAAAGAGGAGTCCATTATCTGTTGTCCATGTTGTCGGTATGGATGTCTAAGTTGAGAATAATCAAAAGCAGAAATCCAAATGCGAGCTTTCTCCTTAGACCTTTGTACAGGCCATGGAGGTACCCCTTTGTGACACTTGGTTGAAACATGTGTATTGCGATGATCCGGTAGTCCAAGCTGATTAGGACAAGGTGCGGGCACTATTAGTATACTATGCATGAGGCTTGCAACTTGTAAGATATAATTTACATAACTCATATGCTTTATTACTACCGTTGATAAAATTGTTTCATGTTTTCAAAATAAAAGCTCTAGCACAAATATAGCAATCGATGCTTTCCTCTTTGAAGGACCTTTCTTTTACTTTTATGTTGAGTCAGTTTACCTATCTCTCTCCACCTTAAGAAGCAAACACTTGTGTGAACTATGCATTGATTCCTACATACTTGCATATTGCACTTGTTATATTACTTTATATTGACACTATCCATGAGATATACATGTTATAATTTGAAAGCAACTGCTGAAACTTAATCTTCCTTTGTGTTGCTTCAATACCTTTACTTTGATTTATTGCTTTATGAGTTAACTCTTATGCAAGACTTATTGATGCTTGTCTTGAAGTACTATTCATGAAAAGTCTTTGCTTTATGATTCATTTGTTTACTCATGTCATTACCATTGTTTTGATCGCTGCATTCATTACATATGTTTACAATAGTATGATCAAGGTTATGATGGCATGTCACTCCAGAAATTATCCTTGTTATCGTTTACCTGCTCGGGACGAGAACTAAGCTTGGGGATGCGATACGTCTACGTATCGATAATTTCTTATGTTCCATGCTACATTATTGATGATATCTACATGTTTTATGCACATTATATGTCATATTTACGCATTTTACGGCACTAACCTATTAACAAGATGCCGAAGAGCCAGTTGCTGTTTTCTGCTGTTTTTGGTTTCAGAAATCCTAGTAAGGAAATATTCTCGGAATTGGACGAAATCAACGCCCAGGTCCTATTTTTGCATGAAGCTTCCAGAAGACCGAGGGAAAGGAAGTGGGGCCACGAGGCACCGCCACACTAGGGCGGCACGGCCTGGCCTTGGCCCGCGCGGCCTAGCGTGTGGGGCCCTCGTGTGGCCCCCCGCGTTGCCCTTCCGCCTACTTAAAGTCTTCGTCGCGAAACCCTCTGTACCGAGAGCCACGATACGGAAAACCTGCCAGAGACGCCGCCGCGCGCTCCCATCTCGGGATTCAGGAGATCGCCTCCGGCTGCGGAGAGGGGAATCATCTCCGGAGGACTCTTCATCGCCATGATCGCCTCCGGAGTGATGAATGAGTAGTTCACCCTGGACTATGGGTCCATAGCAGTAGCTAGATGGTCGTCTTCTCCTCATGTGCTTCATTGTTGGATCTTGTGAGCTGCCTAACATGATCAAGATCATCTATCTTAATACTATATGTTGTGTTTGTCGGGATCCGATGGATAGAGAATACTATGTTATGGTGATTATCAATCTATTACTTATGTGTTGTTTATGATCTTGCATGCTCTCCGTTATTAGTAGAGGCTCTGGCCAAGTTTTGCTCTTAACTCCAAGAGGGAGTATTTATGCTCGATAGTGGGTTCATGCCTCCATTAAATCTGGGACAGTGACAGAAAGTTCTAAGGTTGTGGATGTGCTGTTGCCACTAGGGATAAAACATTGATGCTATGTCTAAGGATGTAGTTGTTGATTACATTACGCACCATACTTAATGCAATTGTCTGTTGCTTGCAACTTAATACTGGAAGGGGTTCGGATGATAACCTGAAGGTGGACTTTTTAGGCATAGATGCATGCTGGATAGCGGTCTATGTACTTTGTCGTAATGCCCAATTAAATCTCACTATATTTATCATATCATGTATATGCATTGTTATGCCCTTTTCTATTTGTCAATTGCCCATTTGTAATTTGTTCACCCAACATGCTTTTATCTTTGGGAGAGACACCTCTAGTGAACTATGGACCCCGGTCCTATTCTTTACATCGCATACAATCTACTGCAATACTTGTTTTACTTGTTTTCTTCGCAAACAATCATCTTCCACACAATACGGTTAATCCTTTGTTACAACAAGCCGGTGAGATTGACAACCTCACTTTCGTTGGGGCAAAGTACTTTGGTTGTGTTGTGCAGGTTCCACGTTGGCGCCGGAATCCCGGTGTTGCGCCGCATCATATTTCGCCACCATCAACCTTCAACGTGCTTCTTGACTCCTACTGGTCCGATTAAACCTTGGTTTCTTACTGAGGAAAACTTGCCACTATGCGCATCATACCTTCTCTTGGGGTTCCCAACGACGTGTACATTCGCGCATCAATGATCCACTTCCTTCCCCGCCTTCCTCCGAGACGTGGAAGCCATGGCAATGGATCAAGTGTATGTGAACGAAGAAGAGAGAGGCAGAACCTATTGACACAAGGGATGGCCGTGTGGGTGTTTATAAGGGAGAGATGACCGTTGTAGGGGTTTACACAATAAAATAAGGAGGAGGTGAACGTTGGTGGGGGTTTACACAATAAATTAAGGAGGAGATGACCGTTGTGGGGGTTTACACAATAAATTAAGGAGGAGATGACCGTTGTGGGGGTATATATCTCAACAAAAAAGTAATGCGGACTATCTTGACGGAAATGGAACTTCGTGATATAGTTTATCATTTTACCGTGAAAAGTAATGCCTAAAATAAATGGTAATTCGTGATAGTTTATCATTTACCGTAATGGCTACAACAAATCGTTGATGGTTTATCATTTTTTGCGTGAAAAGTAATGGCTACAAGAAATGGGTGATGGTGTATCATTTTTTGCGTGAAAAGTAATGGCTACAACAAAATCGGTGATGGTTTATCATTTTTTGCGTGAAAAGTAATGGCTACAAGAAATGGGTGATGGTGTATCATTTTTTGCGTGAAAAGTAATGGCTACAACAAAATCGGTGATGGTTTATCGTTTTTTGCGTGAAAAGTAATGGCTACAAGAAATGGGTGATGGTGTATCATTTTTTGCGTGAAAAGTAATGGCTACAACAAAATAGGTGATGGTTTATCGTTTTTTGCGTGAAAAGTAATGGGTACAAGAAATGGGTGATGGTGTATCATTTTTTGCGTGAAAAGTAATGGCTACAACAAATTAAATCGGTGATGGTTTATCATTTTTTGCGTGGAAAGTAATGGATACAAGAAATGGGTGATGGTGTATCATTTTTTGCGTGAAAAGTAATGGCTACAACAAATCGGTGATGGTTTTATCATTTTTTGCGTGAAAAGTAATGCCTAAAAAGAGTTTATAATTTAACTCGTGAAAAATAATGCAGAAAACCAAACTTTAGCGTACTGGGTAACCGCCCTTTCGCATACATAGAGGGTGGAAGCTAAGCACGATAGAGAGAGAGAGGGGTGGTGGCCCCACTGGAGAGAGAGATAGGGGTTATCCTGTCCGTTATATCATACGATCAACGGTCGGCGGGCACGATCCGCGTGACATGGGCTAGACCAATCAGGGCAATGTTGGGCGTCTGTGAGAGTTTGTGAAGGGAGAGGGCAAAACTGAGTAGTATCAAGAAACCAAGGGCAAGTGAGTTGTAAACAGACTAAGGGATTCAAATATGAGATTTAAAAAATGGAAAATGCGTGTTTTGTACAATGAAACCCATCTTGGCCTACCTCAAACTATTTGCAATACAAATCTACATGAGTGTGAAAATTATGGCCTCATTCAGACAAAGTATGTTTTGGGGAAAGCTGTTTTGGGTAGGGCTTATTATGGAAAACCATGCACCTTCATAGCTACTAGGTGATTTGAGAAGTGGCAATTTGTGGTGAAACTTGATTTATCTATGATTTGAGAAGTGGTAATTTGTGGTAAAGACTCCATGAGTAAGTGCCACTCTTTTTCGGAAATTTTTGCACATTAAATAACTCATTTAACTAGTTAATCCCATTTGTTGACTCTCTGTTGACCAGCCACTTGGTATATTGCACTAGCCAGTATTAGCACTCAAGGCGAAAACTGAGCACACAAAAAATGCTAGTATATGACTCGAGGGTATACCTGAGTATATCTAAATTTTCCAGGGTTAGACTCGAGGACGCGTGTTGTGGTGCAGAAGTGGAAGACGTGCCATTGTTGACGCGTGTCGCGGTGCGACGTGCAAATAGTGGACGCGTAGGACGCGGGTCGCATTTAGGACGCGTAAGCCCCTCCCTCCCTCTGCACACAGTCGTCCCATTCTCGCTCACGCACGAAACCACCCCTCTCACGTCCCATCAACTTCTCCAAATCGAAAAAACCCCAACCGTACGCACGCTACCCTGCCGGCGATGGAGAAGAAGAATGCGCCGGCGACCGTCGCCTCCGATCCCGTCGCCGCCGAGCCCGTCGCCACCGAGCCAGTCGCCGCCGAGCCCATCACCGTCGAGCGCGTCGCCTCCGAGGGCAGCGCATCCAAGCGCGGCGCCTCCGTGAACTGGGCCTCTCTCGGCTGATGGACCACTTCACAAGATCGGCGAATGCTTCTGGCGAACGAGGAGTACGCCGACACTTACTCTGCTAGGAGGCAAGTCTGTAGAAATTGGCGCTCAGGTTTGCCTGAGCCCGACGTGCACCTGGACGAACGGATCATGCTAGACCACGCCCTTCCACGCGTCGCTGAGTTCACCTTCCTCCAACTCGGCACATCACGCTACATCACCTAGATCTATCGGAAGTTCATACAAGGTTCAAATTCCTCCATATCTACCTTTTTATTTTCAATCTTAAACATCTTAGTGCTTAATGTTATCTTCATCAATATATTTTAGATACTACTTCGTCGGCTTTTGCCGTGGCGTCATCGTGCTTGCCCAGAAGAACCCGCCGCACAAGATACGGCTTCTGAACCCACTCACAAAGAAATCGAACACTATGTTTGAGGCACAGATGCCATCTGTTTTTCTGAAATCAGTCGCTGTTATCAAATCCCCGACTATGGTCTTCGTTGCGCACATTACCCGCCGGAAATTGGTTGGGTCGATGAGAGCACTCCAACTAAGGATATACATGAACATTGGGGAGAAGAAAGATTTTCGATCAAGAACCATTGTCTGCGTTGCATTACCCCGTTCAATGGTGAACTGTATGCACTAGCTGTGGACAATTTTGAGAACGGAAGAATAGTGTGCACCAATGTACAGTTGCAGCAGCGCGCGAGCACTGTCAAGATGGAGACACTAATTTCATTTCCAGAACTTGGACATTAGAAGTTCTACCTTGTGAAGTCGGATGGTGATCTGCTGCTTGTGTTGTTGGTCAGCGTGGCTTTGGCGGGCAAACCATTGGTGTACCGTGTGGACACTCAGAGCCGCTCTCTCCATCCGGTCAGTAACATTGGCAGTAATGCCTTCTTCGTGAATTATATCCGGTGTATCTCCGTCGACACCAGAGTGTACCCGACACTCGACATCTACTACACGGATTTGGGTTATATCAGAGAGTACTCTCATGATACAAAGGCCTGGGATGAGTGGCCACTACGTGTGGATCGAATAGGAAACTACGGTATGAGAAATGAACACAGGCCATACCGTTTGGAGGATGTATCGGCCGCACACTGCAGACGGAAGGAGTTCAATGAATATTTCCTTGGGGTAATGCACGAATGGAGGGACGAAGAAATATATGAGGAGGAATGAAGAACAAATTCATTCATCCTGGGGTATCCTAATCTTCTTGTTATCCATACATTGCGTGCGTCTTGTATATTTTCAGCTTAGTTTGTCGTGAACATTAACAACGTTATTGGCTGCTTTTGGCATGCGTTTATGTATTATACTTAGTTTTCTGATTATGATGATGTGAATTTATCATATACTAGCTTCTAGATTTGCTACTAGATTTGCTGCCATATTGGGCAAAAAACGAGGACCAAAAGGCATAAATAATTGAAGAAAGACAAAAATAGAAGCTTCTCTAGATTTGATACTAATTTGGTGAAAAAGACAGAGAGAGAAAGAGGGGAAAAGGTGCTCTTAAAAATGCCAATTTGGGCCAAGAGAGACAAAACCCAGCTCCTGCTCACGTGCAACCAAACGCTTCGTCTGTCCCACGCGGTCCCTTTCTACCAGCCCCACGGCGCGCCGACGCGGCCCCACAGACGACGCGGCGCAACACGTCAGTGAACGTCCAAATAAACGGATTCCTTCCGTCTGAGCTCCTTGCGGGTTTCAGACATAGGCTTGGGGAAAACTGAGGAAAAACTAAGGGGCTGGGGAAAACTGAGTACAACTAACGACCCGAGGGCATGAAAATAGAAATCCCTTTTATTTTTGTTTATGTTTGAATAAATTCGGATCCCGGCAATCCTTGTTTGGGAGAGAGACACGCTCCGCTTTTTCATTTGAACACTTGTGTTCTTCACTTTACTTTAATATTCATGGCGAAAGCTGAAAGCCTCAGCATTGATTGTTATTTGGATGGAAACAGAAAATGCTTCATATTGTTTTGAATAATTTGATACTTGGCAATTGTTTTGAGCTCTCAAGTAGATCATGTTTAAGCTCTCGCATCATGTAGTTTAAATCTATTAGTGGAGAACTACCGTAGAGCTTGTTGAAATTTGAATTGCATGATTGGTCTCTCTAAGGTCTAGATATTTTCTGGTAAAAGTGTTTGAACAACAAGGAAGACAGTGTAGAGTCTTATAATGCTTGCAATATGTTGTTGTGTAAGTTTTGCTGTATACCGGTTCATACTTGTGTTTGCTTCAAACAACCTTGCTAGCCAAAGCCTTGTACTAAGAGGAAATGCTTCTCGTGCATCCAAAAACCTTGAGCCAAAACCTATGCCATTTGTGTCCACCATAACTACCTATATGTGGTATTTTTATGCCATTCCAAAGTAAAATTGCTTGCGTGCTACCTTTAAAATTTCATTCCTTGTTTTTGCAATACATAGCTCATGGGAAAGTAGCCTAAAAAACTATTGTGGTAATGAATATGTTGCTTATGTATCTTAGTTCTTATAAGTTGCTTATTGAGCGGTAACCATTTTTCTGGGGACGCCATCAACCTGTCACATCTTTGTTGAATATCATGTGAGTTGCTATGCATGTCTGTCTTGTCTGGAGTAAGGGAGATTTTCCATGATTTGAATGGTTTGAGTATGCATGTTGTTAGAGAAGAACATTGGGCCGCCAACCAAAGCCATGTATCATGGTGGAAGTTTCAGCTTGGACATTAATCCTTAGAATCTCTTATGAGAATATTATTTGTTGTTGAATGCTTAAAGCATTAAAAGAGGAGTCCATTATCTGTTTTCTATGTTGTCCCGTATGGATGTCCTCAAGTTGAGATCTATCAAAATCGAGAAATCAAATGCGATTTATCTCCTTGGACCTTTGTACAGGTGGCATAGAGGTACCCCTTTGTGACACTTGGTTAAAACATATGTAATACAATGATAATCCATGGAAATCCGAGCTAATTAGGACAAGGTGCGGGCACTATTAGTATTCGATGCATGAGGCTTGCAACTTATAGGAGGTTTTATACATAACACATATGAATTATTACTACCGTTGACACAATTGTTTCCATGTTTTCAAAATAAAAAGCTCTAGCACATGAGTAATCCCTGCTTCCCTCTGCGAAGGGCCTTTCTTTTACTTTATGTAGAGTCAGTTTACCTACTTCTTTCTATCTTAGAAGCAAACACTTGTGTTAACTGTGTGCATTGATTCTTATATGCTTACTTATTGCACTTATTATATTACTTTGTGTTGACAATTATCCATGAGATATACATGTTGAAAGTTGAAAGCAATTGCTGAAACTTAAATCTTCTTTTGTGTTGCATCAAGGCCTCTTATTAAGAATCTATTGCCTTATGAGTTAACTCTTATATGCAAGACTTTTGATGCTTGTCTTGAAAATACTATTCATGAAAAGTTTTTGCTATATGATTCAGTTGTTTAGTCATCATCTTTTTGTTAGCAAACTATAGATCATTGCTTTGAGTCACTTCATTCATCTCATATGATTTACAATAGTGTTGATCAAGATTATGTTGGTAGCATGTCACTTCAGAAATTATTCCTTTTATCGTTTACCTACTCGAGGGCGGGTAGGAACTAAGCTTGGGGATGCTTGATACGTCTCCAACGTATCTATAATTTCTGATGTTCCATGCTTATATTATGACAATACCTACATGTTTTGTTCACACTTTGTATCATTTTTATGCATTTTCTGGAACTAACCTATTAACAAGATGCCGAAGCACCAGTTCCTGTTTTCTGCTGTTTTTGGTTTCAGAAATCTTACACAGGAAATATTCTCGAAATTGGACGAAACAAAAGCCAAACTTCCTATTTTCCACGGAGGGTTCCGAACATCAAAGGAGAGTCGGAGGCGGCCAGCGAGGCCCGCACCACGGGCGAGCGGCCATGCCCCGGCACGCCAGCCTATGGGGGCCACCCCTGCCCCTCCGAGGCCGCCCTCCCGCCTATATATTCTCCCCGTCGCGAAAACCCTAAAATATCCAGTCATATTCCACGAAGAGTTCCGTAGCCGCCGCCATCGTGAAGCCAAGTTCGGGGAAGTCTCTGTTCCGGCCGTGGGACGGGAAGTGCCCCCGAAATCCATCTCCATCGACACCACCGCCATCTTCATCGCCGTTGTTGTCTCCCATGATGAGGAGGAGTAGTTCTCCCCCGAGGCTGAGGCTCTACCGGTAGCTATGTGGTTCATCTCTCTCTCCCATGGTGTGATCTTTATGAATATGTAGATGTTACTCTTGTCTATTATGCACTCTAGAGGTTACTTTAAATATGAACTCCGGATTCACTCTCCACGGTGTAATGGTGACAGTGTGTGCATCGTGTGTGTTTCCTTTATGACGTTGTGGAGGTTTGAGGGAGCTCTTGTAGCCCTAGACAATGAATGGTGTTTGTTATCCAACAAAAGAGTGTTCGAGAGTAGCATTTATTTGTTCATTGATACGCGCGAAGCACACGTCCGTTGGGAATCCCAAGTGGAAGATATGATGCGTATAGAAGCAAGTTTCCCTCAGTATGAAACCAAGGTTATCGAACCAGTAGGAGCCAAGAAGCACGTGAAGGTTGTTGGTGGAGGAGTGTAGTGCGGCGCAACACCAGTGAAACCGGCGCCAACGTGGAACCTGCACAACACAATCAAGATACTTTGCCCCAACATAACGGTGAGGTTGTCAATCTCACCGGCTTGCTGAAAACAAAGGATTAAACTTATCGAGTGGAAGATGGTGTTTGTTTGCAAAGAACAGTAAAGAACAATGATTGCAGAGATTGTATTCAGATGTAAAAGAATGGACCGGGTCCACAGTTCACTAGTGGTGTCTCTCCAATAAGATAACTAACATCTGGGTGAACAAATTACAGGTGGGCAATTGAAAAATAAAGATTCAATACATATCAATGATGATTACTATGAGATTTAATCAGGGCATTACGACAAAGTACATAGACCGCTATCCAGCATGCATCTATGACTAAATAATCCACCTTCGGGTTAGCATCCGCACCCCCTCCAGTATTAAGTTGTAAACAACAGATAATTGCATTAAGTATGGTGCGTAATGTAATCAACACAAATATCCTTAGACAAAGCATCGATGTTTTATCCCTAGTAGCAACAGCACATCCACAACCTTAGAACTTTCTGTCACTGTCCCAGATTAAATGGAGGCATGAACCCACTATCGAGCATAAATACTCCCTCTTGGAGTTACAAGTATCAACTTGGCCAGAGAGCCTCTACTAGCAACGGAGAGCATGCAAGAACATAAACAACACATATATGATAGATTGATAATCAACTTGACATAATATTCTAGATTCATCGGATCCCACCAAACACAACATGTAGCATTACAAATAGATGATCTTGATCATGTTAGGCAGCTCACAAGATCTAAACAATGATAGCACAAGCGGAGAAGACAACCATCTAGCTACCGCTATGGACCCATAGTCCAAGGATGAACTACTCACGCATCAATCCGGAGGCGGGCATGATGATGTAGAGCCCCTCCGGTGATGATTCCCTCTCTCCGGCAGGGTGCCGAGGTGATCTCCTGAATCGCCCGAGATGGGATTGGCGGCGCGTCTCGAAGGTTTTGTATCGTGGCTCTCGACGAGGGTTTCGCAACGAAGGCTTTAAGTAGGCGGAAGGGCGGAGTCGGAGGGTCACGGGGGCCCCACACGCTAGGGCCGCGCGGCCCCCTGGCCGCGCCGCCCTAGTGTGGCGGCGCCCGTGGCCCCACTTCCCCTCGGTCTTAAGGCTTCGTGGAAAAATAGGACCTGGGCGTTGATTTCGTCCAATTCCGATAATATTTCCTTACTAGGATTTCTGAACCAAAAACAGCAGAAAACAGCACGCTTCGGCATCTTGTTAATAGGTTAGTGCCGGAAAATATATAATAATGATGTAAAGTATGTATAAAATATTCAAGTATTGTCATAAAAGTAGCATGGAACATAAGAAATTATAGATACGTTTGAGACGTATCATTCATCTATGTGATCATGAGCTTTGTATCACTATTAATCTATGTGCTACTCTAGTGATGTTATTAAAGTAGTCTATTCCTCCTCCATGATGTAAAGTTAACAGTGTGTGCATCATGTAGTACTTGGCGTAGGTTATGATTGTAATCTCTTGTGGATTATAAAGTTAACTATTACTATGATAGTATTGATGTGATCTATTCTCTCTTTCATAGCTATTGTTGACAGTGTGTATGCTATGTTAATACTCGGTCTAAATTGCAACGGTATTATCTTGGATTATGATTTGATGAGGATATCCCTATGAGTGGTGTTTGTCAAGTACTTGATGAACTTTGAGTGCAGCTTTTGTAGCCACTACGTGATGATTAGTGATTCCAATAGGAGAGTAATCCAGAGTAGCACAAGTGAAGAGAAGTTATCTAATTATCCAATTATGTGATCATTATTGAGAGTGTCCACTAGTGAAAGTAGGATCCATAGGCCTTGTTTCCAAATACTGCAAACATCACTTATTTACTATTTTACTGCATCTTTACTTCCTGCAATATTTATTTCAGATCACAATTACCGTTTACCACCATCTATACCACTTGCGTTTTAATATCTCTTCATCGAACTAGTGCACCTATACATCTGACAAGTATATTAGGTGTGTTGGGGACACAAGAGACTTCTTGTATCTTAATTGTAGGGTTGCTTAAGGAATATCTTTGACCTCTACCTCCCTGAGTTTGATAAACTTTGGGTGATCCACTTAAGGGAAACTTGCTGCTGTTCTACAAACCTCTGCTCTTGGAGGCCCAACACTGTCTACATGAATAGAAGCGTGCGTAGACATCAGTGATCAACACATTGACCTTGCAAGGCCCGCCATAACCGCCACCGTGACTAGCTATTTTACATCTATTTTCATCTAGTACACATATGACCGATCTCTTGGATCATGTTGATCGTCAAGTGTTATCGGCTATGAACAAAGCCTTATTACAGGAGTTACTTGAGGAGGGTATGTGCGGCATTGGGATAGCACCGGGGACATTAAAACCATGGGGCTAGATGGTGTGATTGTGGTTGTTTTGGTTACCCTTCTGGATCGCAGTGTACACCTTTCTGTTGTATTTATGTAGAACTTCTTGTACACCGCATACATCTTGTACACCTTTCTTCTTTCTAATAAAATTTCGACCACATACCCTTTGAAAGATGGATGTCGATAATTTTCTAATTTCTATAAGATATTATTTTTGCTTTAGTTGGCAAAATGATCACCTATGTTGAATGGAGGAGATGCGCCATCTAGGTGGAACGAGGCCTGCGTGGAGTGTGGCGTTGATTACGAAAATTAGAAACCTGTAAATTATGAAGAACTTTTGGTCATGAAGTCCTTATAATGTGGTCAATGAATTGACGTCAATGAATATTAAAGATTCGGGAAACAAGGTTTCGTTGCGTTAAAAATACATATGAGAAAGTCCTAATAGATAAAGTGACCACTTATCCACATATTTGTTTTTGTTCTTAGCCAGAAGAGTGAAACACACCCGCAAGACGTGCTAAGATTATATGAAGAATACCAAGTGAGTGGTGATACCGCCAAGTCCTCCCTTGGGGGCATAGATCTTCTTGACACATCGAACTTAGAAAAAAAAAACACGAAGTTGACTTGTCAGATCAGGCGAGACCGATCTTAGCCGTCATCTGTTTCTTGGAGGGTGCTGCCTGGAGGACTAGTGTCTACTAGCAGGTGCAACGTGATTGATAAAGTGGTAGAGGCTTCAAGTGATTCTCTTGTGCACGAATCAATGATTTTCTATGTAATACTCCTATTATTCCATTCTATTTTTCCTGATTCCTAGAACATTGAGAATGCGAGATCTGTCTTCCAATAACAATCGCAGTCGCAAGAAGGTTGATCATAGTCCTGCATTTTTTGTGTGAAGTACGGTTTCCAGCGAGCATGGAAAAGGAGTTGAATCCAAAAGTTACAAACTGCATTTGCCTATTTTCTCGTATCAATTTCTTTAGAATCTCATATTTGAAAACAATAATGATTTTCGTAGTAAAAAAACAATGAATAGGTCTTGCCTTTTTTTTTTTGAGAACTCATCCTGCCTCTTTATTCAAACTATCATAAGGCGGGGAATACAAACGCCAACCGGCGGCAATGAAAGCCAAACGTAACGACCAACAGGCCATCCTAACACAAACTTGCCCAGATCATGGGGCTCCTTATTCGACAACCTATTCTCATGCACAAAACTAACCTCCTCTAGATCGCGAGAAGTCCTCTTAATCTCCTGAAGTATCTGAGAGTAGCTACCCCAGTTCTCCTCCTTAAGTGCATTGATCACCGACAGACAGTCACTCGCCAGCCGTACTCTCGTGAGAAGAAGATCCTGCGCCAGGCTCAAACCTTCTCTGACTGCAAGGGCTTCCAAAACCTCGGGATTAGAAATCCCTGTGATAATGACAGCTGATCCACCTAGGTAGACACCAGAGGCCGATCTCGCCACCGCTGCAACCACTCCATGCTCGCCGTTCCGAGCCACCCCAGCATCCACATTGATCTTGGCCCAGTTCACCGGCGGAGGGATCCATATCGGATGTGAGGGAACCGGAGTCGCCTTGCTCTTTGTCTCTGGCTTCAACACCGTAAGCTCATTTAGGAAGCTTTCAATGAAACTATGAGTACTCAGAGGGCTTTGATAGGTGCCCTCATATATCGCCTTCCATCTTGCGTGCCAAATGGCCCAAGCCGTAACACATAACCTAGTCATTTGGTCATGCGGTAATGTAGCAATCATGGTAAATAACCAGTCTCTTGCCCTAGGTCCCTGTACTTGTGACATATGCTCTGTCATCATATCATCAGCCAGAGCCCACACACATCTGGACATAGTACAGTCAATTAAAGAGTGGCGCCAAGAGTCCTCTCCTCCGCAAACCCAGCTTTGGTAGGGAACATCTGAAAAAGTGCCTCTTTCACTTCTCTGTTTGAAATTGCCGCAATGAGGCCCTCGTTCATTCCTTCTGTAACTCGTACAGGGACAGTATCTAGCACCACCTCCATATTTTCCGTTCCCTCCGACCTATACCGCCTTGTTCCTCTTCATGAAATGCAGGCACTCATAAGCTGTAATGATATTGTCAGTAATCAACCGGCCAGGTACAAAGGCCGATTGCTCATCAGAAATTATTACTGGCAAAACCTGTTTCAGTCTGTTAGCCAACACCTTTGATGCTATCTTGTATATAACATTGCACAGACTGATCAGGCGAAACTGTCCAAGCTCTTCCGGCTTGGCTACCTTGGGTATAAGGACAATGAAAGTTTTGTTGAAAGCCGCTGGGTCATCCTCCCCTCTTAACACTCTTAGGACTATTTCTGTGACTTCATCGCCACATAAACCCCAATAACGCTGAAAAAATGGGCAGGGAGTCCATCTGGTCCAGGCGCTTTGGTAGGGAACATCTGAAAAAGTGCCTCTTTCACTTCTCTGTTTGAAATTGCCGCAATGAGGCCCTCGTTCATTCCTTCTGTAACTCGTACAGGGACAGTATCTAGCACCACCTCCATATTTTCCGTTCCCTCCGACCTATACAGGTCCTTATAGAACGTGCATTGCTCAATCCATCCCTGGATCCTCTTCCAGATTCTGTCCTTCAAAAATTTGAAGGCACCACTTGTAGATCTTCCTACATTAGAGGGCATCCCCAGGTACTTCTCACTCAATGTTTCATTCTGAACATTTAGGATATCCTTCAACTCCTGCTTTATTGCTACGGGGCACTTCTTGCTAAAGAAAATGGACGACTTGTCCAAATTTATCCGTTGACCAGACGCCCTACAATAAGCATCGAGGGTATCTCTCGCATCCCTTGCGCTATCACCATTTGCATTGATAAACAGCAGGCTATCATCCGCGAAGAGCAGGTGGTTGACTGCCGGGGCAGACGACGCCACCTTTAATCCTTGTAGGTGCGATGATTCACTTCTGGCTTTTAACAGGCACGACATGCCCTCTGCTGCTAACAAAAACAAATAAGGCGATATAGGATCCCCTTGCCTTATGCCTCGGGATGGCGTAAATTCATCCAGGCGCTCCCCATTAAAAAGAACTGAGAAGGACACCGAAGTAACCAGTCTCATCACCATATTTACCCATGCGGTATGGAAACCCAGCTTTAGCATAATCGCTCGCAAATACTCCCACTCCACACGGTCATAAGCTTTCCTCATATCCAGCTTCAGAGCGCAAAATCTATGCTTCACCGCCTTGTTCCTCTTCATGAAATGCAGGCACTCATAAGCTGTAATGATATTGTCAGTAATCAACCGGCCAGGTACAAAGGCCGATTGCTCATCAAAAATTATTACTGGCAAAACCTGTTTCAGTCTGTTAGCCAACACCTTTGATGCTATCTTGTATATAACATTGCACAGACTGATCGGGCAAAACTGTCCAAGCTCTTCCGGCTTGGCTACCTTGGGTATAAGGACAATGAAAGTTTTGTTGAAAGCCGCTGGGTCATCCTCCCCTCTTAACACTCTTTGGACTATTTCTGTGACTTCATCGCCACATAAACCCCAATAACGCTGAAAAAAATGGGCAGGGAGTTCATCTGGTCCAGGCGCTTTGGTAGGGAACATCTGAAAAAATGCCTCTTTCACTTCTCTGTTTGAAATTGCCGCAATGAGGCCCTCGTTCATTCCTTCTGTAACTCGTACAGGGACAGTATCTAGCACCACCTCCATATTTTCCGTTCCCTCCGACCTATACAGGTCCTTATAGAACGTGTTAGTAGCACGAGCCATAAGGGTGGGGTTGTCTGTAATCTCCCCATTAGCCTGGCGAAGCCTCTCGATCTTGTTCTTCCGTTTCCTCTGGCTGGCTCTCAAATGGAAAAACCGCGTATTCTTGTCGCCCTCAGCCGGCCATTGTACACGGGAGCACTGTCGCCACATGATCTCTTCCCGGTGATCAAGCTCAGTTAGGCGTTCAACCGTCTTCAGCTCCGCATGTGAGGGGCCAACACGAGTCGTATCTTCCCTCATCCTCTTCAGATTCTCTCGCAAAAAGCGAGTCTCATTCCTGACACTCCCAAACGTCGTTGATCCCCAGCTCCTGAGAGAACTGGTTACTACCTCAATCTTGGTTTGGAGCTCAGTCAAATTCTTTGCCTTCCCCTCCTGGTTCCAAATGTTGTGAAGCATCGGTTCAAAATCCCCTTCGCGCTCCCACATCACTTCATAGCGGAAAATCCGCTCACTCCCTCGACGTGGCTGGGGAGCCTCCCTCCAGGATAACAATATGGGGCAATGATCAGAGGATGCCGCTGTAAGGTGGCGCAAGGATGCAACAGGGAACTGCTCACACCACTCTGCCGTCGCTAGGGCTCTGTCCAAACGAACTCGACAATAAGTACCACCAGAGACCTTCTTCTCAAAAGTCCAATTAAGCCCCTCATAACCTAGGTCCTTCATGCCACATACATCCACTGCCTCTCGGAACCCCGCGATCTGAGCATGACTCCTTTCTTGCACACCCACATGTTCATGACGGTGCAGGACTTCATTGAAATCCCCTAGGCAAACCCAGGGTAAAGGTGAGGACGCGCGGATGAACTTGAGCATATCCCATGTTTTAAAGCGTTCGCTCGTTTGAGCCTCGCCGTATACTCCTGTCAGCCGCCACGGATCCTTGCCTACTTCCTTCACAATAACATCAATATGGTACTGCGAATACGGTAAAATCTCTATAGATATATTATTGTTCCAGAAAAGAGCCAGGCCGCCACTACGACCTGAGCTACTTACAGCAAAACATCTATCAAAACCTATAGAGCGAGCTAAACTTTCCACGTGCGCCTTTTGAAGCTGAGTTTCCAAAACAAACAGCACCGTGGGGGCGTGGATCTTCGCTAGGTCGCGAATCTCCTTTACTGTCGCAGCGCCGCCCATGCCACGACAGTTGAAACTCATCGCACTCATTGCTCCCGGCGGTCCTCCACGGAGGCCGCCTCAGTTTCTCTTCTTCCTTCACCATGCACAGCCGGCACCGCCACTCCCTTGTCAGCTGCCTTCTGTCGCTTTTTCTTCTCACTAGGAGGAACATAAGCAGGCGGCGGAGGAGGCACCAGGACCCGCTCGCCCTCCACCTGTGCCCCAACTTCACTCATATGCAACATCCTCCTAGCCCCTGCATCGCCCTTCTCTGAATCAGCTAGCCCTGGCACTTTCAGAGGGCTCGTCGCTGTATCTGCCAACGCATCAGGATCAGCCTCCAAACCCGCTTCGGACGAATTTCGCTTGCGTCCACCACCATTGCTCTTGGCAACCCAATGACGACGGTCACGGTTTCCGGCTCCCCTGCCAGTACCTCCCCCTCCACGGGGCTTTTGCCATCCTTGGCCACGGCCTCCTTCATGCTCCCGAGCTTGGTTGCGTGCACGCACTCCCGGGGTACCACGCTTCCATGATGCTTCCTCGGCCAGCATCCATTCTCCAAACTGCAGCTCAGCTTCTTTGTGTTCCCCTGAGCCACACTCCAGATAGGTGTGCCCCATCAGCCCGCAAAATTCACAGTACTTTGGCATTTTCTCGTACTTGATCTGTAAGAACATGCGTTCACTCCCCTCCAAAGTAAGAGGCACGAACCGCGTCAACGGCTTCGTCGAATCAAGCTTCACACGCACACGATGAAAGACACCCGTGCTTGTCTGCACCGCTGTCAGGTCCACAACCACGATCTCCCCCACCCTCAACGCCAATTTCTTCAGCACTTCCTCATTACGAAACAGGGGTGGTATCTTGTGAATCTGGACCCAGGTCTGCACACCCCTCGGGATCACAGACGGTGTTGAGGTCGCTCCATCAAAAGGCTCCACCATGAGGGCACACCCCCTAAACAGCCATGGTCCTTCCTCCATGATCCTCTTCCAATCTCCCAAACAATGCGCTTGTAGCACAAACAGATTTGGCTCCATCTCATGGAACGTAACCTCCTGTGCCGGATTCCAAGCTGACATCATGGTATTCTTCAGAGATTGTATACTGTAAGATTTCTTCGTCAGTATCTTCCCCGCCGCCAACCACTTTACCGACGGCCAGCGTCGCACTTCCTCTTGTCCGAGCACCACCTCGTTCAACTCCTCCTCATGGAGGTTCAGACTCTTCAACAGTTCATCCACGTCCACATCCTTCCTCTTGTTCCCCTCCCTCACCTTGGAACTCTCAGCCATGGCGATCAGCTTTGTCCTCGGCCGTACGTCCGCACCCCTAACCCTAACCACCCACCGATCGTCCAAGGCCGGGCAACTAGGCTAGCTAGTCCCTTGGTCAGCCCGAGTCGATGGAGGCAGTAGGGAGAGGAGGAGAAACGGCGGCGACGATGAACTTCCGGCGGCAAGATGAGATTGCCCCGGAATCGCCAAAACCCTAGTTTCCTAGGTCTTGCCAGGCCAGCCTACCTAGTCATCCTGATATGGGCTCCCGCTTGGTGTTGCGAAGCAACCAGCAGACCAAGCCCGTTGTTGGGCTAGGCCTCTAAGCAAGAAAAAATAGGCCAGGGCGCACTCAGTACAGCGAGCAAGCACTGGACTAATGTTGGGCCTATGTTGCTGGAAGGCACCAGGAGTGAGGTGTGCGGTCCATCTCATAGGGAACGGCTGCACGAGTGCACGACCTATTCAAGTGGTTTTTTTTTTGGCGCCCCTGGTTTGCTGCAATTGGCGGGCGCTCGCTCCGCAGACACACGCCCAATGCCTCTCTTCCACATGGAGATGGACGACACAAAAATACCCGTAACGGATCGTCCCTGTTTTCTCTTTCTGCTCTCGTACCCGTAACAGATTATCCCATTGATAAAATTTATTTTGATGGTCGCAATCTAGGTATGTCATCTTGGAATGCTGCCGTTTCTTTGAAAAAAAAATGCAGCAAATGTAATTCTAGCGAAGCACAACATTCGCTCCTTAAGAAATGTTATTATAGGGAATTCTTTACAGCAAGTACTCATGGTACAAATTTTTTCCACTGTAGGGACAGTGTGAAATCTGATCTTTTTGTTCACCACGTCGCCTCCATGATATTATAGTCGGAGACAAAATAAAAACCAAATCTACCCAACCCTCTACCTCTCCATTCACTTCCCCCCACCACTTGATGATGTCGCCGGGAGAAGCCCGTGCATAGCATACGGCGGTGTCAGGACACTCCTCTCGAAGAGGAAACAATTTGGCTCGGCTTCTAGATGGTGGGCCCTGGTTTTTCGCAACGGCAACAACCATGAGGTTTTGTGGTGTCTTTGTCTTCCAATGGGTGACACTACATGTGACACCTTCGGCACGCACGGGCACGGCAGATCTTTGCGCTAGCTTGCTCACCCCTGGGGCTACTAGGTTTGGATACAACCTATATTGGTGGTCACCTATATATACTAAATATTTTTACTTGTCATATTCTCTATTTTACTAAACCATGACGTTTGGTCCAGACTTGGGCTTTAGTTCATGACATCAAAACAGAATTATTTCACGACATCAAAACAAAATTCCGTTTATAATATTAAAAGTTCACATGTATGCAATTCAAGTGTTTACCATTACAAATACACTATTGTTGAAACATAATCTATTTTTCTTGAACATAAAATCACTTTTGGATATTTGTTATTTTCCATTTTGTTGAACTAAATCAAGTATAAAACTTCAAGATAACAAAATGGCATTGATGTACAATTAATTAATATGTGGTACTTAGAAGTGATATAATGTGTTTACATTTTAATTGTTAAATTTTAGTATCTTTAAATGTCACGTCTCTTTGTATATAATGAGACAGGATTTTGTAACACTCATGCCTAACAAATATCCAAATAAAGATTTCACGAGTACGACAGTCTAGCTTAGTTGTAGAAAATAGAAATTTCTAGAGAGTAGGATCGGCATATGGTTTGAAGTAAGATTTTTTCTCTCGCCCTCGTGAAATGGCATTACTCATGAATCCTCCATTGTTGAATTTTGTAAAAAGAAACAGTGTATAACTAAGGCTCGACTATACTAGGATAATTGCATGTGATGTGTTGTTGATAAAAAAAATAGGCACATGCTATTTGAAAGCACATGAGTAGCAAGAGATTTTTCAGTTGCACATGGATTGTAGTTGTCCCTCACCGTTGGATTACGTTGTGACACATGCTAATGCAGGGATAAATGGTTTGAATTGAGACTTTGTAAGTTTATTATGAATTACAACTGAGATTTTTACAATTGCACATGGGTTGCAACATAGGCTTTCCACGTGGGCTGCAATTCATATTTTTCCAGTTACATATGGGTTGCAATTCAATTGTTGTTCAGTTGAGCGCGAGTTGCAACTTAGATTTTTTCATGTTACACGCGGGTTGCAATTGGGGTTTTTCCAATAGTGCGTCTGTTGCAACTATGGATTTTTCCGTTACACGCCGGTAGAAACTAGGGTTTTCAAGTTGGGCATGGGTTGCAAATGGGAACGTTTTAATTGTGCATGGTTTTCAATTTGGAATTTTCTAGTTTCATGTGGGTTGCAAGTGAGATTTTTCAGTTGCGCATGGGTTGCAACTCGGATTTTTCAAGTCATGTGCGGGTTGTAAGTGGGATTGCTTGGATTTTTCTAGTTGCTGCAACTCACATTTTTTGAATTTTGCTCAATAAGCCAGCGGTAGTTCTTTTTTTACTTCATGTCTAGTAGATGGACGGTAAGACTATAATGCATATGCAAGTTCTTCAATCAAATTCAACAAAAGGAGGGCGCAACCGAAGAGTTCCCTTTAAACATTAATGGGTTTTTTGAGAGATACGTTAATGCTTTTTGTAGTAAACAAAACGCGTAATATGCATGACCAGGGCAACCCACCTAGTCGTCGTGATATGAGCTCCTGCTTAGGGTATGTACTCATGTTGCCTGCCAAAACCCACCAGCGAGCAGTGGTTAAGCAACACGAAGAGCCGGGAGGCTGCCAAGACTGCTGGGTGGGCCTGGTCCCTCGACGTCGTCCCGCAATGTTCCGGCACGTCCCGGCGGTTGCAGGCGTGCCACCTGACCTATACCGGTCAGGAAGGTGTTGGATTGCTTCGATTAGTCTCGCATGGTAGACACGTAAACATTAAATACGAGCCCGATCGGCTCAGGTTGCCCTGTGGATCGGCTCAAAGAGCCGATCGCCCCATGATTCACGTTGGGTTTACGATGACATGGGGCTCCTGCTCGATCAACACAAAATTAAACCAATCCACGACAGTTTAGGGTTTTCACCGTATGATCGGAACATCCTACGTATAGTTGATCCTAATAAACACGAAAGCTGATAGAAAGCTAACACTAAAAGAGGCCCAAAAACCAACATTAAGTTAATTCCCGGAACAATCCCTCTTAGAGCTACCAAACCATACCTTACACACTACCGGATCATTCAACCCGTTTGCAAGGCCTAACCATACGGATATTAAACTAATCCTTGAAAAACAAGGAGCAACTATAACAGATTGGATCTACTAAACGATGAACAAGCAAGGTGCTGCCCTTACACCTAGATAGGTATAAGGGCAGCTAGATATCGAGGACGCATAGCTAAGCAAATATGTGTAAGAAAAGCATCAATGCAAGCCCCAAAACATCTATGATAAATAGTGCTACTCGCCATCAACAACGCTTCAGCACGAGCAAGACAAGATAAACGAATAAACGTACGCTGCCTAGATCGCAAGATGCGATCTAGGCAGCATGATGCTTACCCGAAAGAAACCCTCGAAACAAGGGGTGGCGATGCGCCTGATTTGTGTTTGTTGTGAACGTGATTGTCCTCCTTTCTCGATAACCCTAGGTACATATTTATAGTCCAAGGGACTTTCTAATTCGGACGTGCACCTAACCGTGCACGGGTTAAACTCTATCTTTAAATCTAAACTAAGATGCAATCTACTATAATTTACAGATACACGGACAATCTAGCCCAAACTCTTCGTGCAAGCCGCTTCAGAGACACTCCACGTGTATATCCTTCAAGCCCATCTCAATTACGGCCCATCTCCTGATTTGGCCAAAATCTGGTGATAACAACTCCGTACAATGATGTGGAGAAAAGAGAATGATGAGAGAGAGTGAGTCTGTGTGTAAAGTTCTAAACAGCTTACATAAGGCAACTTTGTTGTTACATGGATGATGGCTGTAACTTATACTCATATATAGTTATAACTAAAAATAGATAACTTAGATACCTACTGTTCTCTACATTGTCTATATCATTGTGTATATACTTTTTTAAGGAAATATCTGTCTAAAATAATGTACATGTTGCCAAGCAACCAGCAGGCCAAACCTGTTGGTTGGGCTAGGCCCAGGCCACGCTCAGTACAGCGCGCAAGCACTGGACTCATGTTGGGCCTGTGTGGCTGGAAACACCAGGAGCGAGGTGCGGTCCATCTCATAGCGAACGTCTACACGACTTATTCAAGTGTTCTCTCAAAAAAAAAAAAGACTTATTCAAGTGTTTTTTTGGCGCCCCTGTGTCGCTGCAATTGGCGCTCGATCGAACGGTTGCTTCTACACAGGCAGGTGGTCGCCCAATGCCATTCTTCCACATGGAGATGGACGACACAAAAATACCAGGTCAGCCCAAAGCTGACGTTCCCCGCCGCGCGCATAAAGATTTCCGACCCGCCGGCCGGACAACGCAGCCCCTACGATAAGTACCTTGACGCTTGCCTCGTATCTCCGCACTCCAACTTCGGTTGCTCCGAAGCACCACCATCATCCAGCAAATCACCGCATCCTCGATCGCCATGGGCGCAGGGAGCTCCTGCTGCGGCGGGTCGGAGAAGGTGGAGCCGGGCTTCGCGACCCCGTCGTCGGTGCTGGGTGCGGCTAGCGTCGGCGGCAGCGCGTGGAGGATCTACACCTACAAGGAGCTGCACGCGGCCACGGGCGGGTTCAGCGAGGAGAACAAGCTGGGCGAGGGCGGCTTCGGGTCCGTCTACTGGGGCAAGACCCCCGACGGCGTGCAGATCGCCGTCAAGCGCCTCAAGCCCAACGCCAACGCCTCCAAGGCCGAGATGGAGTTCGCGGTGGAGGTGGAGGTCCTCGCGCGCGTCCGCCACCGCAACCTCCTCGGCCTCCGCGGCTACTGCGCGTCGGGCGCCGACCACCGCATGATCGTCTACGACTACATGCCCAACCTCTCCCTCCTCTCCCACCTGCACGGCCAGTTCGCCGCCGGCGCCGAGCACGCGCTCGACTGGCGCCGCCGCTTCGGGGTGGCGCTCGGGGCCGCCGAGGCGCTCGTGCACCTCCACCACGAGGCATCCCCGGGCATCATCCACCGGGACATCAAGGCCAGCAACGTGCTCCTCGACTCCGACTTCGCGCCCCTCGTCGCCGACTTCGGGTTCGCCAAGCTCGTCCCCGACGGGGTGTCGCACATGACCACAAGGGTCAAGGGCACTCTGGGCTACCTCGCGCCGGAGTACGCCATGTGGGGCAAGGTCTCCGGGGCCTGCGACGTGTACAGCTTCGGCATCCTGCTCGTGGAGCTGGTGTCCGGCAGGAAGCCCATCGAGCGGCTGCCGTCCGGGGCCAAGCGCACCATCACCGAGTGGGCCGAGCCGCTCATCGCGCGCGGCCGGCTCGGGGACCTCGTGGACGTGCGCCTCCGGGGGAACTACGACATGGCGGAGCTGGCGCGCATGCTCGAGGCCGCCGCGCTGTGCGTGCAGGGTGAGCCCGAGCGGCGGCCGGACATGCGCGCCGTCGTGCGCATCCTGCGCGGCGAGACTAAAGCCGTCGATGGCGCGGCTCCGGCGGCCGGTAAGGGGGACAGCGGCGTGCAGGCGCAGCCGGCGGTGAGGCTGAAGAGCGTCAAGTACGCGGACCACCTAATGGAGAACGAGAGCAGCGTGTACTCCGCCGAGGGGGACGAGGAAGAAGACGACAAGGAGGACGAGCGGCGCACGGACAGCTCGGAGGTGGAGGAGTACTCGCTGATGGACGACCAGAGCAGCATGAACTTCGGGGTGTTCGGCGCCATGCCAGTGGTGCCGGTGCAGACCATGCGCGACCCCTACGTCAGGAGGTTTGGAGGGAATGGCGTCAAGATATGATCATGCATGTGTTCTTTCAAAAACAAAACGATCATGCACGTGTACGCTAGCATGTGATGGCTGTTGGCAAATATGTTGTATTAATTTCATGCATGGGTGTAAACTTGTGCTTAATTAGCTCGGATCAAGTCGATGATTAAATTTATTGTGATTTATATATAATGTTAAAGTTCTTGTATCATTGAGCGTGCATTTCGGTCTGAACTTGGCCACAGTTGCTCGTTAATCTGAAGTTATAAACACAATCATCTGGCAGTAAAAGCGAGGCAGCTGCAATTTGTATGACCATATATATCAGCTTCAAAAAGAAAAATTGTATGACTATACTCCCTTTTCAAACAGCCGGTGCCATTTGTAGGAGTATGTTGTGTAACGTCTTTCCCGCGAAATAAAACTTATGTGAATTCGTAAAAAAATAAATTATGTGATGTATGCATTAGTGTACATGTTCTGCAATCGTCAACAGCTAGATCCAAGTATCATTTATTTAAGCTAATACATGGATCAAAATATCTAGTGACGTTGCCACATGCTTCTTAAGAAGTGGAATTATTGGATGCCTGAGTTGAAAATGTTGGTGCATGGATTGTGACTCCTCAGAGGTTATTGCCTCGAGTTAATCGTCGGATTTCGGTTCTACCATTTGGCAGCAAGGCGGTAGGCAAACCATATACAGCTGCAGTTCAAGACAGTTAGTTGCGTGTTCTTTTTCTTCAGAGCTCAGACAAAAAGAGTTGCGTGCCTGATGGATCTTTATGGCAGTACAACTTCAGCTTGGAGCTATTATAACCATGATAAATTGGGTGGAATTTGACTTACTACAAATATTAGCCACGAAAATAGTCATGGAAATCATTTTCAGTGAGATTTCATCAAAAATCACTGAATTTCAAGTGATTTCAGTAGACCTTAAATAATTACCTTTTGGTCAAAATATTTCAGACATTTCAGTAAATTGGCACTTTGGACAAAATGAAAAGGGAAGTAAGTGGTTTCAACAGCGGCTGAAATAATACCAAACTGAAATTCCAGACCATGCTCATGATTTTTTTTTTGTTGAGGGAAACCATGCTCATGATTATGATGTAGGATATGTGATCAGTCCCTTAGTCCTATTTTGAAGGGGAAAAAAGGATAGTAATCTCATAGCTTAGATAACTTTATTATTAAAAAACCATATTTTGGTGGAGTGGTGGAGACGTCTTTAGTGATGGATGCATCCACTGAAATTTAAATCATGCACTACTAGAAATCGGGCTATACTTAGAAGGATTACAAGTGTCGCACCACCGTGGCACGCCAGAAAAGGGTGAGCCACCAGCATGGCATTACCAGCGGAGAACCCTATACCATGGGTGCGCCACTACTAAGCGTGGCTAGGGTTGGCCGGGGTGCGCCCCTGGGGTGTGTGGTTCGGGGTAACAAAGATTTTTTAGTGGCCACATACATGTGGTGCTTCCCAAAGATGTGCACCACTAGTGGCTACTTCCCACTATGACAGGAAGGACCAGCCGTGCGCGCCTTGTCGACGCTCAACTTTGGACCCTTTCAGCGATCCTTGAGTGTGTGTGTGGCAAAAGGCTGACCGGTCGCAACATCCATGGCCATCAATGTCGTCGATGTCTGCTGCCACACCGCCTAGGCTCATGCCCCGACATTGACTAACCTGGAGCGTGTGTGGACCGATAGCCTTGAGCGCGTGTCGCGTAACGCTGACCGGGGGCAGAAGCCATGGTCATCAATGCCGTTGTTCACCGTTGCGATGCCGCCTGAACTTCTCCACCAACAGTGATGCGGAAGGCGCGGAACCTGCACGGGCATTGGTGGCCAGAGCTTCTTACATTAGTCATGTTCCTGTATCTCCCACTTTGGTGTCCTGTGCCATTTCCCATGGTCGTTGACCGAATCTAGGACAAGGACGAGGAGTAGGTAGAGGCGTCGCCGACGCTGATGCAGGGAGCGTGTCTGCCGCAGTTAGGGTTCAGTTTTTCCCCTTCTGTTTAGTTTTCTATATGAATTATCTTTGAATGAATGAAGTATAGTTTTATATATGGATTATCTTTGAATGAATGAAATATTTCTAAAATTTCACGTGCTTTATTGAATTTAATTTAGTTCTCGTCCACCGCGTGCATGTTCTTCGTTTGGGCCACTGGATCCGTTTAAAAAAACAGAATAAAGACCAGTGGTGCAACCCTGTCGTGTGTCACTGGCACATGCCAAATGCCAGTGGCGGAGCCAGGACATTAATGGTATGTAGTTATTTTAAAGTTGTGTAGTCAAATATATCTATTTATATGTTTTTTTTGCAACTTTTTACATAATTTCTACCTATGTTCTAAAAAAACTGTGTAGTCAAATGAGCTACATTGCCAGTTGCACACCAAACCTATGCGCCATAGGTAAGGTACGTTTTAAGAAAAAAAGAATCTACTCAGAGCAATTCCAATAGTATAGCCAACTGCTGGCTATAACAAGATGCCATATCATTTGTAGTTATCATATAGCTAACATGTATAATAGTTGGCTATAAGAATGAAGCACTTTACTAACATATGGCCCATCTTTCACTCTCACAAAGTGCCTAGGAGCACGTGCAAGAGCTGGCTATTGCATAGTAGCCCACCTCTTTTCTCTCTCCTCTTCTCTCTCCTCCAATTCATCTAAAATATATTATTTAATGTCTTATAGTCAGCTGACTGGACTCTATTGTACTTGCTCTAAGAGCTCTAAGCTCCGAGTGTTTCGAGAGCCTGTGGTTGCTCGGAACGTCGTTTTCCTTGGGCCTACCGCTTGGTTGTCGGTAGAATCGGAGGCGGTGCTTGTTTGGGCTTGTGGGACGACACGCCCTTTCCTTCCTACGCGACGCAATCGATCTCCTCCCTCTTCCCAAATCAACGCCGCCGTCCACCTGAAAAAAGGGAAACATACCACGGCTGCTGCCACCACCGCCGCTCCGATTCTAGCCTCCTCCACCACTAATCAGCGTATCAATCGCCAGCTCGGCCCCCTCTCTATCTCCTCTGCCATTTACCCGCAGATGCGCCGACCTTCAGTCCCCATGGGCCGCGGCCAACCCTACCCGGGTTCGGTTCGCCGATATGGCGGTCTGGCGGTCATCGGCGCCACCTCCCACAGGTCCTGCAACTGCCAGCATGCCCATCTGCGTGACCTCTATTCTTGCTTGTGCTCATCTTCAGCAACTTCGACGCCCTGGCCTCGAGTTCCTGTACCGGCTGGACGGAGGGTGTCGTCAGTAGAACCCGACAGGTCCTGGCTACTGCGGATTGGTCGACTAATCTTCGGCTACTACCTCGGGCGCCGCGCAGTGTGATGAAGGCGACTTGGCCATACCACAACTGCCATGTGGTGACCACATCACTTCAACTCCAACCCTGGTATGTACACCAGCCTCTCACTCTCTTCTTTATGTACTCTGTTGTTGTGCCCAGCCATCACGTCGTGCCCGGTTGTGCTGGTGGTCAAGGTTCTGTGGCGGTTTTAGTGTTTGACTGGTGGTGAGCTCAGCGCTCCAAGTCGGCCTCCAATTGGGTATCAAAATCTCGGTTACCAGTTTCTTGGTTCAGTTAGCTCATGGAGAGATGTGCAGGTGGTACTGTACCTGCTGCAACCAAAGAGACCTTGAAATAACTTTGTTTGGGTACCAATATGGAAAGGGAGTGTTGACTGCTGGTTTGTTTGGGTACTTCAATGTTTATGGGTTAATTTATTTGAGCAGTGGAATCAAAATATAGTGATAAGAGTATTGGCTGTTTGATTTTCTTAGCAGGCCCCAGTGTTCGTCCCATGAAGTGCTCACAGCAGCTGGCATTTGTGATTTGTGCAGTATGCCCACATGAGGTTGGTTTAGAATGAATGCCACTAGACATTGAGGGTGATACTCTTACCTCTGCATTTCCATTACCTGTAACTGTCACACCACGCTTCTCTTCGATCTTGCCGTGGAAGTAGACATCAGTTTAGTTAATATATTAACAGCTACATGAAGAGATCAATTGATCAACTGAATATATTAACTGCTACCTTGTGATATCCTTGAAAAATATGATGTACATTTTTTTGGGGGACAAATAAGATATACAAGCTTCACAATTGGGGTTCAAAATGAAGTGGGAAGGAACCACAAGCTTCACAGCAAACTCAATACCACACTGAATTAATGAAAATTAGTTGCTTGGGGTTTTGGTAACTAGCAAGGAAAAAACTATGGTGGTGTTGGTTGTTCAGCAGTAGCGAACAAAAATATCAGGAAGTAATTTGTTTCAAAATTGCATTAGCAACTTCAAGAATGCACGTTGTCATATGTGTTCTTGTGATTATGCATATTATATAGTACATAAGTATCATGGTCATTATAAAAAAAAAGTATCATGGTGCTCCTTGCGCTTCTAGCTAGATTTTATTCCTTCAGGTTCTCTATTTTGCTGATGCATCTATACTTTACTTCCATGTTACGATCTGGCATGTCATGTTGGAGCTTGCAATGTCTGCATAGTTGGACCTCGACAATTATATATTTATCCGAGAGAAAGATGAATTGATTGTGAGAGATTGTGCATGTAAATTGCGTGTACTGTCATTCAGGTTGGATTCGTGGTGTGGCAGCATCGATTCCGTGCATCGGCTGTTGTCCCCATCACACTGCCATGCCAGCCGCTCAGCTATGATCACAAGTCTCGCTTTATGCACATCCTCAGGCCTGTAGCCAAGCTTCCCAGTCGCTGGATGGCCTTCTGCTGCCGGTGCCGAACAAGCTTCTGGATGCCCCTCGGCTACTTATTCCCCAAACTATCACCAAGGTTCTGCACCTTCCTGGAATCCCTGCACAATAGACCAGAAGTTCTACAACCACCAATATCTGCAAGAATATCACGCTTCTGCAAATTCTGCATTGGTAACTCCTCAGATATTTTACCAGTGGCTCGGATGGCTAAATAAACATCAAACATATATAGATATACTGTAGCCATACTTTGTGGTCTTTGCACCAGAGCTTTCCTTGACATTACAAGTTATTGTGCAACCTTTACCATTTTGTCACACAATCATAATGTGAGCCGTTTTAGCAAACTAAAATAGTTTGGTAAAAACGGCTTACATTATGGAACGGAGGGAGTAGTTCTTGTTTTCTTAAGTCTTGTGATGTACTGAAACAATTTTTTTACCTTCAATCAGAAATTTTTATCTTTTTGTCCATAGTGAAGGTGATCTTTTTGTATATTAGATGATTTTTTTGCTCTTTGGGTTTGATACTTCGATTGATTCATAGATTCGTGTTTGGATTCGAATGTGCAGGTTGAGCGGTTGTACCGGAGGGGGAATAGTGCATCGTGGCGGAGGTACCTGGAGCTGCAAAAGCATTGTGAGTGAATACTGCGACTTACTCATCCCTTCGGGGCTTTTCCGTCCTTACATCAAGAAACAAGGCCAATGCGGGCGAGAAGGATAAATCTGTTGATGAGGTACGTGCTTTGATTCTAAATACTTGACTGAATTTTCTGCGGAGAAGCATCAGCAGCCGGTCGTGGTTTCTTTAATTGAGCAGCCATGGTCTAAACCTCCTGAGGGTGCTGTCAAAGTTAATTTTGGTGCAGCATTCTATGATAGCGCTGGATGGAACTGGTGCTTGGGGTTTCATTGCTAGAACTGACCAGGGAGAAGCCATTGGGGCTGGAGCGGGAAACTAAAGCACCTGAACAGTGCTATCCAAGCTGAAGCCGAATCATGTGTTGTTGCTGTCGAAGCAACTGCTGATCTGGGTATACATAAGGTCATCTTTGAGCCTGATTCAGCAATCGTTGTGAGTGCCCTCAAGTCTATGAGCTATGATTTTTCCAGCATTGGCGTTCTGGTCCGAGAAGCAAGAAGCACCTGCACCGTCTCTTTTGATTCTTTTGACTTTGTTCATTTGCCCATACCATTGCTGATTATGGTTATACAGTGAGCTCTGTCAGCTCTGGCTAGGTTAGATTTACGCCCACTTTTTTTTTGATCGAACTTAGTCGGCAGCAATTTAGTTAATTATGCGCTGATAACGGAATCCGCTTTTCAGTGTAAAACATATCTTCTACGGATAATCGCTTTATCCTGCTACAAGAGGAAAGGGAATACTACCCCGACTGGCGTGCAATGCATCAACCAATATTTCCCCAATAACAAAATAGCGGCATCCACTGAAATCCTCGGTTGGCACAAACATCGGAAAACGGCGCAGCAAAGCGCGCACGGTCCTTCTAGTAAAGACCAATGGTGCAACCTTGTCGTGTGTCAATGGTGTGTGCACGTGTCAATTGCGCACCAACCTTATGCTACATGGTTAAGTTACTACCAATGATGTGATACTAGTAGCGCATGGCCATGCACCACGGGTAGTACGATCTGGTGCGTCAGTAGGAAGGGTTATCTACTAATAATGTTACTAAACGGCGACGAGTAGGGAAAGGGTCACAAATCTATATTTTGTGGCGCACGGGCGGTACGCCACAGAATACACGCCATAAAAATTAGAATTCTATGACGCACCTACCCATACACGAATATTATCTTTTCGTGGCGCACCGCGGCCCATGCGCCACAGAAACATGACAAGATGTGGCGCATTGGCCACGGTGCGTCACAGAAATAGGTGCACCACATAGTTAGTTTTAGGTGCGCCACATAATTATTTACCTGTATACATGATTTTGTACTGCCTGGTATACATATACATGTTATATACAACAATATACAAATATTATACAGGTCAGTAGTATACATATATAATATAAACAACATGTACATTGCACAAATATAATATAAACATCATCATCACATTACATACAGCCCGATCGAGATACACATATAGTGCCAAGTGTCAAATTTTACATAGAAGTCTTAATTCATACAAAGTTCATCATCCCAAGATACAAATGCAGTGGCACCGACCGTCACCTACACTAGGATGAAATAGAGTACCGCCGCGATGATGTTGAGCAAGAGCGAGAGCACAACGAAGGTCTTCATCTTGCTCTTGTTCGACTGGTGGTTCCTCCACTTGGCAACCGCCTCTAGTCGCGTATCGTTTGTACCATTTGCCGCTAAACTTGTGCACATGTTTCTTACAGTCCTCCCGCTTCTCGTAGACTCCTGGAACCTGCCCCTAGAACACCACATAGTACGTCATCTCTATGGATACAAGCCATTATTAGTATAATATAATGCAATGGAAAAAATTAGAGGATTCACATGCATACATGCTCACAGAAATTAAAGCAAGATAATAATAATAATAAACCTAAAAGATATATAGCATCGATATCACATAAGTAAGTTCGATGACAACGACTACAATAGTAATTAAAGTCCAACAACGAAGACCGTTTCGAGCTAATTAAGCATGTTTAGATTACAACACACTATACACTGTCCTTTATTTCTGAACAGACGTTTCAACCGTGGTACTATAGGAGCATACCACATAACCTTGGCAGGAAGCCAGGAACCCTCTTCCTGGGAGCTCACCCTCAACATCACCAGGGTCATCTCGTCTGATCTTATACCGCAGTGCAGTGCATACCAGACATTTTTCCAAAATTTTGTACTCCTCACTGTGGTAGATGATGCAATCATTAATGCATGCATGTATCTTCTGCACCTCTAATCCTAGAGGGCAGAGAACCTTCTTGCTTCGTATGTACTGTCAGACAATTCCTTATCCTTTGGAAGCTTCTTCTTTATTATTTTCAGTAACTTCTCAAATGCCTTGTCACATTTACTAGCCTCTGCATTCCATTGCAGCAACTCCA
Source organism: Lolium multiflorum (assembly GCA_030979885.1). Classification (NCBI taxonomy): domain Eukaryota; kingdom Viridiplantae; phylum Streptophyta; class Magnoliopsida; order Poales; family Poaceae; genus Lolium; species Lolium multiflorum. The sequence continues at coordinate 338,251,123 of CM061753.1, read as the reverse complement.
GTGTGGTATCGAGCTTTGTGTTTCCATCTTCATAAGTTGGGTACTTCTTTTTTTGTGATCCTCTAACATGCCCTTTAACTTCCCCTTCTCGTTTTCAGTTTCTGCTTCTCTGTGTGCATCAACAATGGCCCGACGAAGAACATCATCAATGGGCTCATCTGATGTCTCTTCGTCTTCAGCTCCCCCTGCCTCTTCATCTTCATCATGCCCTGTTGTAGTATCACCGTAGTTAGGGTACATATCATCATCCTCCTCTTCTTCTTCTTCATTGTCTTCCATCATAACCTCTCTTTCTCCATGCTTGGTCCAACAATTATAGCTGTGCATGAAACCTTTCCAAAGCAGGTGGGAGTGAAGGACTTGCCATTTAGGGTATTGCTTTAAGTTACAACAATCAACACATGGACAACACATAAAACCATCCATCTGTGGGTTTTCCTCAGCCACACGGAGAAAATCTTTTAGGCCTTCAGTGAACCCGGGTAGGCGTCGGTCAACGTACATCCATTGCCACCGGTTCATCTACATCATATAATTAAGTTTATAAGAAAACCATTACAAAACATCATAATATAAATAGTGAAATGACCACTGTACAAATGAAAGGGTAAAGTTGCTTACCTTGTCGAGGAGGAAAGAAAGAGGAGAAAACTTAAGTGTCGCTCCGGCATCTCATATCATTTTTGTTTTGTGTGAAACCAAGAGGCATCATTCTCTCAGACATTTCATCGAGCGCCTCATGTGCATGGGAAAGAAAATCAAACAAGCACACAATCATCACACCTTCCACCGAGAAAATATAGAGCGAGAGGGCTGGCCGGGGTGAGCTGAATATATAGGCAAAGGGGGCTTTAGGACCGGTTTGTGTCACGAACGAGTGCTAATGTTTAGCTTTAGCACCGGTTCGTGTCACGAACCGTGCTAAATTTTTCGCGGCTGCCACGTGTCTGGCGACAAACCTTTAGCACCGGTTCGTGTCACGAAACAGTGCTAAAGATCACGCACGAACCGGTGCTAACGCTCGGCTAGTCCCCTGCGACGTCCTAGCCGCACGAACCAGTGCTAATGCACACCTTTAGTCTGAATTGGTACCACAACGGGTAGTAATGATCTTTGGAGCAAAAAACCAAAGTCCTGTTTTCTACTAGTGTAGGAGCAAACGACAAAAGGATGCAGGCCCCACTGGGTTGTATTTGAGGGAAAAAAATTATATATGCTTTTATGGAATTTTCATGCCATTTTCGTTTCCACCTGAATTGGATCCTCCATTTTGTTTGCCGTTTCTCTTAGAATATATAGTTATGTTTCCGTTCCTTTTCTGTAAAATACCGTTTTGTCCCTTTTCTCTCTTCATTAGTAGAAAACGGGTTTTTTCTTCGGAGCTGCACTTAGCTTTGAGTGTTACCAAGTTTGAGTGTTAGCCACACTTAGCTTTGAGAGCTATATGTTGGTTTGTTTTCCCTTCTTATGCATAATAGGTGTTAGATGAAATGCATAAGAGCATGATGCCACTTGAGTTCGCACAAAACAAACATGATATGAAGTGCTCGAGCTACACTTAAGCTTTTTCCTCCTCGGTCGAGGTTAAAAACTTTATCCTTTCATCTATCATTGATAAAATGCATGTGTCGATGTACACCGCGTCTCTATATATTGATGATATTCTGTAATGATTTTTGATATAGTTAATTATATAATGCAGATGAGCCAGCAATAGATGTACGATGACCGACACACTACCGAGTTTATTACGGGCCTGCATTATTTTCTCTTTGTGGCCGAGAAAAACAATCGGGATGGTTTTATGTGTTGTCCATGTGGTGTATGTCAGAATAAGAAGGATTACTCTTACTCGACAATCCTTCACACCCACCTGCTTCGGTCCGGTTTCATGCCCATCTATAATTGCTGGACCAAGCACGAAGAAAGAGCGGTTATGATGGAAACAATGGAGACGAAGAGGATGATGACAACTATCTTATATTCCCTGAATATGGTGATGCTGCAACGAGGAAAGCTAAAGATCAAGAGGCATCAGATGAGCCCGCTGATAATCTTGGTCGGGCCATTGCTGATGCAAAGAGAGACTGCAAAACTAAAAAGAAGAGGTCGAAGTTTGAGCAGATGTTAGAGGATCACATAAAGTTGTTGTATCAAATTGCGAAGATGGCTTGAAAAAAACTAGGTAGCACAGTGAAATTGTTGTAATGAAAGGCATAGAACGGTGTGACTGATAAGGGATTTGATAAGTTGCTGAAAATAATGAAGAAGCGGATTCCAAAGGGTAATAAGTTTCCCGCCAGTACGTACGAAGCAAAGAACGTTGTCTGTCATCTAGGATTTGACAGATTCTACTTGTACCTTTAATCTCATCACAATTGGTGGCATTGTAAGACTATTTGGTATTAATCTTAAATTTTCCTATACAATGTTTATGAGTGTTGATATTATCATGTGTGAGTAGTCCTCGCGGGCGGATGCCTAGCCTCGCAACATCATGGGCATCTAACTTTACATGTATGTTGTGCTTCAATTACATTTAAGATTTGTATGATTATATCTCTATTTTCTACCTCTATCTAGAACTTGTCAGATACCCATGATCTCAATGATTGATAATGGTAAAATGGTGAGATTAGTAGTAATCTGCTGCTTCATGCGAAACCCAGTGGCAATTTGGGTACAATGGGACCGGCAGTTTGAGTCCTATTAGGAAATAACATCATTTTTTCATATCCGCGTATGACGCAAATAAACATAAATCTAATCAAAAATATGTCGGACCCTCAGCATGGCTAGAGCTTGGAGCCAACAATGCCGATGCCTGCCTTCAAACAGTCGAATCGGCAAGCTACATAGATAAATATAGAAAAAGTGCTCGTGCGTTGCATCGGGATAAATTAACACTAAAATGCTTTTTACACTTTACGATAAACATATATATGTTTTAGTGTGTAGATACATCTATTTTTTTAGCAATTATTTTAAAAACGGAAGGAGCACTGTGTTCCATAATCTAGGACATTTTGGAAACTAAAAAAATTCTTCCGAACGTATTACATTTTGCTGAATGGAGAGAATACCTTTCAAAAAAAGTTATAAGAAAAATAAGTATTGTTGCTACCAATTAGATTAGGTAGAGTGTGACCATTGACGCAGTTAAAATTGCTAGATTGGTTATATTTTCAAATTTTATCTAAACTATCATCTAAACCATTCCGTTTCAACACCATATCTAGCAAAACCATAGAGGTGATTGTTCAGTTTGCTCTGAACGATCGTTAGCCAATAGCTAGTATACTTATCTGGTGTTGCCGTGTTAGTTTAGTTCACAAAACGCAAACATCCCATGCCAAGGAAACATCACAGCCACTGAATTCGATAGTTACAGAAAAGATGGATTTCTTTTAGTAATGGAGAGGCTGCCTCTTATTTTGGTTCTTGCTATAATAGTACGGCCGCGCAGCGGAGAGCCTGATATCCGGTGTTGTTGGCGAAGTCCGAGTGCAAATAATCAATTTTGCCCTATCCGCACCTGGCCGGCGCCATTGCAGTCCACGGCCACCAATTACAATGGCACGGGGCGGATGTAAAAGTTGACCTCCGCGAGGCAGATTGGATGGCGGAAGCAGTGTAGACGAACGCGAGGGTGTGGCTCACATTTAGGACTGCGGGTTAGTTCTGGGCGAAATCGCGGAGACCTCGATTTGAAGCAGATCTGAGCGCCAGAGCTCCTCCCAACACCTCCGCCCTGATGCACCAGAGTCCTCCCCACACAACTTGTACTCTGCGTGTGCGTCGCCCATCCTAATCGGCGGAGCCGCGCGCCGCGGCGCTGCCGCCGGGAGGAAGTCGAGCCCCAGGACACGGCGACCTCGCCCAGAATCTCTCCACTGAGACCTGGGCCGAGCTCTCCCACCTGTCTGTTGGATAATTAGGCACAATTTTCATGATTAATTCCAGAATATAAAACATGATGGCCAACTGACATGAAACTCAAACATACTAGATGCATTAATCAACATGAGTAGCAGCAGCGCAACGGTAAAGCATCCATCGCTAAACGGATCGAGATATGTCGCACGTCCGTCCGGGAGGTGGCGGTGGAGGTGTAGCGATGATGTCGCGTAACGTTGTTGATGACAACGTTGTTGACGACGGGGACGACGGGTCGAAGACAACGACGGGGCAGCACCGCCCGACTTGGACGGAAGGCGACCCGTGATGAAGAGCTTGAGCCGCGCGGAGCGCTTCCCAAAAACCTAATCGCCCTCTCCGTACAGGATCGCGAGTGGTTCCGGAGACCTCTCCCCGTTCACCGATGCACGGCGGCGATGGAGTAGGCTACGATGGCGACGCAAGCAGGGAGAGGTGGAAACCCTAACTCGTGTATTAGATGTGTTTCTGCGGTAGCCGGGCAAGAGATTATATAGGCTCAGGAAACCCTAGGCACGCCCACGTAGCGCGCACGTTTCGAGTCGGCTACAGATAGCCCACGGCCCGGGAGCGACCGAACCGACTAACTGCGACGCGTCCGTCTAGAACTCGTTCGTTTTCTGTGCAAAAGTAAGGAAAGTCTCGGCTCGAGGCTCAATCCACTCACCACTCACCACGAGCGCGGCGCGCGCATCGTGTCGTGTCGTGTCGTGTCGTGTCGAGTCGAGTCGAGACGAGCGAGGAGGAGGAGGAGCGCGTGTAGCACCTCTATTCTCTCACTTACTAGTGGTGAAACAACCCACCTTATAAGGTTCTCCCAACTTTCCATGTGGGACTAAACTTCCCACCTCTTGCCACTCCCTAGTGAGCTGCCACCAACTTGGGCTCAAACTCACAAGGCTGCCACTAAGTGGGCTTTGAGATTTATAGGGAAATCTGAAATCTAGTATGGGCCAATGTGTATGGGCCCAATATTTCAACAATCCCCCACCAGATCTCAAATCCCCATTTAGAGATTTACCAATACTCGCTGCTTGTTTATATACCAGTGTTTCAGCGGAGACTGTTAAGTTGAACTTCCGCCTAGAACCTTAAGCTACATCCATTCACACTTGAACAATGGACTAAGCCTTGAATTGCAAGTTTTGCGTGAACAGGGTTTCACTCAAAGTCATAACCAGTACATGGCTGCCTAGCCTACCCCGCGGGTGAAGCATATGCGTCATACTTCGTGGTCTCTTCATGAGTTTACTAGAGATCACCCAAATCTCATAGATTGCGACGTTTAACAATCGGACTCATATAGGTGTGTTATTTCAAGAATGCTCTGTAGGACAACATCTTTGCTAAAATAGCCAACATAAACACATTAAGGCTTGTTGCCAACCTGCCTTACAGCAATTGAGAGTTGTGCATCTTCACATAGAGAGGGTTACATAATACTCTCCTCAATTAAACCACTAGCTTGTTTTCCCAGGTCCTAATTCACGGGATCTCCGATCACAAAGGTTGGGTTACCACTATGGTGTAACATCAACGGGTCTCAAACCCATCTCCTCGATGCACTTTCTATCACATTACGTGATAGTCCCTTTGTAAAGGGATCTGCCAGGTTTTTGTCTGTTTGAATATATGTAACAGTTATTACTCCGGAGTTTCGCAATTTCCTGACAGACTTCAAACGTCTCTTGACGTGTCTTGATGACTTCGCGTTATCCTTAGAATTGTTCACTTTGACAATTACAGTTTGATTGTCACAATTCAAAACGATTGCCGGAACAGGTTTTTCAACCACAAAAGTCCATCAAGAGCTCACGCAACCATTCGATTCAACAGTGGTTGTGTCCAAAGCAGTTCTGCTTCATAGTTGACCTCGTCAATATGGTTTGCTTACAAGATCTCCATGACACTGCCACCTCCAAAGGTAAATACATACCCGCTAGTGGCGTAGAGATCAGCTACATCAGAGATCCAATTTGAATCACTATATCCTTCAAGCACAGCTGGGTGCCCTGAATAGTGAATCCCATAACTCATTGTACCACATAGGTAGCGCATGACCCTATCAAGTGCATGCCAATGATCAGTACCCGGGTTTGACATGAACCTACTCAACTTGCTAACAGCAAAAGAGATGTCGGGTCTAGTCGCGCTCGCTAAGTACATGAGTGAGCCAACAATCTGAGAGTATCTCAGTTGATCTACGACAATCCTCCGGTTCTTGCGTAATGTCACACTGGGATCATAAGGTGTTGGAGAAGACTTGCTATCAATATAGCCGAACCGGCTCAAGATCTTCTCAACATAATGGGATTGTGTTAGAGTAATCGCACTCTCGTTCTTAATAAGCTTGATGTTCAGAATCACATCAGCTTCTCCCAGATCTTTCATATCAAAACACTTTGACAAGAAAGACTTGACCTCGTGTATTACTTTCATGTTTGTACCAAATATCAGAATATCATCCACATACAAACACAGTATAACACCTTCGCCCCCACCATGGCGATAGTAAACGCACTTGTCAGCCTCATTGACAACAAAGCCTACAGAAGTCAAAGTTCTGTCAAACTTCTCATGCCATTGCTTAGGTGCTTGTTTCAGGCCATATAAAGATTTCAGCAACTTGCACACCTTTCTTTCTTCACCTTTTACTACAAACCCATCAGGCTGATCCATATAGATTTCCTCTTCCAACTCTCCATTAAGAAAAGTTGTCTTTACGTCCATTTGATGAACGATAAGACCATAGGAGGCAGCCATGGACAGTAGTACTCGAATGGTGGTAAGTCTAGCGACAGGTGAATAGGTGTCGAAGTAATCTTCGCCTTCTCTCTGTGTGTAGCCTTTAGCTACAAGCCGCCTTGTACTTCTCAATAGTACCATCAGGTCTTAGCTTCTTCTTGAACACCCATTTGCAGCCTACAGGCTTGCATCCATGGGGTCGTTCGATAGCTCCCAAGTTCCATTAGAAAGAATCGAGTCCATCTCATTATGGACAGCTTCTTTCCAGTCATCTGCATCTGGAGATGCATATGCCTCTGCAATGGACGTGGGAGTATCATCCACAAGGTACACAATGAAATCATCACCAAAGGATTTTTCAATCCTCCGTCTCTTGCTCCGTTTAGGAGCTTCATTGTCATCCTTCTCATTAACATTCTCATGTGATTGTTCAAAATACTCATTAGATGGACTAGACTCAGGAATTATCTCAGTAGAAATTCTAGCAATGCTATGCATATCTTTCATAGGAAACATGTTCTCAAAAAATGTTGCATCACGAGATTCCATAATAGTATCAACATGCATATCAGGTACCTCGGATTGAACTACTAAAAATCTATAGCCTACACTCCGCGGAGCATAACCTAGAAAGATACAATCCACTGTCTTTGGTCCGAGTTTGCGCTTCTTAGTAATTGGAATATTGACTTTCGCCAAACATCCCCATGTGCGCAAATACGAAAGTGATGGTTTTCTCCCAGCCCACTCCTCGTAAGGGGTTTTATCTTTATTCTTGTTAGGAACTCTATTCAGGACATGACATGATGTCAATAAAGCCTCCCCCACCATGCCTTTGATAAACCAGCGTGGCTAACATGGAATTCACCAAGTCAGTCAGCGTGCGGTTTTTCCTCTCGGCAACCCCGTTTGATTGGGGCGAATAGGGAGGCGTCCTCTCATGAATAATGCCATGTTCCTCACAGAATTCATCAAAGATTTTAGGAAAATATTCGCCACCACGATCCGACCTAAGACGCTTGATCTTTCTCTCTAGTTGATTTTCAACTTCGGCTTTATAAATTTTAAAGTAGTCTAAAGCTTCATCTTTAGTTCGCAACAAATAAACATAGCAAAATCTAGTCGCATCATCAATCAATGTCATGAAATATCTCTTTCCACCTTTTGTCAACACACCATTCATCTCGCATAGATCAGAATGTATGAGTTCTAGAGGTGCCAAGTTTCTCTCCTCGGCCGCCTTGTGAGGCTTCCGAGGTTGCTTTGATTGCACACAACTATGGCACTTAGAACCTTTGTCAATGGTGAAATTCGGAATTAAACTTAAACTGGATAGCCGAGACATTAAACCAAAATTAATGTGACATAAACGAGAATGCCAAACACTGGTGTCATCACTAACATTGCCACAAATATGGTTCACAGACTTATTACTGAAATCAGAAAGCGAAAAGCGGAACAAGCCTCCGCACTCATAGCCTTTACCAATAAATTGTCCAAACTTGGAAACAACTACTTTATTCGACTCTAAAACAACCTTAAACCCATCTCTGCATAGAAGGGAGCCGCTAACGAGATTCTTGTTCATAGTAGGGACATGCTGCACGTTCCTCAGCTGCACGATCTTCCCGAAGTGAACTTCAGATCTACCGTGCCAACACCACGAACAGAAGCATGTGACCCATTCCCCATCAAGACGGAAGAATCCCGGGCGACCTGGTAAGAAGTAAACATGGATATGTCAGCACACACATGAACATTAGCACCCGTATCAATCCACCAACATGGAGATTGAAATACCGAAAGAACAAAGAGATTACGTACCCATCAGCATTGCTAGCGGTCACGTGTTGACTTGCCTCGCCTTTTTCTTGCGGTCTGCCCTCTCTGGACAGTCCTTAGAAAAGTGGCCAGTCTCTCCACAGTAAAGCAGCTCAGATCTGCTTTGTTTATCATCTTCTTCTTCTTGAAGGTTGTAGTCTTCATAGGCTTATTGAAGGAGGGCTTGTTATTCCCTTTATTCTTGCTGTAGGGTTTCTTCTGCACCATGTTGGCGCTAGACTGACCCTCTCCTTTCTCAGTATTATCCTTAGCCCGAGCTTTCTCCTCAACATCAAGAGATGCTATCAGATTTTCAACTGATATCCCTGTCTCTTGTGTTTGAGAGTTGTGGCAAAGTTCCTCCATGAAGGGGGCAACTTAGCGATGATGCATCCAGCCACAAACTTGTCAGGTAAGGCACACTTAAGGAGTTCAAGCTCTTTCGCAATGCACCGTATCTCATGAGCTTGTTCGACTACAGAACGGTTGTTAACCATCCTGATGTCATGGAAGCTCTCCATGATGTACAATTCATCCTGCATCGGTTGCACCGAACTTAGCATTCTGCATCCCAGAGCTCTTTACCATCTGTTAAGTGCATGTACACATCACACAGCGATCAGCAAGAATACTTGGAACGCATCCGACGAAGAGAGTATTGTTTTCCTTGAACTTGTTCTGATCTTGGTCAGATATAGTTCCTTCAGTAAACCATCATAACTTCGAACACTTTCAGATGAGTAAGCCGAGCGTGGCCTTATACGCCACCTCTTAAAGTGCACACCGGTAAACTTATCCGCCTCAGTGCATCGGAAAAACCAGCCATTGTTAACTCAGGAAATTGCCTACAATTAGGTTTTTGGATTGTTGGATAATTAGGCACAATTTCCATGATTAATTCCAGAATATAAAACATGATGGCAGCAACTAGCAACATGTGAAACTCAAACATACTAGATACATTAATCAACATGAGTAGCAGCAGCGCAAACGGTAAAGCATCCATCACTAAACAGATCGAGATATGTCGCACGTACCGATTTGGTGGAGGTGGCGGTGGAGGTGTAGCAGATGATGTCGCGGCAGTAACGTTGTTGATGACAACGTTGTTGACGACGGGGACGACGGGTCGAAGTAGACGGCGTTGAAGACGACGGTAGGCAGCAGCCCGACTTGGACGGAAGGCGACCCGTGATGAAGAGCTTGAGCAGTCGCGCAGAGCGCTTCCAAAAACCTAATTCGCCCTCTCCCGTACAGGATCGCAAGGACGAGTGGTTCCGGAGACTGCTCTCCCGTTCACCGATGCACGTCGGCGAGCGGGATGGAGTAGGCTACGATGGCGACGCAAGCAGGGAGAGGTGGAAACCCTAACTCGTGTATTAGATGTGTTTCTGCGGTAGCCGGGCAAGAGATTATATAGGCTCAGGAAACCCTAGGCACGCCCACGTAGCGCGCACGTTTCGAGTCGGTTACAGATAGCCCACGGCCCGGGAGCGACCGAACCGACTAATCGCGACGCGTCCGTCTAGAACTCGTTCGTTTTCCGAGCTGCAAAAAGTAAGTCTCGCTCGAGGCTCAATCCACTCACCACGAGCGCGGCGCGCGTCGTGACGTGACGTGTCGAGACGAGCGAGGAGGAGGAGGAGCGCGCGTGTAGCACTCCTATTCTCACTCACTTACTAGTGGTGAAACAACCCACCTTATAAGGTGGTCTAACTTCCTCCCAACTTTCCATGTGGGACTAAACTTCCCACCTTCACTCCCTCCCTGCCACCACGGGCTCAAACTCACAAGGCTGCCACTAAGTGGGCTTTGAGATTTATAGGGAAATCTGAAATCTAGTATGGGCCAATGTGTATGGGCCCAATATTTCAACAGTGTCTTCGTAGTAAGAGCAGCCATGTGCGCCACGGCCGGCAGCAGCGCACAGCTCCACAGACTACAGCGGATTTGGTACTTGAGGGGAAAGTGAAAGTTTTTTCTTTTTACCTGGAAAGTGAAGGTGCGGGGACGAAGGGCCGAGTTGTTTACTTTTCCGTTCGCTGATAACGCTTCGGATTGACTTGTCGGTCGCAGCGTGGGTAATTTTAAAGAAACACATGGGTAATAAAAAACGGACCAACAAAAAATCTTATTTTCTTTATTATTAGGTATAGAAAAGGCGACCTACCAAACGGCCCCCTCCTGCTAAAAAAACCAAACACGTCTCGTCAGTAGTTTTGTAAGAGGCATCTTCAGCCGCGTCCCTCAAATCATTCACCAAATGGAGCCGAATCGAGTGTTTGGGAGACACTTTTTCTTCATGCCAACATTAAAATAACCCATTATTTGTTTTATTTTATTTTCATTTTAATATAGAGAAGAAATTTGTAGGTACAATCGAGATTTTTAAAGTAGTGCAACATATTGTAACAAATGACACATGAAAACTTCGAAAAATATGAACTAACTACTTCTTCTTTGATGGCCCTGCGTCGTTGTCCTCACGGAAGCGGTTCCTGCTCGTCACCTCTTCCGAAGAGGTAGTGGTGTTTGACGCGTCTGAGGAGCTTGTGCCCCCCTTCGACGAGTAGTCCTTGATGTATTTGTCATCGTCGGTGCTCGCCGGCTGCACCTCCTCCTTCGCCTTCATCCGAGTCCTTGCCTCCTTCTTTTCCACCGCCTCCTCATCCGCCTCCTCCGCCTCTAGCCGTCTCCACCTGGCATCTCCATCCTCTTCCGCCTCCTCCTCCTCCTCCTCCTCCTCATGGCCATCGTCGGCGATGGCATCCTCCTCCTCCTCCTCCTGGCCGTTGTCGGCCTCCCACTCCTCCTCGTGGCCGTCCGTCAGCGGGGAAGTAGAGCTACTAGGCGTGGTAGCTCTTTCCCACCGATGGCGCCATCCCGGCGGCTTCCCCTCGCTATCGGTGTCCGATGGCAATGAGAGGGTTGCTCATGGTGTCGTAGAGATGAATGGCGTCGGCCGATTAGAGATCAGAATGCGCATACGTACGGGTCTTATTGAGCGGGGATTAATGGCGGCGCAAATATCGAAGAGGGTTGCGGTTGTTGCACCGCGGAGTTCGCGCGTCGATCGACGCGATTGTCATTGCGACGGTTCCTCTTTCCCGGCAACTGCACCGTTGCTATGTAGGTGATAGTTGGTCGTCATTCGTGCGTCAATGACGTGTCGGACCCGCCACTCCCCGTCTCGCTTCTCGTTGTGTTCGGTATGCCCGAAGTGTCCCATGTAGACCGGAAATGGGCTCGAGACACCAAACACCGTATTAAGATATGCGCCGATCTTTAGTACGATCGTGGGACTGAAAAGAAAAATGTACGACACACAAAAAAAAGTTTAGGAACGCGTTGGGCATGCCGGGTGGAGATGCTCTAACTCTCTCTCCTCCCTGCCTCCGCCATTTATTTTACCGCCTACCTCGTCGTCCACCACCTCCGCCACCGGGACGGGCGGCGACTAGATCGGCCGGCCGGGGAAGGGAAGAGTAAAATATCCATCCAGTTGCGCGATCCTTCCCTTTTTCTTTTTTCCTCCCCGCCCTCACATGGCCGCGTGATTCCTCGCGCCCGCGCGCGCCTCCGCCAAATACTACTGTGCCCTCGTGCTCCGCTCGTTGCCATTAGATTCTCAGTACACACCTCCCACTGTGCCCTTCTCCTCGTCACATCGCGTCAACCCACTTCCAACTCAATCTCGTCGTCTCTGCTCCTCCCGGCCGTGCCGAGTCGCCGAGCGTTCCAAAGGAAAGGAGGTACGTACGGCGTCCTGCGACCTCACCTCCCCCGCCTCAGGTAGGTTGGGCGATCTTTGCCCGTGTTGTCAGGTCTCGTATCTTGGTCGCGGGCATTTCGTCCAACATTTGGTGGCGGGCGTAGGGCGATTTTACCGGGCTGTTGGGATGTATGTGTTGTGTTCCCCGTTTGATCGAGTGGTTCTCTGAGGTGGAGGATTTGATCCTAGAGTATTCTGGCGCTGTCCTGTGAGCTCTCCTTGGCATCCTGTCGAGCAGGGATGCCAGAGTGGAACAAGGCTGGATCCTATTGGGATCAGGTTTATGAAGTGTGCCTCATGTATTCTGTTTCTTTCTTGATTGCCTTGTGTGTTTGACTTTATGAGTTATATGTTTGTTTCAATTCGTGGCGAGCTACTCTCGGGCCTCATCTTTCCGGGACTTCAGATTGATGGAATTCATGCTATAGTTCGAGAGATATGCATATGTCTTATTTTCATGTGAAAAGTGTTTGATTTTGTGGTTTTTGAGTCACGTAGAATCTTAGATTCAGTTCTGTACCTTTTCCACTATCCTCCTTTGATACCAAAATGCTCTCCGGCTGAAGGTGACGTCTTTAAGGAATGGGATTTCGTTAAAAAGGAGAGCTTCATGTCTGCTTTTGTTGCAACAGTAAACGTATAGTACTTGGATAACTTGGAAGTTGGAATCCTTTTGACATTTGTGCTGCAGAATTTGGCTTTAGTATGCATGCTCTGTTGATTGATCAAATTTTGCTCTCAGGTCAACCTTTTAGTTTCTTCTGCCCATTCAAATTACTGCACTTCAGTTGATTATCCATTGCCATATGGAAACTATCTCGTATGAGATCTCCTTTTTCATTTTGCATTAAGTTGCAAACATGATGTTTACTTATGTATTCACTTCTTGGGAGATTGGCCTTTACCTAATTTATCTTAGTGAACTTTATCTAGCTTTTATCTTCTGAACCTTAAGGCTAAGCTGTACGTGGCAGCATGTAGTGAATCTTTGTGTGGCTTTATTAATTTAAAGTCGGGCACTAGATGCCTTTTATCTCAAAAAATTTATGCAGATAAAACATAGCTGCTGATCATCTCTCTGTCTACAGGTTGGTCGACACAAGATTGACACCACGGTTTGTACCATCATCAGAGTACAGGGAACATTGAAATTCGAAGTAGAGCTAATGCTTGTGAGCTACACTCGGCAACAACAACTGTAGGGTACACAATCGCTCACGTTTGAGTATGATTTCAGTTTGCCCAGGTACCAGTAGTGCTGGTTATTAAGAAAGATGGGGGACAAATACCTATCTGATCCCGAGGATGAGGTTGCACCATTGGTGTGGCCTGAGAACATAGGGGATAAACACAATAAGCAGTTCAAAATGGAGAACCTTGAGAACGACCATGATGCACTCAAGGATGTTAACTTTGATCAGACGCCTGTTCATGCGGATATCCACCGACTTATGGAAATGGCAAATTCTGAGAAAGGCACTTCTCATATGCAATACTTTGTCAAGCACTGGGAATATAAGCGGGCCAATACTGTTCGGCTTCTCAACGAAGAGCTTGGCCTTCTCTCCCAACAGAGAAAAGAGATTGAAGAAAAGAAGCAACAAATCTTGGAGGATCAGCGCTGTCAGGATGAAAATTATTATGCTGCGATTCAGCAAGTACCAATACTGGATGAAGTCTACAAAGATGAATGGAAGCGGCCAAGCAAAAAGGGTGAGGACCTTTCCTGTAATCAAGAGCTTAAAATAGATGCAGAATACGACAGTATTTTGTACTGGAAAGGGCGAGCAATGCAGCTAGAAAAAGCACTTGAGGCAAGCCTGCAAAGGGAGCGTGCATTGGAGGAAAAGTTAGAGCAAGGTATAACGAATCTTCAGTCACATGAAAAGTTAGAGCAAGGTATAAAGAATCTTCAGTCACATACACCAGTGGAGGAATTCTCTGGAATGTTAAAACGAGCTGATTACTTCTTGCACTTGGTTCTCGATAGTGCTCCTATTGTAATTGCTCACCAGGTATGTTTCGTCCATATCCACACATGTTCTACTTGCCATGTACATTAGATGGCATTTCAAAGAAGGCACATGGTGGAGCACCAAACAAGAACTTTAATGATAGTATGTTGGTAAATGATTCTACAGGATACTGACTTGCGGTACCGGTTCATTTTTAACCACTTCCCGACACTTGCTGACGTGGTAATTTAATTCCCATTGATACTTACACGTTGCCTTTGTTGCGTTTTTTCTTACTCACCCCGTGCAGTCTTGTAAATTTCAATTTTGGCTGGATCCCACTTTGTTTTTCAGGATGTTATCGGCAAAACCGACTACGAGATATCGGCAGGAGAGGGTATAGATGAGATGAATAATGTCAAGAGAGAGGTTATGGAAAAGGGTATTGCGACTAAGAGAGAGTTTGTACTTAATACTCCATTGTTTGGAGCAAAGACCTTTGTGGTATACATTGAACCAGTATTCAGCAAATCTGGTGAGACAATTGGTGTGAATTATGTTGCAATGGACATAACAGATCAGGTAATTTGTTGAATTTACTTGTTTCATATATGGCTCTCCAATTCTTTTTCCTTCTGAATCTTGAGAACCCTATCCTATTATTTGTTTCCCTTGGATCTGATATGCGATTGGATTGTACACTTTTTTCCTCAGTGTCACCATCCTTGGTATTTGTCTCCAAGGGCTACATAAGAATGTAGCTAGACGCCTAGAACTACATACTCCCTCCGATTCAAATTAATTGACTCAAGTTTGTCTACATATGGATGTATCTAGATGTGTTTATAGACTAGATACATTTATATTAGACAAAGTAGAGTCAACTAATATGAATCGGTGGAAGTAATATAATTTTACTTTCATCCATTGCCAATACCTATTTCCAGCTCTCTATGAATTAGTAGCTTCTTGTTATCCTATTTTTAGAAGGAAGGCTCCACGAGCCCGACTTGGAGTTAACAAAGCCCTCACCTGGCCAACGTACAAAAATCGAGCATGCTGGGGATGCCAGCTTACAAAAGAAGCACAATGGAGAAGAACAACGCCTAACTACAAAGAGAAAGATTACATCAAGCACTGACAACAAAGGAAAAAAGAACGTCCTAGGTGTGATATCTTCGTCCTCTAACTGCTGAAGCGCAGAGAACGTTGCCGGATCCAGCCACCACCTTCGCCGGGATCACCATGAAGTCTTCACCTTGGGCATTACTACCGGCGCATGGAAACCACCAGGAGTGAGGAACACCATCGAGGGTCTCGGTTCCAAGACGACGCCTCTCGGCACAAGGATGCCGCCGTTGCCCGCCCTGGGAGGAGCGAGGTTTTCACCTAGAAACACAAGACCAAGAAGGGAGCAAGGCGGAGGCACCACAACGACGCTTCAAAGAAGGGGAATGGCACCCATGGGTGTCATCGTCGTTGGCACCAGACCAGCCGAGCAAGGCTTTCACGCGAGCCAACCGCATCTCCCCTCTCACACCATGCCAGAACAAAGCAGGCCGGCGATGCACGACACACAGACGATACTCCGGGCATGGAAATCAACACCATGACAAACGCCAAGAGCGAAACACAACAGGGGACCAACTTCTCCCAGGATCCGGCGGAAACCAAACGGAAGGAGGTAGGAGACAAAGTAGGAGGGATCGCTCCAAGCCAATGAGCTGCAACGGATAGGACTCAGGCTTGAAAGGGGAAACGGGAGACCTCTGCTCCGGCGCCATCGGCATTGCGGGTCACCCTGACCTCGCGTGCACACATCCTCACAACACTAGCGCCCACAACACTACACCACGCCGGCGACGAGGTAGCCCGAAGAACATGCCACCAGACCTCCGTCCACGTGACGCACAGCCACCAGACCCAGACCTGGTAGAAAAGCACAACCCTTAGCCGTCCATCAACGGCGACCGACCTGGCGGGCAGATCTGACCCACTGCTGCACGCTGCAGCCACGGGCACCTGCCGCACACAGACACCAACGGAACCCAAACGCCGGCCAAGATCTACCGGGGAACTCCCGTGGTGGCCCGAGGAGAAAGAATCCGACAGACGGCCAGATCTCGATCTGGAGGAGCACAGGGCGGTGCAGCCATCACCATCAACGGACGCGAGGGAGAGGATGATGGCAGCAGGGGTCACGATGCAAGTGCATGGGGAGAAGCAGCTAGGCACCACCGCGAGGCAGGTGAGCCAACGGCGGCAGCGCGCGGGACCGAGCACAACAGCTTCCCTCCCTTCCTCCGTGCTAGAGACCCGAGGGAACCAGAATCCGCGCCGCCCCCTTCACCGGCGACGCATGGCCTTCTCCGGCGGCAGCCTCTGGGGGCGACGAGGGCTGGAGGAAGGGGGAGGGGGAGGCTAGGGTTTCGCCCCCGGTCTCCTGGAGGGGGCGACGCGAGGAGCGGGTCGGATGGGTAGGCTGCTTTTTGTTATCCTATAGCAAATTGACTTGCATTCATATGTTATATCCCGCTGCTGGACTCATGATTTCAATTTTGACATTGCACATTAAAATGTATTCTGCATTATAACATTCTTGCAATGATGCATAAACTATTCTCTAAGGGTAGTCTCCACATGAAATGAGACACTCTTTTCATTTGAAAAGTTCACTAAATTACATTTTCGCATGCTGTTCTACATTCGCTCCACCCTTCTGAACTGCAACTCATCTACTTCTTTTTCTTTAGGTCAAAAGAAGAGAGAAAATGGAGGACATAAGGTTTAGAGAAGCTATCCAACAAGCCAAGGAAACAGAACTTAGCAGATCTCTTCACGTAACTGGTTTGTATCCTCTAGTCTGGTTATGTTAATCTGTTGTTAATCTATCATGTTTTAAGTCAGAATGGTACACTGAATACGTCCACTTACGTATGTTGCAGAGGAAACAATGCGAGCAAAAGAAATGCTAGCCACCATGTCCCGTAAGATCAGAGCTCCTCTTTCAGGGGTTCTTAGCATTGCTGAAATTCTTGCCACTACCAAACTGGATAAAGAGCAATATAAGCTGCTAGAAGCTATGCTATCTTCTGGAGATCTTGTATTGCAATTGATCAATGACATCCTTGATCTTTCCAAGGTGGATTCAGGTATTTAGAACTACATGTCATTCAAGTGAAATTGGCAATTTATCTTTGTTAACCCGAATGTAATCTTGTCATGGTGTGACCTGCCCACATAGGTTGTGTGTAGGCTGTAGTGTGAATAGCACACATAGATTGTGTGCTTGCTGTGTGTGAACAAGGCACATGAGTTGTGTCATGTGTGAGTGAACAGTGCACATAGGTTGTGTACTGAATAGATATGCATGTCCTCGGTTCTAGAAGTATCCAGGGCATGTAGGGAGAACTCTAGAATTAGTACACATAGGTTGTGTAGGCATGTCTAGAAGTATCCAAGGTATGTAGGGAGAATTCTAGAATTAGGAATGTTCTAGAGTAAGATATTTAGGAGTAGTATGAAAGATCTAGAGTTTGTAGAGTACTCTAGAAGTATGGTGTAGGGTTTGGATTGTGCCACATGCAACAATCTAATGGGTCATGTACAAGTATAAATAGGGGTACCACGCCTCCCATGTCAGAAGGAACTGAGCATAGGTTGCTCTCCTAGCATAGGTTGCTAGGGTAAGCATGGGTCCTAGCATAGGGTGCTGGGGCAACATGGATCGCTATGCTAGCATAGGTTGCTAGGGCAAGCATATGTTGCTAAGTTTGTAGGCCTTCGTTGCCAGTATTGTGTAGCATCCGTTGCTACAAAAGCTAATAGAAGAAGATGGCATCCATTGCCTGAAACTATCGTGTGTTCTCCTCTGTAGTTCTAGTCCTTCATCTTCTGCTTTTACTCGAGAGAGAGAACAGAGAGAGGAGAGAGAGCAGAGAGGGAACACTAACAACCGGGGTGGAACACAGTAACACACACTATAGGTACTTCATGACTTAATGTACACATCAAGTATACCCTCCATTCCTACTGTGTTACATGTGGTAAATAAGTTTATAGTGACATTTTCTGAGTGAGGATAGTTCTCAAGATTTGTTCCAGAAAATTATTTAAAAAATAAAACTTGCATTCCCATTTATTCCTATATTTTTTATATTTCTCTTATGTGTAAAGACACTTGAAATCTAAAGTAGATTGTTTCTGCCTTCATTAATTCAGGTGCTATGAAACTAGAGGTTACAACATTTAGACCAAGGGAAGTTATTAAACATGTACTGCGAACTGCTGCTCCTGCGTCTCTGAAGAAGGAATTGACCCTTGAAGGGTACATAGGTGATGATGTTCCATTGGAGGTATTGATAATTAATGATATTCTTTTTCTTGTTATTTGTCTACAATGTAAAGTTTATGTACTCAACTACTCATGTATCTGCAAATTGGAATCAGTTGCCTTGCAAAAGAAAATTAAGTACCTGTTTTATAAGATTTAAGTAATTTCGGAGCAATGGATATCTTTGGCAGTTATGGGTTCATCTGAGTGAAATTGTATCATTAATCTCAGCTATATTTTTTCATTGTTGTTATAGGTCATTGGTGATTTGATAAGGATTAGGAAAATTCTGACCAACTTGATCAGGTAAGCTTCCAATTCATATATTCCCAAAGGCGTACTAGCCTTTGAAGAGGTTGGATAAAGTAAAATGATACACATATGTGCTTGGATGTAATGCAAAATATGTGCCTGATGATATTTGGTATTTGGGATCACTGCAGCAATGCAGTGAAGTTTACACATGATGGGAAGGTTGGCATAAATCTTCATCTTGTAGATAAGCATCAAGCAGGATGTAAAATAGAAAACGGACAATTTCCTATGAGAGCCTACCCCGCATACCAAAATACTACTGCCACAGAAAAATCCGCTGCCTCTCCAAGAAACTGTGATACGGATCCTTCGTGTTGCTCCAATCCTGGAGATGCTTGTCAGAATGGCATTTCATCAAATGACAATTTTAGGGAGTATAACGAGGGAGAAGTTGTTTGGCTTCGATGCGATGTATATGATACTGGGATTGGAATACCAGGTTTTTTCTCGATATTTATTGATTGTACTACGTGTTGATCATTTTCTGCATATCTCACTTGATAGGGAAACCTATAATTTCTGGAATTTGTTATATCTCCTATTCCCCTGATTCTTTCAAGTTACGTTCACATGCAGAGAAGTCTTTGCCATTTCTGTTCAATAAATATATGCAAGCCAGTACTGATCATGGTAGAAAATACGGAGGGGCAGGGCTTGGCCTTGCGATTTGCAAGCAATTGGTACACTTTTTTTCCAATTCCAGTTACCAATTCATCTAAAAACTCATAATTAAGATCTTAGTAATGCAGGTATTAAATACTAATACCTGGAAACACACTAATAATTATTTTAATGTTAGCTCTAACTAACGTAGGTTGACAGGTATTTACAAAATTGTGTAACTATTCTATTGATTTTTTGTAATAATTTAGGTGGAGTTGATGGGTGGTACTCTAACTGTGGTTAGCAGCGAGGATGAAGGATCAACATTTACATTCATGTTACCTTGCATCATTCCTGTAAAAGTAAAAGAGAAGCTCAGTGATGATCCTGATGATGCGCCCAGTTCTCACAACGATATAGAGGGTTATTTCGTTTTCAAGCCAAAATTACGACCTTCTGTTCTCTCTTCCGGTGTTCCACTAACGAACAACACCAAGTTGTCTGGCAGCAAGATTATGTGCTATGATCCTACTAACATATTAGAGGATCATAAGTCACTCCCAAATGGCTTCACATCATTGAAAGAGAATTCTGGAAAGTGTGCAACTGATGCTAGCCAATCAAATGGTCCAAGTGTTAGGAGAATAGATGAAGACCAAGATGATGTTTCAATGGTCTCATCACTTTCAGGGGCTGACATTCGGGAGGAAAGGAAAACATGCAAACCTCTTGAAGAAAAATCACTGAACATGAAATCCAAGTGTTCTCCAATTAGCATCAGGGCAAATATTCTCCTTGTCGAAGATAACAAAGTCAATGTAATGGTGGCTAAATCAATGCTGGCTCCTCTGGGCTACGGAATAGACATAGTAAATAATGGAATTGAAGCAATCCGTGCAGTACAACGGTGTCAATATGATCTTATCTTGATGGTATGACAAATAATACCGAGTTTTCTTGTATGTTTAGCATTAATTTTTGTTCCTCATGTTCACTTCATAAGTTCATTTATTTACTTCATTCTCAATTGCCTCACCTGAAAATCTTCCAAGATTAAAAGGCAATTCCCTGACGATGTTAAGTTTACGCCAAAAAAATTCTGGCCAACCGCTGCATGCTTTGAATTAACAGAACACTGGAGCAAAAAGCTTAGCCTGTTAGGTGATGTGATATACATAAACTTGAACTTAATAAAGAGTTGAGGCTTGTGCCAATCATCGATTGGCTTGGCTCATAGTTTGATTTCTTCAATATGTTCCAAGCTTCATGGGTTATTTCTTGTCACCGACTATGATTAGTTGTCCTTATTGCTTTTTGTCTCTCCAGTCACCACGAACCGGTAAAATTGATTTTTTTTCTTCTCGCGTCCAGTTACCTTTATTTTTGATAAATACAAATTAAATTCTGATAGCACCTCATGTTGTGATATAAATATTGGTATATCAGGACAACCCTATGAAACCAAGTGAAAACCTATATCATATATGAACCTTTCTTCTACTCCACTGCTGAAAATGGTAATGGTATCTTCTTGACAGGATGTTCACATGCCAGAAATGGATGGCCTACAAGCCACTAGATTTATCCGTACCTTTGAAAATACTGGCTGTTGGGATGCTTCTGTAAAGCCTGAAGATAATCAGATGCTAGCTAACTCAGCTATTTCATCTGATTGTGCACAAGAAAAGAAAGGGAAGAGAGTTCCTATAATTGCCGTAAGCTTTCTTTGCACGAACACAGATTCATGTTAAATATTATCTCTTCCTCAGCTTTGTTCCCATGTTACTTCATGAATTTTCTGCTTTCCTTATCAGAGACTCAATGCAGATAAAATTTCCAAATGCTAATGTTTAGTAAAAAATATAGCGTGCCTGTATATTTTAGATTTTCAATTAGAGAACACATTTTTGGAACCTGGGATGGCTGATCTGCTGCTATTGGAAATGTGCTCCTTATAAAATAGGTGGTCAAATTTCTATGTGATTAATATGCACCATTATGATGGTTACCCACCGAAATAAGTGGTGCAGACCTCCAATTAATGTGGAGAATTCTAGCATTTTAGAGCGAATGTAGGAGCTCTTTTGAACCTTTTTTAGCAATATCTAGTGAAAACAAAATTAAGACCCACTTTCCTGATGAACTGTAGAAGTGTTTTTCTCCGTGCTCCGATATTTCTAAGTATGTTGATGCCACCTATTTTATAAGGAGCACATTTTCAGTGTCTTTCTGCCCATCAAACTTCACCTACTCTTTAATCTGGCTTTTCATGTTAATGCATTATCTTATGGTTTGTGAAGAATAGATAAGGTTTATGGACTATAGCATTAAGTCATTTGCTTTATGGGATACTGTATAACCACAAGAATATCATTGCAGATGACAGGAAATTTATTTTCAGAGAGCACTGATGAGTGCCTTGCTGCAGGCATGGATTCTTGCATATCAAAGCCAATGAACTTACAGAAAACAAAAGAGTGCCTGCAACGGTATTTGTTATCTCAGTAACTAACTAATTGGTGTAAAGTAGAAAGGTAACTTCAGCATGGGACAGTTTTGTGAAATCACATCAGTATTTTCTTCAAATAGTATTCCCTCGATGCATCAGAAATGCAATAGATATAACGTGTCCTGTCTTCCGAGAGAGTAGCATTGATTTTTCATCCATTTTTTTGCCCGCGGCGATTTATTTGTGCGCGACACATAAAATTTCGGCAATCCGGATACTCTGCGTCTTACTACGCAGCCGGCTAGTTCTGTGGTCCGCGCGTGTGCCGGGTCGCTTCTACGTGTGGGTCCATGTTGCACGGCAGTGTTGTGTAACATACCAAATTTTGGTCCTCTTAAAAAATTTCCAAACAAAATATTTTGCCTTATTTCAATATTTCATTTAATTTATTAGGCCTCCTTTAATTCTCAAACCTTTGCAAAGCTTGAGAATTTTTTGATTTGGCCTCCTTCATTTTTAAACTTATGATACGAGGGAATGCATTTCATATTTTTCTAACTCCAAAATAATTCAAATGATTTTTCTATATTTACTTAATTACTTTAAAGAGAATCTTTATTTGTAATTTTACAAAGCTACCATATTTTATCTTACTCTAGAAATTCTGCCAAAAATAGGAAGTACTCCTTAGAGTTTTATGGTCAGCGCTAGGCTACAGTGGGCTGTTAAAATGTGAATCATTAGCCGTTTCCTGAGCCGTTTGATCCAATTAAGTGAGCGGTTCCTGTGCATCCGTTCATCGTACAAAAACTTCGTATGTATATATTTTTCAGAGTGTAACATTTATTCTCAACATTTTTTCTAGTGTGTCAAATCGTGAAATTATGGTGAATTTTTTTTCGCCAATGGTATAAAATAATTTTGAATGTAACATTTTTCTACAACATTTTCGTAAATGTTACATCGTTTTGCAACATTTTTCTGTAGTATATCCAACATTTTGGCTAACTTATCCAATATTTTAGGAACACGCATGTATCATTGGTGAAATCTCTATGTAGTATACATACCAAAATCATTATATTAGTTTGCCTATACTAACACACCTAAACTATGTACACATGTAACAAATCGCAATATGATATGTAAGATCGATAAAAACTACAAAAAGTTGACCTTTCCAACGTTGATGGAGGTGTTGTCGCCGGCTGATGGCTGGCACCAGCTTGAGAGCATCTCCACCGGCGCCCTCGATAGCATTTTGGGGGCCGGGAGCGAAAATGGGATTGCACCGGCGCACCCCAAACGGCGCCGGCCAATTTTGGGGCCCAGTAGAATCGCCGGCAACCCCGTGCCGGCCCCTTCGCCAAGCGCGAATCGGGCGCGCCGACGCCTCGCGAGGATGAAAATTTTGGGAGTGGGAGCTGCCTGTCAGCCACACAACCCATAAGTCGACGCCAGCGGGGAGTGGTGGAGCCGACGCGTCAGCGGCTCATTCAATTTTAACCTAACCGTCGCCTACCTCGCGACGAGAGTTAATTGGGGCACAGCGGCGGTGCAGTTTCGTAGACGCGCAGCGAACCGTCCCGTCGCGCGCCTTGCTCTTCGTGCCGCCGTTAATGAGTGTCACCGCTCCCTCGCCTCCCTCCGGCCTATAAAAAGGGCCGCCTCTCATCGTCCCTCTCACACACAAACCCTAGCGCCTCTCTCCCCAACCCTAGCCGCCACCATCTGAAAAGACGACGCCATGTCTGGTCGAGGCCGAGGTCGCGGCCGTGGTCGTGGCCGTGGCTGCGGCAGAGGTGCAGGCACGCCCTCTCCTGTCATGCCGACGTCTTCATCGTCGGAGATGGACGAGGAGGGGCCCGTGCTGTTCGAGTTCGTCCTCGTCCTCAAGGGCGACCCACACGGCATCCAGAGGCTGCCGGACACCTTCGCCGACTACGTCGCCGGCAACGAGCGCCCGCGCACGCTGTATCTGCGGGAGGATTCGTGCGGCTACTACCGGTGGATCGTGGACGTGATCTACGACGCGCGGCAAGATGTACCTCCACATCGGCTGGGAGAAGTTCGCGCGCCACCACAGCCTCCAAGCCTGCTTCGTGCTCATGTTCTCCTACTTTGGCGACAGGGACATGAGCGTCAAGGTGCTCGACGAGACGCGTTGCCGCCGAAACTACCACGACGACAACGCCGAGGAGGACGACGACTGACGAGTGTTGTTTCTTCGCAGCGAATATAGGCTCGCATGTTTTTGGATGTTCTTCCTCGAAAGAACCAACAGGGGCACCCTCGCCAGCTGGATTTTCCAGTTTTGGTGACTGGGTGTGCCCTCGAGTGTTCTTTCTTGGCAGCGAACACCCGAAACCTGCGATTACCGGCCTAGTTAGGTTTAGTTTTTTTTGCAATATTTCATATTTGTGTCAACAATGGTTCAAACTATGTATTAGTTTGTAGAAAACCATGTTCCAAACTATATCTTCACGTAAACCATGTTCCTAATATGTATTAGTTTGTGAAATAAAATGTATCTTATTCAATTTTCTATGCAGTTATTTATGATTTTAATTCAAAACATCTATCGGGGCCGTCGTTTTGGGGACGCCGGTGTGGAAACGGCTTCCCCAAATGGAGGATGCACTGCTGGCGCCCCCCAAACGGAGGTGCAGGCGCCCCTGCCGGCGCCTATTTGGGGGCTACCGGTGGAGATGCTCTCACCAATTCGAGGTTGCCGGCCACAAATCCACCACGTAGGATAAATGCTGAGGTGAAGGAAAGAGAAAGATGAAAAAAGATTTTGCCTTGAGATCATCTCTTAGCACAATCTCTATTATCTCGTTACTAAAGACAAAACTAAAAGATAATCTATTATATAACATGTTTTATTGTTATATCTAGATTACGTAGAAAAATTAAGATAAGACAGTCTTATCAACCATTATATAACATGTTTTATTGTTATATCACACGTACCAATTGCCCCGAGCAAACCGGCTGATTGATCAGCCGGCTCACAAGAGAATTTTCCAAGTTTAAACCATACTAGCAAAATATCCCTAGGTAGAATATTTTGTATGTCATTTACATCTTTGTAAATATGGATTTCCTTCATTTTATATTAGTTATCGATAATTTGTATGTTTTTCTAGGCACATTTTTGTTGGAGATATGCCCAAGAGGCAATAATAAAAGTGGTTATTATATATCTTTATGTTTATGATAAATGTTTATATACCATGCTATAATTGTATTAACCGAAACATTGATACATGTGTGATATGTAAACAACAAAGAGTCCCTAGTATGCCTCTTAACTAGCTTGTTGATTAATGGATGATTAGTTTCATAATCATGAATATTGGATGTTATTAATAACAAGGTTATATCATTGTATGAATGATGTAATGGACACACCCAATTAAGCGTAGCATAAGATCTCGTCATTAAGTTATTTGCTATAAGCTTTCGATACATAGTTACCTAGTCCTTATGACCATGAGATCATGTAAATCACTTATACCGGAAGGTACTTTGATTACACCAAACGCCACTGCGTAAATGGGTGGTTATAAAGGTGGGACTAAGTATCCGGAAAGTATGAGTTGAGGCATATGGATCAACGTGGGATTTGTCCATCCCGATGACGGATAGATATACTCTGGCCCTCTCGGTGGAATGTCGTCTAATGTCTTGCAAGCATATGAATGAGTTCATAAGAGACCACATACCACGGTACGAGTAAAGAGTACTTGTCAGGAAACGAGGTTGAATAAGGTATAGAGTGATACCGATGATCAAACCTCGGACAAGTAAAATATCACGTGACAAAGGGAATTGGTATCGTATGTGAATGGTTCATTCGATCACTAAAGTCATCGTTGAATATGTGGGAGCCATTATGGATCTCCAGATCCCGCTATTGGTTATTGGTCGGAGTGAGTACTCAACCATGTCCGCATAGTTCGCGAACCGTAGGGTGACACACTTAAAGTTGGATGTTGAATTGGTAGAACTTGAATATGGAATGGAGTTCGAATATTTGTTCGGAGTCCGGATGAGATCCCGGACATCACGAGGAGTTCCGGAATGGTCCGGAGAATAAGATTCATATATAGGATATCATTTTATGTGAATTAAATTGACGCGGAAGGTTCTATGGAAGGTTCTAGAAAAGTCCGGAAGAAACCACCAAGGAAGGTGGAGTCCACATGGGACTCCACCTCCATGGCCGGCCAACCCTAGTGGGGGAGGAGTCCCAAGTGGACTCCCCTTAGGGGGCCGGCCACCCCCATATGGGAGGTGGAACTCCCACCTCTAGTGGGAGTCCTAGCTTGGCTAGGTTTCCCCACCATATGGAAGGTTTTTGGTTCGGGTCTTATTCGAAGACTTGGAGACCAACACTTGGGGTTCCACCTATATAATGAGCGGCCAAGGGGAGGGGGCCGGCCACCCAAGAACCACCAAGGTGGCCGCACCCCTAGTGGCCGGCGCCCCTCTCCCAAACCCTAGCGGCCTCTCTCCTCCACCACGTCCCGCACGCTTAGCGAAGCTCCGCGGGACTTCTCCACCACCACCGACACCACGCCGTCGTGCGCCGGATTCAAGAGGAGCTACTACTTCCGCTGCCCGCTGGAACGGGGAGGTGGACGTCGTCTTCATCAACAACCGAACGTGTGACCGAGTACGGAGGTGCCCGTTCGTGGCGCCGGAACCGATCGTGATCAAGATCTTCTACGCGCTTTGCAAGCGGCAACGTCTACCGCAGCAACAAGAGCCTCATCTTGTAGGCTTTGGAATCTCTTCAAGGGTGAGACTCGACAATCCCCTCGTACCGTCTTCTAGATTGCATATTGGCTTGGATTTCGTGTTCGCGGTAGGAAATTTTTGTTTTCTATGCAACGTTATCCTACAGTGGCAGAGCCGTGTCTATGCATAGATGGTTGCACGAGTAGAACACAATGGTTTGTGGGCGTTGATGCTCTTGTTATTTTTAGTTTGAGTACTTTGCATCTTTGTGGCATAGTGGGATGAAGCGGCCCGGACTAACTTTACATGACCGTGTTCATGAGACTTGTTCCTCGTTCGACAAGCAACTTGTATTGCATAAGAGGCTTTGCGGGTGTCTGTCTCTCCTACTATAGTGAAGATTCAATTTACTCTTCTATTGACAACATTAGTATCAACGTTGTGGTTCATGTTCGTAGGTAGATTAGATCTCTCTCGAAAACCCTAAACCACGTAAAATATGCAAACCAAATTAGAGACGTCTAACTTGTTTTTGCAGGGTTTGGTGATGTGATATGGCCATAATATGATGATGAATATGTATGAGATGATCATTATTGTATTGTGGCAACCGGCAGGAGCCTTATGGTTGTCTTTAAATTTCATGTTGAGTAGTTTTTCAAAGTAGTTGTAAGAGTTGCTACATGGAGGACAATCATGAAGACGGCGCCATTGACCTTGACGCTACGCCGACGATGATGGAGATCATGCCCGAAGATGATGGAGATCATGTCCGCGCTTTGGAGATGAAGATCAAAGGCGCAAAGACAAAAGGGCCATATCATATCACATATGAACTGCATGTGATGTTAATCCTTTTATGCATCTTATTTTGCTTAGATCGCGACGGTAGCATTATAAGATGATCCCTCACTAAAATCTCAAGATAATAAAGTGTTCATCCTTAGTAGCACCGTTACCAAGTCTTGTCGTTTCGAAGCATCTCGTGATGATCGGGTGTGATAGATTCAATAAGTACATACAACGGGTGCAAGACAGTTTTGCACATGCGGATACTAAGGTGGCCTTGACGAGCCTAGCATGTAAGACATGGTCTCGGAACACGTGATACCGAAAGGTAGAGCATGAATCATATGGTTGATATGATGAACACTTTGAGTGTTCGCCATTGAAATCACACCTTTTCTCGTGATGATCGGGTTTAGGTGCGGTGGATTTAGTTCGTGTGATCACTAAGACAATGCGAGGGATATTGTTTTGAGTGGGAGTTTATTTAGATTTTTAATTATGTTGAATTAAAATTTGAACTCAATTTGTCATAAACTTAGTCTAAACTATTGCAAATATATGTTGTAGAGATGGCGTCCTCAATCAATTTTAATCAGTTCCTAGAGAAAGAGAAACTTAAGAGCAACGGTAGCAACTTCACCGACTGGTTCCGTCATGTGAGGATCTTCCTCTCTCGCGGAAATGCAATATGTGCTTGATGCACCGCTAGGTGACCCTCCCGTAGAAACAAACCGATGAAGTAAAGAATTTTACGCGACTCGGAAAACTCGGTACTCTCAAGCAGTGTGCCATCCTATGCAGTCTGGAAGCCAATCTTCAAAAACGTTTTGAGCATCACGATCCACATGAGTTGATAAAAGAGTTGAAGACTATTTTGAAACTCATGCGGCCGTGGAATGCTATGAAGCATCGAAACATTTTTTCAGCTGCATGATGGAAGAAGGTAGCTCCGTTAGTGAGCACATGCTCGCCATGACCGGACATGCGAAGAAACTCAGTGACTTGGAAATAGTTATTCCTAACAGGGGGATTAATCGTATCCTTCAATCACCGCCACCTAGTTACAAGAACTTTGTGATGAACTACAATATGCGAACATGAACAAAGAGTTACCTGAACTCTTCGCCATGCTTAAAGCTCTAGATTGAGATCAAGAAAGAGCACCAAGTGTTGATGGTCAACAAGACCACCAGTTTCAAGAAACAGGGCAAGTCTAAGGGAAAATTCAAGAAGGGTGGCAAGAAAGCTGCCACGCCTCCTATGAAACCTAAGAACGGCCCTAAGCCCGATGCTGAGTGCTATTCGCAAGGAGAAGGGACACCTGGAGCGTAATTGCTCCAAGTATCTGGCTGATCTGAAGAGCGGCCTTGTCAAGAAGAAGAAAGAAGGTATATCCGATATACATGTTATAGATGTTCATTTCACTGGTTCTCGTCTAGTACCGGTATTTGATACTGGTTTGGTTGCTCATATTTGTAACTCGAACAGAACTAAAGAATAAACGACAACCGCTGAAAAATGAAGTGACGATGCGCGTTGGAAACGGATCCAAGGTCAATGTGATCGCAGTCGGCACACTTCCTCTACATCTACCTTCGGGATTAGTTTTAAGCCTAAATAATTGCTATTATGTACTGCGTTGAGCATGAACATTATATCTGGATCTTGTTTAATGCAAGACGGTTATTCATTCAAGTCTGAGAATAATGGTTGTTCTATTTTTATGAATAATATCTTTTATGGTCGAGCACCACAAAAGAATGGCTTATTTCTTAGATCTCGATAGTAGTGATACGCATATACATAACATTGATGCTAAGCGAATTAAATTGAATGATAATTCTACTTATATGTGGCACTGTCGTCTTGGTCATATTGGAGTGAAACGCATGAAGAAACTCCATACCGATGGATTACTTGAATCACTTGACTTTGAGTCACTTGATAGATGCGAAGCATGTCTAATGGGAAAAATGACTAAGACTCCATTTTCTGGTATGATGGAGCGAGCTACTGAGTTATTGGAAATCATACATACCGATGTGTGCGGACCAATGAGCGTAGCATCGCGCGGTGGTTATCGTTATGTTCTAACCTTCACAGATGATCCGAGTAGATATGGGTATATCTATTTCATGAAACATAAATCCGAAACTTTCGAGAAGTTTAAGGAATTCCAAAGTGAAGTAGAAAATCAACGTAACAAGAAGATCAAATTTCTACGATCTGATCGCGGAGGTGAATATCTGAGTTATGAGTTTGGCATGCATTTAAAGAAATGAATACTTTCACAATTGACTCCGCCGGGAACACCTCAACGAAACGGTGTGTCCGAACGTCGTAATCGAACTCTCTTAGATATGGTTCGTTCTATGATGTCTCTTACGATTTGCCGTTATCATTTTGGAGTTATGCATTAGAGACAGCGCATTCACTTTAAATAGAGCACCATCAAAATCCGTTGAAACGACACCGTATGAATTATGGTTTAATAAGAAACCTAAGCTGTCGTTCCTAAAAGTTTGGGGTTGAAGCCTATGTAAAAAGGTTACAACCGGACAAGCTAGAACCCAAAGCGGAAATGCGTCTTCATAGGATACCCTAAGGAAACTATAGGGTACACTTTCTATCACAGATCCGAAGGCAAAATCTTTGTTGCTAAGAACGGAACCTTTCTTGAGAAAGAATTTTTCACTAAAGAAGTGACTGGAAGAAAAGTAAAACTCGATGAGATTGATGAATCTATACTCGTTGATGAGTAGCGCAGCATGAAATGCTCTGTCGCACACTAGAACAGAGAAGCTAATGATAATGATCATGAAACTTCGAACGAGGAAACTACTGAACCTCGCAGATCGACAAGGGAACGTGCCACTCCGATTGGTATGATCCTTGTCTAAATGTCATGATTGTGGATAACAATGATGAGGACCTGCGACGTATGAAGAAGCGATGATGA
Source organism: Lolium multiflorum (assembly GCA_030979885.1). Taxonomy (NCBI): domain Eukaryota; kingdom Viridiplantae; phylum Streptophyta; class Magnoliopsida; order Poales; family Poaceae; genus Lolium; species Lolium multiflorum. The sequence continues at coordinate 338,220,700 of CM061753.1, read as the reverse complement.
GCCCAGATTCCAACAAATGGCAAGAGGCCATGAAATCCGAAATGGGATCCATGTATGATAACAAAGTATGGACTTTGGTAGACTTACCTGATAGCCGAAAGGCTGTCGAGAATAAATGGATCTTTAAGAGAAAAACATGCCGATGGTAATATCGTTTATAAAGCTCGACTTGTCGCAAAGGGTTTCCGACAAATTCAAGGAGTTGACTACGATGAGACTTTCTCACCGTAGCGAAGCTAAAATCTGTGAGGATTTTGTTAGCAATAGCTGCATTTTTCGATTATGAGATTTGCAGATGGATGTCAAAACAGCATTCCTTAATGGAGACATTGAGGAAGAGTTGTATATGGTACAACCCAAAGGTTTTGTCGATCCTAAAAATGCTGACAAAGTATGCAAACTTCAGCGTTCAATCTATGGACTGAAGCAAGCATCAAGAAGTTGGAACCGACGTTTTGATAAGGTGATCAAAGACTTCGGGTTTATACAGTGTCATGGAGAGGCCTGTATTTACAAGAAAGTGAGTGGGAGCTCTGTAGCATTCCCGATATTATATGTAGATGACATATTATTGATCGGGAATGATATAGAACTATTAAGCAGTTAAAGGTTATTTGAATAATAGTTTTTCAATGAAAGACCTTGGTGAAGCATCGTATATATTAGGCATCAAGATTTATAGAGATAGATCAAGACGCCTAATAGGGCTATCACAGAGTACATACCTGGACAAGATTCTAAAGAAGTTTAGAATGGACGAAAGTAAGAAAGGATTCTTACCTATGTTACTGTGCAAGGTCTTGAGTAAGACTCAAGGTCCTATGCACGGAAAGAGAAAGGATGAGTCGATCCCTATGCCTCGGCAGAGGCTCTATCATGTATGTCATGCTATGTACTAGACCTATATAGCACATGCTGTTAGTTTGACTAGATATCAAAGTGATCAAGGAATGGAACACTGGACAGCGGTCAAATATCCTAAGTACTTGAAAAGAACTAAGGATATGTTTCTTTGTTATGGAGGTGACCAAGAGCTCGTTGTAACAAGTTACACCGATGCAAGTTGGAACACCGATCCCGATGACTCTAAGTCACATCTGGGTACGTATTTATATTGAATGGTGCTGCAAGCGGCAAGCTCGAAGCAGCACGGTGGCGAAGTCTCCAACAATCTGAGTACATAGCGGCTTCAGAGGCTTCATCAAGCGGTATGGATGAAGAGGTTCATTGTAGAGCTCGGTGGTGGTTCCTAGTGCATTGGACCCATTAATCATTTACTGTGATAACATGGGTGCCATCGCCAATGCACAAGAGCCAAGGTCACACAAGAGGCTGAAGCATATCAAGCTGCGTTACCACTGATTCAGTACATCGAAGATGGAGAAGTAAAGATTTGCAAAGTACACACCGATCTGAATGTAGCAGATCCGTTGACTAAAGCTCTCCCTAGGGCAAAGCATGACCAACACCGAATGCCATGGGTGTTAGGTACCTTACAATGTAATCTAGATTATTGACTCTAGTGCAAGTGGGAGACTGTTGGAGATATGCCCAAGAGGCAATAATAAAAGTGGTTATTATATATCTTTATGTTTATGATAAATGTTTATATACCATGCTATAATTGTATTAACCGAAACATTGATACATGTGTGATATGTAAACAACAAAGAGTCCCTAGTATGCCTCTTAACTAGCTTGTTGATTAATGGATGATTAGTTTCATAATCATGAACATTGGATGTTATTAATAACAAGGTTATATCATTGTATGAATGATGTAATGGACACACCCAATTAAGCGTAGCATAAGATCTCGTCATTAAGTTATTTGCTATAAGCTTTCGATACATAGTTACCTAGTCCTTATGACCATGAGATCATGTAAATCACTTATACCGGAAAGGTACTTTGATTACACCAAACGCCACTGCGTAAATGGGTGGTTATAAAGGTGGGATTAAGTATCCTAAAGTATGAGTTGAGGCATATGGATCAACATGGGATTTGTCCATCCCGATGACGGATAGATATACTGGCCCTCTCGGTGGAATGTCGTCTAATGTCTTGCAAGCATATGAATGAGTTCATAAGAGACCACATACCACGGTACGAGTAAAGAGTACTTGTCAGAAATGAGGTTGAACAAGGTATAGAGTGATACCGATGATCAAACCCTGGACAAGTAAAATATCGCGTGACAAAGGGAATTGGTATCGTATGTGAATGGTTCATTCGATCACTAAAGTCATCGTTGAATATGTGGGAGCCATTATGGATCTCCGTATCCCGCTATTGGTTATTGGTCGGAGTGAGTACTCAACCATGTCCGCATAGTTCGCGAACCGTAGGGTGACACACTTAAAGTTGGATGTTGAATTGGTAGAACTTGAATATGGAATGGAGTTCGAATATTTGTTCGGAGTCCCGGATGAGATCCCGGACATCACGAGGAGTTCCGGAATGGTCCGGAGAATAAGATTCATATATAGGATGTCATTTTATGTGAATTAAATTGACGCGGAAGGTTCTATGGAAGGTTCTAGAAGGTTCTAGAAAAGTCCGGAAGAAACCACCAAGGAAGGTGGAGTCCACATGGGACTCCACCTCCATGGCCGGCCAACCCTAGTGGGGAGGAGTCCCAAGTGGACTCCCCCTTGGGGGGCCGGCCACCCCCATATGGGAGGTTGAACTCCCACCTCTAGCGGGAGTCCTAGCTTGGCTAGGTTTCCCCACCATGTGGAAGGTTTTGGTTCGGGTCTTATTCGAAGACTTGGAGACCAACACTTGGGGTTCCACCTATATAATGAGGGGCCAAGGGGAGGGGGCCGCCACCCAAGAACCACCAAGGTGGCCGCACCCTTAGTGGCCGGCGCCCCCTCTCCCCAAACCCTAGCGCCTCTCTCCTCCACCACGTCCCGCACGCTTAGCGAAGCTCCGCCGGACTTCTCCACCACCACCGACACCACGCCGTCGTGCTGTTGGATTCAAGAGGAGCTACTACTTCCGCTGCCCGCCGGAACGGGAGGTGGACGTCGTCTTCATCAACAACCGAACGTGTGACCGAGCACGAGGTGCGCCCGTTCGTGGCGCCTAACCGATCGTGATCAAGATCTTCTACGCTTTGCAAGCGGCAAGTGAACGTCTACCGCAGCAACAAGAGCCTCATCTTGTAGGCTTTGGAATCTCTTCAAGACTAATCCCCTCGTTGCTACCGTCTTCTAGATTGCATCTTGGCTTGGATTTCGTGTTCGCGGTAGGAAATTTTTTGTTTTCTATGCAACGTTATCCTACAATTTTATGTATAGATACATGTAAATCATTAATATGAAACAAAGGAAGTCCCTATAAAAACTAAATCTAGTAATACTTCCATTTATCTTATCTTTTTTTTAGAGGAAAAGGCTGTTACTCATTCATTCAACATCAGTGGACAACGCCGACTTGATATAGTCCGGCGCTGCACTGAACCAGGTTTAAGGGTCTGTTTGTTTGGGCTGCAGCTTTTGAGAAGCAGCTGTAGCTGTTGGACTGTGAAAAAGCAGCTGTGGGAAGCAGCTGTTGGAAACAGAGATTTGGTGTTTGGCAGGAGTGCTTTTTACGGCTGCTGCTGTTGGTTTTAGGAGTGAATTGCCTATCATACCCTTGAGTGTTTAAGATGTTGTAGAAATGTTGTTTCGATACTAATTAGCTATTTCTGACTGTTTTATTACATAATTACCATATTTAAGAGTTGTTTATCGGAATAACTTTGAAGTGCTTTGTAAGATAATACAAGATTGTTGCGACAATTATATTACAAGGCTTTTCCATACAATTATATTACAAGGCCGAATTTCTCACATCTCATAAATGTTCACAGATTTGAACAAATTAAAATACCACTTCTTTCCATGTTTCTTATTTCAGACCACAGATCAAATTAAAATTAACACATCATATTTACTCCAGATCAAATGCATATCATATATCACAGATCAAAATAAGAGCTGGGGGCGGGGCGGCAGGCGCTGGATGCGGGGTGGGAGCGGCGGGAGAAGGGCGTCGGGCGGGCGGCGGGGGAAGGAGAGCTGGCGACTGACGGGCAGCGGCGGTGACCAGATCGGGAAGACGGGAGGAGGAAGGGCCGACGGGGACTTCTGAGGCGCACGGGCGGCGGGAGCTGCAGGAGGCCGGGAATGGAGAGGTGGAGGAGTGCTGGGACGGCGGCGGCTGTTGTTGGCGACGACGACGGCCGGGGACGGCGACGGCGGCGAGCTTCAGAAGGACGAGAACGGAGAGGACGACGAGTGCTGGGACGGAGGCGGCGGTTGCTGGCGGCCAAGGCGGCCATAAACGACGGCGGCGGCCGAGAAGGGGAAACCTAACTCTAGCTGCCATGGAAACGGGATAGGAGGAGGGGAAATGAGCACGGGGTGTCGGGCCGGGTTGGCTTTGGGAGGGCAGGCCGCACTTATATGGGATGGCAGTTCTTGCGTAAATAATATGAAGTGTTGTGGACAGTCGGGTCATTTACCATTCGGGAAGCGGGGAAAGCTCGGGAAGCAGGTCCTAACCAGCTTTCGGACCTCACGTTCATTTCCCCACAGCGCTTCTCACAAGTGCTTTGCAAAATTTTGCTGTTTGTTTGGGCTGCTGCTTTTTAGGCCCCAAAAGCAGCAAAAGCAGAAGCAGAAGCCCAAACAAACAGAGCCATAACCATGGCATGACAAGTGGTGTTGAACTTCTAATATTCTTGACATGATTCAGTCTTCTCTACAATGTTAATAGGACCAGGTGAGTGAACATCAGTTACAGTCTTCTTTACATTCTTGTTTGACATGCCAATATATACCCTCGGTGTTTTTTATATACTTCGCAGGCGCAGGTGAAAGAACCGTAGTTTCCTCTCTTCTTTACAATGTTGACAGGACCAGCTGAAGGAACTGGAGCTTCAGTCTTTTTTACATCGCTGACAGGGCCAGCTGAAGAAACCATCGTTTCAGTATCCTTAACATTGCTAAGAGGCCCAGCTGAAGGAACCGTGGCTTCAGACTTTACATTCTTGAGAACACCATTATTAGGAGAAAAATTGTACATCCATTGACCTGCACTGGCCCACCATTTGGTAAGCTAGATATTACAGTTTCCTTTTTTATTACCGCATGTGATCCTTTGGATGACATTTGTCGATTTTGGAGGATGAACAACACATTTATTAGTATGTTTTGACACTTCCTCTGAGGCTCTGTTTGTTTGGGCTTCTACTTCTGCTTTTGCTGCTTTTGGGGCCTAAAAAGCAGCAGCCCAAACAAACAGCAAAATTTTGCAAAGCACTTGTGAGAAGCGTTGTGGGGAAATGAACGTGAGGTCCGAAAGCTGGTCAGGACCTGCTTCCCGAGCTTTCCCCGCTTCCCGAATGGTAAATGACCCGACTGTCCACAACACTTCATATTATTTACGCAAGAACTGCCATCCCATATAAGTGCGGCCTGCCCTCCCAAAGCCAACCCGGCCCGACACCCCATGCTCATTTCCCCCCTCCTCCTATCCCATTTCCATGGCAGCTAGAGTTAGGTTTCCCCTTCTCGGCCGCCGCCGTCGTTTATGGCCGCCTTGGCCGCCAGCAACCGCCGCCTCCGTCCCAGCACTCGTCGTCCTCTCCGTTCTCGTCCTTCTGAAGCTCGCCGCCGTCGCCGTCCCCGGCCGTCGTCGTCGCCAACAACAGCCGCCGCCGTCCCAGCACTCCTCCACCTCTCCATTCCCGGCCTCCTGCAGCTCGCCGCCGTCGCCGTTCACGACCTCCGTGGTCGCCAGCAACCGCCACCGTCACAGCACTACTCCTCTTCATTCCCGTCTTCCCGATCTGGTCACCGCCGGCTGCCCGCCCCGCGCTCCCGCTTTCGCCACAAGCTGCCTCCGCCTCGCCTTGCCGCCAGCTCCCGCCCCGCATCCAGCGCCTGCCGCCCCGCCCCCAGCTCTTATTTTGATCTGTGATATCTGATATGCATTTGATCTGGAGTAAATATGATGTGTTAATTTTAATTTGATCTGTGGTCTGAAATAAGAAACATGGAAAGAAGTGGTATTTTAATTTGTTCAAATCTGTGAACATTTATGAGATGTGAGAAATTCGGCCTTGTAATATAATTGTATGGAAAAGCCTTGTAATATAATTGTCGCAACAATCTTGTGTTATCTTACAAAGCACTTCAAAGTTATTCCGATAAACAACTCTTAAATATGGTAATTATGTAATAAAACAGTCAGAAATAGCTAATTAGTATCGAAACAACATTTCTACAACATCTTAAACACTCAAGGGTATGACAGGCAATTCACTCCTAAAACCAACAGCAGCAGCCGTAAAAAGCACTCCTGCCAAACACCAAATCTCTGTTTCCAACAGCTGCTTCCCACAGCTGCTTTTTCACAGTCCAATAGCTACAGCTGCTTCTCAAAAGCTGCAGCCCAAACAAACAGACCCTATACCATGATGGGATCAAGTGCACACACAGCAACAGTTCATCTATGCAAGTAACTGATAATGAGAGCACAAGTGTTGATGACCTATTATTGTAGGTCAATGAGTCTGGCACGAGCTTAAACAACGAAGTCTATCCTAACAAGCCATTGCTTCTCACAGTTTGAAGAATACATGAAATATATGTCTCCAGAATGCTACTCCCTCCTAATATAAGACGTTCTGTTAGGCTAATTTTGCTAGCCAAAAAGTCTTGTATTAGTGAACAGAGGAAGTACTTTGTAGGCTTTCCATGATTGCCTTTTGTTCAGATTGTACGACTTGAGGAATTAGAGTATACCCAAGGTACTACTACTAAACGAATATGTTTCATGGTCTGGCCACCCTACTGGCTAGAATATCTGCTCTGCCAAGGTAAGTGTTGTCGAGGTTTTGTTGGGCCATTAGTTTTGAACTTAGATTTGTGAACTGTGAATGTCAATTGTTTGGCAGTTCCAATAGTTATGCTTGGTTTGTCCTTGGGTGTTGGTTGTATCTTTCTCTGAAATTGGTGCTTCTTTCTTGCAGGTTTGGTGTAAAAGGATGGGTTTTGGAATTGCTATTTCAGCCGCTAGCAATCTGACACTACATTGCTGGATGATTTTTTTCGTGCTCTCATTCTGGGTTTCATTTGGTATTCAGGATATTCAATTACTCCATTGAACCAATATACAGATCACGTTGGCGCATGTCAAGTAAATCAAGTTTGCAATCTTTATGGTTAAAGTGTAATGTTGTGAGAGTGTCCTAGACATATTATGCCGAGTGCGACGGCCACGTTGTAGCATGGGATGCAGGCGGCGAGGCGAAGCTCGCCTGTTCATCTAGTCATGTAGGAGCATGGAACGATTCACCAAGCCACTTGTCATTGTGCTGATTATCTGATACTTTGGTCTAATTGTTGCTCTATTTCTCTCGGAGTTGTCCTAATTAGAGATTGTTGATCTGTGTTGTTTCACCTTTCTGAGAGATTGTGAACTCTTTGTTTGTTTACCCTCCCTCTTTCAACCCCTGTATCTCTTAGTGTATTTGTACCTTGGTTCGGTTTAATAAATTTTGGTTCAGGCTGGCCTAAGCCTGCTGTAGCACCGTCTTTATTTTAAATAAATGTCTCTAGACTGCTTCACATAACTTCTCTATGGAACAATTCATTGTATATCATTGTCATTGTCGGGCGAATGAGAGGAGATCGAGTCCTACCGCCCTCCGCCGCTGCCACGGGACTCCTGTTCGTCGATTCGGGGAGAAAAAGAAGAGAGACGAGGCACACGGGCCTGGCTTCCATCCAGCGAGAATTGGGCTGTTTCGCGGCCCGATGAACCACAAAACGCCCATAACCGTTTCGGGAGTAGGAGCCCTTCAATTCTGGGCAGGCCGTCGCATAACTTGTGCGCGTGCACAGTGAATGGATATGCGATTTGATCGAACGGTTAAAAGCGTCAAAACTCTGTGGTAGCTCCTAGGTGGAGCACTTTTACTGTTACTCCATTCCAACATAGATTTGCTTTCTTCCGTAATCAGTAGCCGACTTTCTGTTTATTTCTGTTGGCTATTGCCTTTTTTCTGCAGGTTATTTTTGTGGTCTTCAAACCTTAGGTTCTTACAGCCTGTGTTAGTTTGAGTGAGGTTGTAATTTGTGCAGTGATGTTTTCTCCCCTATTTTTCAATTTCTATCAGGTACTTCAAATTTACTGTTTGAACATGTCTATATACAGCTTGCCTGACTGTGCCACTGGTTTAATTTCTTTGCTGTCCACAACAAATTTATGTATTCAAGGAGATATGTGGATACAGTGATAGATTTTCTTGCTAGGTAGAAAAGATGATAGCTAAATTACGTTCTTCAAATAATGAAACTTTTAGTCTCAGTTCATAACTTCATATTAGATTTCTTCAATTTCATCACAATTGTAACATGTCCAGTTCAATGCCTACCTAATTTGGTATCTTTGCATATTTTCAGGGATGATTACTTGTTGCTTCTTTTCTTCTTTCTAACAGGTGATACATTTGCTCTTTATTCACTACTCTATCATCATTTAAATATTAGACCGGCCACCCAAACAACACTAGACTGATGAGGACCTATTGTGTAATGGCATATAATACTCAAACTTATGAGAACTTGGCAGCAGTAAAAGCAATGAGATAGCTAGACACATGCATCTGGAAGAAATTATCTTCCTGTTTTTAATCTCATTGGTACCTGTACAGAGTAATGCCCATCATCATATTTTCTGAATTAATCCAAGGTATCTAGGAATCTAATTTACGCTCTTGTGGTTCCACGGCTCAGATGTTTTGTGTTTGTGCATAGAAGTGAAGTCAGTGATGGTGCTGAGGTGCATGGTTATGAATTGGATTAAAACTAACATTTACGACAGCTTCTTCTTGGTCATCCTTTTGTTGTAAAGAATCGTTGCTGGCATACTGTACTTTACTCTTCGCATGTTGTTTCGCACATTGAGCAATCATCCTTTTGTTGTAAAGAATCGTTGCTGGCATACTGTACTTTACTCTTCGCATGTTGTTTCTTCTGAACAACTTGCTGCAGTTAGGCTATTGGTCCTCCCACTCTCTACGAACTTACATCCTAGGTACCTTAATCTGCTCCATGTATTATAGAAAGCTTCTCAAATGTGCCAAATTTAAGTTTGTAAGTGATACAAATTTCTCAATTTTATGTTGATACAGGTGAGTTATATCTACAACAACATAATAATTTGACTTGACAAAACTTCCAGATGGACAATTTACTTTGTGCACATTCCGCGAAGAAATAAAAAAAACTGAACATAAGTGATTGTACCATTAAGAAAATAACACACAAGTCTTTCTCAAAATTCATGGCTCTAGGACATATTATAGCTAATACACTTGCAAGTTTCTGGATATTCTTTGCTGTAGAAACAAAGCAAGATCAACCTACATCTCAGAAAATACATGCAGATGTTACCTATCTCTGTGTAAAAATATTCACAAAATCCTTTCAGTTTTTGTTCAAGATCTTTTGGGCTCAAAATTCCGTCACACACTTTCCTAACAGAATCTCTCTTAAATTCTTCATGTTTTTCCTCAGGGCATGTCCGCAGAGTGGTCAATTTACTGTCCTGATATTCCTCCACACAAGGCAGCCTCAGTCTGTCCCTCACAAAAAAGGGAGCTCCAGCGTGCAGTTGATGTCCGCATAGTGGTGATGTTTTACAAATATCTGAGGTAAAATGAACGATTCTGCTCAAGTCTGAAGTTTACGCTGAATTCATATATCAATGTTGTCCACAATTTTTTATGGAGTGCTAGCTATTATTGTGAATGTAACCCCATAGATATACAAAATTGGACTTCTGTAAATTCAACGGGATGACTTTTTGCATCCTGATGATACTGAATCGAATCATATTTGGAATAACAATATCTGATCTATCAAATCGATTCATCTACAGTCACACATCGATTCCATTTATGTTGGCTCATTTAACTCAATGGCCACAATTACACCTACAGGTTCAGGTTCATCTAATTCAACGGCTCGGAGATATTCATTTATCACCTGAACCAGACGAATTTAGATGGAACCTTCATGTAGATGGTACTTTTCCGTAAAATCTTTCTACAATGCGATCCTTCTTTCTGACTTACCAGTTGACAACAATAAGAAGATTTGGAAGATGAAGATACCATTAAAAATTAAAATTTTTGGATGGTATCTTCGTCGTGGGGTTATTCTCACCAAAGACAATCTTGTTAAGCGGAATTGGCATGGAAGTACACGGTATGTTTTGTCATCAGGACGAAACAATCAAACACTTATTCTTCCAGTGCCAGTTCGCGAGATCTATATGGTCTGTCATCCAAGCTGCGTCTACCTTGTCCTCCGACTAGTGTCGCCAATGTCTTTGGCAATTGGCTTCATGGTATAGATTCAAGGTTTAAGTTGCTTCTTAGGGTGGGAGCAGTTATCTGGGCGCTTTGGCTATGTAGAAATGACAAGATCTTTAATGACAAAAAATGTTCTTTGTTGCAGGTCATCTACAGATGTACAAGTATTCTCCGTTCATGGTTACCTCTACAACGAGTGGAGAACCGACAGCTATTTACGGAGGTCTGTACACGGTTGGAGGTTACGGCGAGGGATACTTTTTCCTACATGGGTGGCGCATAGTCTACGGATAGATGCCCCACCTACACTTTAGGCGTTATATGATTCATCGTTCGATATGTATTCACTAGTTTTTATTATTTATCCTTTTTGGACTTAAGACAACAAAACGGTCAAGTTACCTAGGATGTAATTGCTTATTAAAGTAATAAAGCATCCTTTATCGAAAAAAATCATCTTGGTTAGCACCAATAGCCGCAAGGGCATGGGCTATTTTAATACAAACAGAGGGGCAAAAGAGAATTTCAAATGAACTAAAATTCATAGGGATAAAAGACCAGATTATGAACTGATGTTGGGTCTGCACATTTTCTATTTAGAGCCTATTATGAACTTTCAGAAGTGCATGGTACGCTGTTTAGCAAATCTGTAATAAAGTTGGCATTCACATGGTTATGTAAACTTGCAAAATCGCTATAATATTTGGCCTTAATATCACACAACTTGAATTGATCTTTTTTTAAAACATTTCTACCGGTTGAGATTTCTTGGATAGTATCAATCTATTGTTCTGTTGTCCAAATTGGATGGTCCAGATTGGACGGGCGCGCCTTATGGTCTAGTTATTAATAGGTATACGAGAAGTAGTCAGCATGCTTAACGTTCGGTTAGTTAGCTGCGTGTTAGTCCAAGTCTTGGAGTGATTCTAGGATCTGTTAGTGCGCGGAGTTAGTGGGGTAATGGGTAAAGCGAGTTGCGTGAGTAAAAAAAAAAAAAGTTGCGTGAGTTGCGTGGCTGCAGTGCCAAAGCTTGTATAAATATGTGTCATCGAGCTAATGAAAAAGGCAGTCGTGAGGGTTCCAACAAAACAATGTAGTGTCTAGGAAAAATGCTCTTGAAGAGTTGTGTGTTTTCCTTGGCTATGTGTGTTCTTGAGAGAGATCGAAAGAGTGAGAGGTAGAAGAAGAAAGAAGCTGCATGTGGCAGCCCCAACATTTCCGGCGGCAGGAAAAATACTGTTAAAGAGTTGTGTGTTTTCTTTGGCTCTGCTTTTAGTGTTAGAGGGAGATTATAGAGATTTGGGAGAGATGGTGTGGTGCAGAATCGTGATAAGCTGGGCAGAAGCGCAGAGCTAGCAGATCGGGACCAGAGCTAGAGGCTTCCACACGGAACCTTGCCTACTCGTCAAAATTTTCTGGACGAATGAAACAAATAAAAAGAGGTTTCTTAAAAAAGAAAAGTGGCTTTGATTCTGATCAGCAGGTACTGAATACGATGAACATATTTGTGTTCTTCTATGTGTGCGTAATTTCTGAAATAATGATTCGTCAGGAACATATATATAATCTCGGGCATACAATTCAAACGTTTATACTGGAAAATACATGCGTTGTCTAGATGAATACATGTAACGATCAAAAGGTGAAAAAAAAGTTACTGACAAAAAATAATTCCAGAGAAACAATACAACAACTTGGTCAAAAAGACATGCGTGAAGTGTACCCAGTAGTTCTGAGGCGCACAATTCTCTAAAAATACACAATCCTTCACGAAGGTCTAGAAAAAGAAATACTCCCTCCGTACGAAAATAAGTGATTCAATTTTGTCTATATTTATATGTATCTACACTAAAACACGTCTAGATACATGCGAATCTAGATATATATATAAATCACATATTTCTGAACGGAACGAGTCCACTAGAAAGTACAGACTTAAGACCTAGGAGAAGAACATGGCCACTCTGTGAGGTATTCAAAAAGAAAATATAAACTCGTGAGCGTTGTCGATACATCACCTACTCTTGCTCATAGAGCTCGTGCAGTCTCTGGCAGAGAGCTTTTGCGGGAGGGGCTGGTTTGGAGAATAGGAGACGGGACACAGGTCTCTGTCATGAAAGATAAGTGGATCCCACGGTCGGGAGCTCAACAACCGCTTGGACAGAAATTGGAAGGAAAAGCAGTGCGGGTTGCTGATCTGCTGTGCAACAATGGCAAGGAATGGAATGATGAACTTCTTCGGGACTTTTTTTTATGATGGTGACGTTTCTGACATAAAACAGGTACCCTTGGGCGGAGCTGGAACTGATGATTACTTAGCTTGGAACTACACAAAAAAGGGTCTTTTCACTGTTAGGTCGGCCTACCATCTGAAGATTAGTCTGAAGAATTCTGCTACGGATCGAGCGGAAACGTCAAGCTCTTGCACAACTCATAAGGCTTGGCTGGACATTTGGGACACTGGACGTTCCAAACAAGGTGAGAATCCACTTCTGGAGGCTTGCCAAAAATGGTCTGGCCGTAGGTGATGACAGCGTCGGAATATTAAAGAAGGCGTGGTTTGCTGTGTGTGGTCGAAGGGAGACGATACTACATCGGTTCTGGAAATGCCCACACTCTATTTTTGCGTGGGAGAAGACCATGGAGGTTACTGGGGCATCCTTCTCATCACCACCTGCTGAGTTCATTAATTAACGTGATTTCCAAGGCTGGTTGATGGACTGGTCCAGCAAACTCAAACCAGATGAACAACGGGCACTGGCCTGTATGCTCTTGTATCAGCTGTGGCTGGCAAGGAATAACACCAGGGATGGGAGAATCATTGAGGATCTTCAGGCTATTGCCTGTCGGGGCAGTTGCACTTGTTGAGGAATGGTTGGAGATCCATGCCAAACCTCCTACCGAAAAGTCTCAAGCGAGAGAGCGATGGTCTCCTCCTGCTGAAACGTGGCTCAAGTTTAATACTGGTGGATCTTTCTCTGCGCCGAATGGTTGCGGTGGTGGTGGTGTCATTGTGTGCGACCATACTAGTTGCTTCATTGCTGGAGCGTGCCACTTTCTGTTGTTGACCCGTAAGGAGCAGAAGCGTTGGCATGTAAACGAACACTGCAATTAGCAAAGGAGTTAGGCTACCAGAGACTTGTGCTGGAGACGGACAATGCGAATGTTGCAGCGGAATTGAACGAGGAGACAAGGGATCTTTCGGCATTGGGGCCGATTATTGAAGAGGTGAAGACCATGCTTCGAGATATCATGTTCTACGAAGTGAAAGTTGTGCGACACACGGGTAATTTAGTAGCTCATAAGCTAGCTAGGGAAGGCTGTATGAATAAATGTATTAGGCTCTGTTTGTTTGGGCTTCTGCTTCTGCTTTTGCTGCTTTTGGGGCCTAAAAAGCAGCAGCCCAAACAAAATTTTGCAAAGCACTTGTGAGAAGCGCTGTGTGGAAATGAACGTGAGGTCCGAAAGCTGGTCAGGACCTGCTTCCCGAGCTTTCCCCGCTTCCCGAATGGTAAATGACCCGACTGTCCACAACACTTCATATTATTTACGCAAGAACTGCCATCCCATATAAGTGCGGCCTGCCCTCCCAAAGCCAACCCAGCCCGACACCCCGTGCTCATTTCCCCCCTCCTCCTATCCCGTTTCCATGGCAGCTAGAGTTAGGTTTCCCCTTCTCGGCCGCCGCCGTCGTTTATGGCCGCCTTGGCCGCCAGCAACCGCCGCCTCCGTCCCAGCACTCGTCGTCCTCTCCGTTCTCGTCCTTCTGAAGCTCGCCGCCGTCGCCGTCCCCGGCCGTCGTCGTCGCCAACAACAGCCGCCGCCGTCCCAGCACTCCTCAGCTCTCCATTCCGTCGTCGCCTTTCACCACCTCCGGGACGCCAGCCCCCACCGTCACAAAGCACTACTCCTCTTCATTCCCGTCTTCCCGATCTGGTCACCGTTTCACAGTTCGCCTGCCGCGCCTCCCGCTTCGCAGCGCAGCACCCGCGCCAGCCTCCCGCTTCGGCCGCTCAGTTTCGCTGCCGCTCCCGCTTCGCATCCAGCCCTGCCGCTCCGCCCCCAGCCTTATTTTGATCTGTGATATCTGATATGCATTTGATCTGGAGTAAATATGATGTGTTAATTTTAATTTGATCTGTGGTCTGAAATAAGAAACATGGAAAGAAGTGGTATTTTAATTTGTTCTAATCTGTGAACATTTATGAGATGTGAGAAATTCGGCCTTGTAATATAATTGTATGGAAAAGCCTTGTAATATAATTGTCGCAACAATCTTGTATTATCTTACAAAGCACTTCAAAGTTATTCCGATAAACAACTCTTAAATATGGTAATTATGTAATAAAACAGTCAGAAATAGCTAATTAGTATCGAAACAACATTTCTACAACATCTTAAACACTCAAGGGTATGACAGGCAATTCACTCCTAAAACCAACAGCAGCAGCCGTAAAAAGCACTCCTGCCAAACACCAAATCTCTGTTTCCAACAGCTGCTTCCCACAGCTGCTTTTTCACAGTCCAACAGCTACAGCTGCTTCTCAAAAGCTGCAGCCCAAACAAACAGACCCTGAACCTAGAACAGAAGATTCAGCAACCCAAACTGAATCTTAGGTAGCTCACATGCATGCTCCTAAGTTTAGTTTCTGATAAGGGGTGGCCCGATCTTCTCAGTAAGCAACGGAGGTGATGATGATCAGGGGATGATAGCAGCGGAGGAACACGATGATGTAGTGGATGATAACTTGTATGACGCAACGAGATCTCTCGATTGGTCCCTGTCGCCAATGCAACAGCTCTCAACCCTGCAAGATATTCGCAACCCACACACTTGCGCACGTAGCCGCCGACCACGAAGCGGTAAGTTGCAACCTTCTAATTCCCAATGGAACAACAGATCACACAAGACTTTATCGGATCTACACAATATCGAGCAATATGGTGTAGGGAATTCAATAGTTTTGGCAGAGCAAACAACTAAGAACTAGGTTTATCTTAAACGTGGTCCAAAGCAGCTAGGGGGTCGTCCAAGGCACTTATATAGGCGTCCGGGACAGGCCGTCGAAAGATAAGTAAATGCGACCTAATAGATCTCGGTCGAGAGACTGGACTAGTCCTGTCTTGAATCCGGTCAACCGGCCGTGGACCGGCCAATGGCCTGGCATCCGTCAAGGCAAACCGGAAAGTTCGGTGAAACTTGCCCGGTTTGGCCCCGCACGATGCATCCAAGCCGCCCGGTCAATCGGCAGTGGACCGGGCGCGCTGGCTAGAGGCCGGCTAACCGGGCGCGGACCCGGCCCGGACGTCAACCCTCCTCTCGGCTCGCGCGTCCATGAGATACTTCATGTCCAGCCTCCATGTCCAGCCAGTCCATCTCGACGTCCGTCTTCATGTCCAAATGCTGCTCCTCACTCGTGCGATGCTCGTCTCCTTCTGATACCTGATGATACATAAGTAATAGGACTTAGGCAGTATAAAGTTCTCATCAATCAAAGTATCGTTTAGAAACAAGTTCACCGTTTGTTTAAGTAGCTTCGCATGAGCCCTTGTAATTGGTCCAATCCGAACTTCATTGGACTTGAGTTTCACAGCAGGTTCATCTTCATTTATCAATGACGGAGGTAGTGGTGTAGTAGAGATGTCCTCATCATCTCCCCCCCCCTTCAAAAGGCGCGACCTCGACGCTCCAAGGTCTTCTCCGTCATATGGTGTCAGCAACATTGAAAGAATTACTGACACCAAACTCATCAACTGGAAGATCTATCGAGTATGCATTATCATTGATCTTGGTAAGCACTTTGTAAGGACTGACCACGCAGGCTTCAACTTAGACTTCTGATTGGGAACTATCCTTGCGAATATGTACCCAGACCATATCACCAGGCTTGAACAACATCTCTTTGCGCTTCTTCCTTGCAGGATTGCTCTTGCCTTTCTTCTCTATCAACTCTTTAGTCTTCACATGGATTTTTCGCACAAAATCTGCCCTCTTGGATGCCTCCATATTAACTCTCTCATGTATGGGCAAAGGCAACAAGTCAAGTGGAGTAATGGGTTTGAAACCATACACCACCTCAAAAGGACACAACTCCGTGGTAGAGTGTACCGCTATTGTAAGCAAACTCCACATGCGGCAAACACTCTTCCCACTCCTTCGGATTCTTCTTTATCATGGATCTCAACAGTTGTGACAATGTTCGATTCACCACTTCAGTTTGACCATCAGCTTGGGGATGACAAGTAGTGCTGAAAGCAGCTTTGTCCCCAGCTTTCAAAGTGTCTTCCGTAAGTAGCTCATAAACTTCACGTCACGATCAGAAACAATAGTCTTTGGGACTCCATGTAGACGTACAATCTCCCCGAAAAACAGGTTAGCAATATGCGACGCATCGTCGCTCTTGTGGCAGGCAATAAAATGTGACATCTTAGAAAATCTATCCACTACCACAAATATAGAATCATGGCCTCTTTTAGTACACGGCAAACCCAACACAAAATCCATACTAATATCCTACCAAGGTGTAGTAGGTGCCGGTAAAGGAGTATACAAACAGTGAGGCTTCAGCTTGGACTTGGACTTGTTGCAAGTAATGCACCTCTTGACATGCCTGTCCACGTCCCGCCTCATCTTTGGCCAATAAAAGTGGTCAGCTAGCATGAGTAGCGTCTTCTCGCCCAAAGTACCCATCAAACCTCCAGCATGTGATTCCTGCAATAAGAGCAAACGCACGACGATTCTGAACACATAGTTTGTTAGCTCTAAACAAGAACCCATCATGTATGTGATATTTTTCCCATGCTTTACCAAGAGCATATAAGCGATATGGTTAAAATCATGATCAGTTGCATACAAATCACATAGTATCTCTAAACCAGGAATTTTAACATCAAGTTGAGTTAATAGCATATTCTTCCTAGATAGAGCATCAGCAACAATATTATCTTTTCCCTTCTTATGCTTAATAATGTATGGAAAAGACTTCAATGAACTCAACCCACTTAACTAGACGCCTATGCAAAGTAGATTGAGCTTTGAGATATTTTAAAGCTTCATGATCGGAATGTATGATAAATTCTTTTGACCACAAATAATGTTGCCAAACCCAAGAACTCTAATTAAAGCATACAATTCTTTATCATATATAGGATAGTTCAACTTAGCACCAGAAAGTTTCTCAGAAAAATATGCAATTGGGCGACCCTCTTGCATCAACACACCACCAATTCCAACCACTAGCATCACATTCAATCTCAAATTGCTTATTGAAATCAGGAAGTGCAAGCAACGGTGCAGAGGTTAACAATCTCTTAAGTTCATCAAAAGCATGATCTTGGGCTGCGCCCCACTCAAAGACAACACCCTTTTTAGTCAAATCATTCAAAGGTGCAACAATAGTACTAAAGTTGGGCACAATCTTCTATAAAACCAGCTAGACCATGAAAACTTCTTACTTGACTCACATTCATGGAATAGGCCAATTTTGAATAGCTTCAATTTTAGACACATCTACTTCTACTCCATGCTTAGAGACAACATAACCCAGAAATATGACCTTATCTTTGCAAAATGTGCACTTCTCAAGATTACCATAGAGTTGATTATCACGCAACACTTGTAAAACATGTCTAATGTGTATAGTATGATCAGATTCATTGCGGCTGTAGATTAATATGTCATCAAAGTACACAACCACAAATTTGCCAATAAATTCACGCAAAACATGGTTCATTAGTCTCATGAAAGTATTAGGTGCATTAGTTAACCCAAAAGGCATTACTAACCACTCATATAAACCAAATTTCGTTTTAAAGGCAGTTTTCCATTCATCCCCTTCTTTCATCCTAATTTGATGATAACCACTACGCAAATCAATTTTAGAGAACACAACAGCACCACTCAATTCATCTAGCATATTCTCTAAACGGGGAATAGGTTGACGATATCGAATAGTAATGTTGTTTATAGCTCTACAATCTACGCATACGCCATGTACCATCTTTTTTAGGAACTAGAATAACAGGAACAGCACAAGGACTAAGGCTTATGCGATATAACCTTTGTCGAGTAGCGCTTGTACTTGTATCTCCTTTGTCTCTTCGGGATTTGTAATAGCCTATTAGCGGCGTTGGAGATATGCCCAAGAGGCAATAATAAAGTGGTTATTATATATCTTTATGTTTATGATAAATGTTTATATACCATGCTATAATTGTATTAACTGAAACATTGATACATGTGTGATATGTAAACAACAAAGAAACCCTAGTATGCCTCTTAACTAGCTTGTTGATTAATGGATGATTAGTTTCATAATCATGAACATTGGATGTTATAATAACAAGGTTATATCATTGATGAATGATGTAATGGACACACCCCATTAAGCGTAGAGATAAGATCTGCCATTAAGTTATTTATTATAAGCTTTCGACCACATAGTTACCTAGTCCTATGACCATGAGATCATGTAAACCACTTATACGGAAGGTGCTGATTCACGCCACGCGTAGTAAAGTGGTTATAAAGGTGGGATTAAGTATCCGGAGTATGAGTTGAGATATATGATCGGTCAGTTTATGTCCATTCGATGAGGATGATATGGTTGAAGTCTCGTCTGTCAAATGTCGCCTAGCATATGAATGTTCATAAGAGACCACATATCACGGTACGGTAAAGAGTACTTGTCGCACAGGGATGCTGAACAGGCATAGAGTGATAATCAGATCAAACCTCTAAAAACGGACAAAGGGAATGGTAGTCGTGATGCACGGTTCACTAATCACTGAATATGTGGAGCCATTATGGATCTCAGATCATTGGTTACCGAAACTCAACCTCCAAGATAGGTTCATAACCGTAGGGTGACACACTTTAAGTTGATAAATGGTAGAACTTGAATAGAATGAGTTCGACATCTTGTTCGAGAGTCCCGATATCCTAGGAGTTTGTCCGGAGAATAAGATTCATATATAGGATGTCATTTTATGCAATTGAAATGACGCGGAAGGTTCTATGGAAGGTTCTAGAAGGTTCTAGAAAACCGAAGAAACCACCAAGGAACCCACATGGGACTCCACCTCCATGGCCGGCCACCCTAGTGGGGGAGGAGTCCCAAGTGGACTCCCCAGGGGGCCGCCACCCTCATATGGGGAAACCCCACCTCTAGTGGGAGTCTTAGCTTGGGGTTTCCCACCATATGGAAGGTTTTGTGTTGGGGTCTTATTCGAGATTTGGAGACCAACTCTTGGGGATCCACCTATATAATGAGGGGCCAAGGGAGGGGGCCGGCCACCAAGAACACAAGGTGGCCGCACCTCTATAGTGGCCGGCACACCCCCAAACCCTAGCGCCTCTCTCCTCCATCATCCGTGCTGGCGAAGCTCCACGACCTCCAACACCACGACCATTTATCGGCGGGATTCAAGAGAGCAGCTTTCTGTCGCCGCTCGGACGAGGGGTGGACGTCGTCAACAACTGAAAAGAGCGACGGGGCAGGATGGGGGCCGCCCGGCGGCGGAGTCATCGTGATCAGCATTTTCTACGCTGCAGCCGGCAGTGGATCATCGCAGCACAGCAGCCATCTTGTAGGCTTTGAATCTCTTCAAGGAGAGATAATCCCGCTGCTGTCGGCCTCTACCTGCACCTTGGCTTGGGGGTCGGTTATGGAAATTTTTTGTTTTCTATGCAACGTTATCCTACACGAAGCTCCGGGAATCAAATCAATTTGATGCTCAATACCTCGCAATGGTGGTAGACCTGCGGGTACCCATCCGGAAACAGTCGCCAAATTCCTGCAAACACGAAACCCAAGCCAAGATGCAATCTAGAAGACGGTAGCAACGAGGGGATTATCGAGTCTCACCCTTGAAGAGATTCCAAAGCCTACAAGATGAGGATCTTGTTGCTGCGGTAGATGTTCACTTGCCGCTTGCAAAAACGCGTAGAAGATCTTGATCACGATCGGTTCCGCGCCACGAACGCGCACCTCCGTACTCCTGTCACACGTTCTATTGTTGATGAAGACGACGTCCACCTCCCCGCTCCAGCGGCGGCAGCGGAAGTAGTAGCTCCTCTTGAATCCGACGAAGCGGGCGGGTGTTGGTGGTGGTGGAGAAAACCGGCGGGCTTCGCTAAGCGTGCGGGAATGGTGGAGGAGCTGGGCGCTAGGGTTTGGGAGGGGTGGCCGGCCACTCCAAGGGGGCGGCCAGCTTGTGGTCTTGGGGTGGCCGGCCCCTCCCCTTGGCCCCTCATTATATAGGTGGAAGCCCAAGAGTTGGTGTCCAAGTCTTCGAATAAGACCCGAACCAAAAACCTTCCATATGGTGGGGAAACCTAGCCAAGCTAGGACTCCCACTCAGAGGTGGAGTTCCACCTCCCATAGGGGTTGGGCGGCCCCCTGGGGGAGTCCACTTGGGACTCCTCCCCACTAGGGTTGGCCATTATGGAGGTGGAGTCCCATGTGGACTCCACCTTCCTTGGTGGTTTCTTCCGGACTTTTCTAGAACCTTCTAGAACCTTCCATAGAACCTTCCGTCAATTTAATTCACATAAAATGACATCCTATATATGAATCTTATTCTCCGACCATTCCGGAACTCCTCGTGATGTCCGGGATCTCATCCGGGACTCAACAAATATTCGAACTCCATTCCATATTCAAGTTCTACCATTTCAACATCCAACTTTAAGTGTGTCACCCTACGGTTCGCGAACTATGCGGACATGGTTGAGTACTCACTCCGACCAATAACCAATAGCGGGATCCTGGAGATCCATAATGGCTCCCACATATTCAACGATGACTTAGTGATCGAATGAACCATTCATACGATACCAATTCCCTTTGTCCCGCGATATTTTACTTGTCCGAGTTTGATCTTCGGTATCACTCTATACCTTGTTCAACCTCGTCTCGACAAGTACTTTTACTCGTATCGTGGTATGTGGTCTCTTATGAACGTATTCATATGCTTGCAAGACATTAGACGACATTCCACCGAGAGGGCCCAGAGTATATCTATCCGTCATCGGGATGGACAAATCCCACCGTTGATCCATATGCCTCAACTCATATTTTCCGGATACTTAATCCCACCTTTATAACCACCCATTTACGCAGTGGCGTTTGATGTAATCAAAGTACCTTTCCGGTATAAGTGATTTACATGATCTCATGGTCATAAGGACTAGGTAACTATGTATCGAAAGCTTATAGCAAATAACTTAATGACGTGATCTTATGCTACGCTTAATTGGGTGTGTCCATTACATCATTCATACAATGATATAACCTTGTTATTAATAACATCCAATGTTCATGATTATGAAACTAATCATCCATTAATCAACAAGCTAGTTAAGAGGCATACTAGGGACTCTTTGTTGTTTACATATCACACATGTATCAATGTTTCAGCTAATACAATTATAGCATGGTATATAAATATTTATCATAAACATAAAGATATATAATAACTACTTTTATTATTGCCTCTTGGGCATATCTCCAACAGTTCCCACTTGCACTAGAGTCAATAATCTAGATTACATTGTAAGGTACCTAACACCCATGGTGCCATTTGTCATGTTTTGCCCTAGGGAGAGCTTTAGTCAACGGATCTGCTACATTCGATCAGTGTGTACTTTGCAAATCTTTACTTCTCCATCTTCGATGTACTCGTGAATCGAGTGGTAACGCAGCTTGATATGCTTCAGCCTCTTGTGTGACCTTGGCTCTTGTGCATTGGCGATGGCACCCATGTTATCACAGTAAATGATTAATGGGTCCAATGCACTAGGAACCACACCGAGCTCTACAATGAACCTCTTCATCATCCGCTTCTGATGAAGCCTCTGAAGCCGCTATGTACTCCGATTCCGTTGAAGACTTTGCCACCGTGCACCGCTTCGAGCTTGCCCAGCTATCGCAGCACCATTCAATATAAACACGTACCCGATTGTGACTTAGAGTCATCAGGATCGTGTTCCAACTTGCATCGGTGTAACTTGTTACAACGAGCCTTGGTCACCTCCATAACAAAGAAACATATCCTTAGTTCTTTTCAAGTACTTCGATATTTTTGACCGCTGTCCAGTGTTCCATTCCTGGATCACTTTGATATCTGCTAGTCAAACTAATAGCATGTGCTATCCGGTCTAGTACATAGCATGGCATACATGATAGAGCCTATGCCGAGGCATAGGGGATCCGACTCATCCCTTTCTCTTCTTCTGCCGTAGCTGGACCTTGAGTCTTACTCAAGACCTTGCCTGGTAACATAGGTAAGAATCCTTTCTTACTTTTCGTCCATTCTAAACTTCTTTAGAATCTTGTCCGTATGTACTCTGTGATAGCCTATTAGGCGTCTTGATCTATCTCTATAAATCTTGATGCCTAATATATACGATGCTTCACCAAGGTCTTTCATTGAAAAACAATTATTCAAATAACCTTTAACACTGCTTAATAGTTCTATATCATTCTCGATCAATAATATGTCATCTACATATAATATCGGGAATGCTACAGAGCTCCCACTCACTTTCTTGTAAATACAGGCCTCTCCATGACACCGTATAAACCCGAAGTCTTTGATCACCTTATCAAAACGTCGGTTCCAACTTCTTGATGCTTGCTTCAGTCCATAGATTGAACGCTGAAGTTTGCATACTTTGTCAGCATTTTTAGGATCGACAAAAACCTTTGGGTTGTACCATATACAACTCTTCCTCAATGTCTCCATTAAGGAACGCTGTTTTGACATCCATCTGCCAAATCTCATAATCGAAAAATGCAGCTATTGCTAACAAAATCCTCACAGACTTTAGCTTCGCTACAGTGAGAAAGTCTCATCGTAGTCAACTCCTTGAATTTGCTCAAACCCTTTGCGACAAGTCGAGCTTTATACATAATAATTTACCATCGAAATGTTTTCTCTCTTGAAGATCCATTTATTCTCGACAGCCTTTCGGCTATCGGTAAGTCTACCAAAGTCCATACTTTGTTATCATACATGGATCCCATTTCGGATTTCATGGCTTCTTGCCATTTGTTGGAATCTGGGCTCATCATTGCTTCTTCATACGTCGCAGGGTCCTCATCATTGTTATCTACAATCATGACATTTAGACAAGGATCATACCAATCAGGAGTGGCACGTTCCCTTGTCGATCTGCGAGGTTCAGTAGTTTCCTCGTTCGAAGTTTCATGATCATTATCATTAGCTTCCTCTGTTGTAGGCGGCAGTACAACTTCCGATACTGCGCTACTCTGATCAACGAGTATAGATTCATCAATCTCATCGAGTTCTACTTTTCTTCCAGTCACTTCTTTAGTGAGAAATTCTTTCTCAAGAAAGGTTCCGTTCTTAGCAACAAAGATTTTGCCTTCGGATCTGTGATAGAAAGTGTACCCTATAGTTTCCTTAGTATCCTATGAAGACGCATTTCTCTTTGGGTTCTAGCTTGTCAGTTGTAACTTCTTACATAGGCTTCGCAACCCCAAACTTTTAGGAACGACAGCTTAGGTTTCTTATTAAACCATAATTCATACTTGTCGTTTCAACGGATTTTGATGGTGCTCTATTTAAAGTGAATGCGGCTGTCTCTAATGCATAACTCCAAAATGATAACGGCAAATCAGTAAGAGACATCATAGAACGAACCATATCTAAGAGAGTTCGATTACGACGTTCGGACACACCGTTTCGTTGAGGTGTTCCCGGCTGAGTCAATTGTGAAAGTATTCCGCATTTCTTTAAATGCATGCCAAACTCATAACTCAGATATTCACCTCCGCGCGATCAGATCGTAGAAATTTGATCTTCTTGTTACGTTGATTTTCTACTTCACTTTGGAATTCCTTAAACTTCTCGAAAGTTTCGGATTTATGTTTCATGAAATAGATATACCCATATCTACTCAGATCATCTGTGAAGGTTAGAACATAACGATAACCACCGCGCGATGCTACGCTCATTGGTCCGCACACATCGGCATGTATGATTTCCAATAAGTCGTAGCTCGCTCCATCATACCAGAAAATGGAGTCTTAGTCATTTTTCCATTAGACATGCTTCGGATCTATCAAGTGACTCAAAGTCAAGTGATTCAAGTAATCCATCAAGATGGAGTTTCTTCATGCGTTTCACTCCAATATGACCAAGACGACAGTGCCACATATAAGTAGAATTATCATTTAATTTAATTCGCTTAGCATCAATGTTATGTATATGTGTATCACTACTATCGAGATCTAACAGAATAAGCCATTCTTTTCAGGTGCTCGACCATAAAAGATATTATTCATAAAAATAGAACAACCATTATTCTCAGACTTGAATGAATAACCGTCTTGCATTAAACAAGATCCAGATATAATGTTCATGCTCAACGCGGGTACAAAATAACAATTATTTAGGCTTAAAACTAATCCCGAAGGTAGATGTAGAGGAAGTGTGCCGACAGCGATCACATCGACTTTGAATCCATTTCCAACGCGCATCGTCACTTCATCTTTCAGTAGTCTTCGTTTATTCTTTAGTTCCTGCTTCGAGTTACAAATATGAGCAACCGAACCAGTATCAAATACCCAGGTACTAGTACGAGAACCAGTGAGATAAACATCTATAACATGTATATCGGATATACCTTCTTTCTTCTTCTTGACAAGGCCGCTCAGATCCGCCAAATACTTGGAGCAATTACGCTTCCAGTGTCCCTTCTCCTTGCAAGAATAGCACTCAGCATCAGGCTTAGGGCCGTTCTTAGGTTTCATAGGAGGTGTGGCAGCTCTCTGCCACCCTGAATTTTCCCTTAGACTTGCCATGGCTTGAAACTAGTGGTCTTGTTGACCATCAACACTTGGTGCTCTTTCTTGATCTCAATCTCAGCAGCTTTAAGCATGGCGAAGAGTTCAGTAACTCTTTGTTCATGTTCTGCATATTGTAGTTCATCACAAAGTTCTTGTAACTAGGTGGCAGTGATTGAAGGATACGATTAATCCCCGGCTGTTAGGAATAACTATTTCCAAGTCACTGAGTTTCTTCGCATGCCCGGTCATGGCGAGCATGTGCTCACTAACGGAGCTACCTTCTTCCATCATGCAGCTGAAAAATTGTTTCGATGCTTCATAGCATTCCACTCCCGCATGAGTTTCAAAAATAGTCTTTAACTCTTTCATCAACTCATGAGGATCGTGGTGCTCAAAACGTTTTTGAAGATCGATTCCAGACTGCATAGGATGGCACACCGAACTTGAGAGTACCGACTTTTCCGAGTCGCGTAAACATTCTTTACTTCATCGGTTCTCGTTTTGGAGGGTCACCTAGCGGTGCATCAAGCACATATTGCAGATTTCCGCCAGAGAGGAAGATCCTCACATGACGGAACCAGTCGGTGAAGTTGCTACCGTTGCTCTTAAGCTTTTCTTTCTCTAGGAACTGGTTAAAATTGATTGGGGACGCCATATCTACAACATATATATTTGCAATAGTTTAGACTAAGTTTATGACAAATTGAGATCAAATTTTAATTCAACATAATTAAAAATCTAGGTGAACTCCCACTCAAAACAATATCCCTCGCATTGTCTTAGTGATCACACGAACCAAATCCACCGCACCTAAGCCCGATCATCACGAGACAAGGTGTGATTTCAATGGCGAACACTCAAAGTGTTCATCATATCATCCATATGATTCATGCTCTACCTTTCGATCACGTGTTCCGAGACCATGTCTGTACATGCTAGGCTCGTCAAGGCCACCTTAGTATCCGCATGTGCAAACTGTCTTGCACCCGTTGTATGCACTTGTTGATTCTATCACACCCGATCATCACGAGATGCTTCAAACGACAAGTCTTGGCAACGGTGCTACTAAGGATGAACACTTTATTATCTTGAGATTTAGTGAGGGATCATCTTATAATGCTACCGTCGTGATCTAAGCAAAATAAGATGGATAAAAGGATTAACATCACATGCAATCCATATGTGATATGATATGGCCCTTTGTCTTTGCGCCTTTGATCTTCATCTCCAAAGCACGGACATGATCTCCATCATCTTCGGGCATGATCTCCCATCATCGTCAGCGTAAGGTCAATGGCACCGTCTTCATGATTGTTCTCCATGTAGCAACTATTACAACTACTTTGAAATACTACTCAACATGAAATTTAAAAACAACCATAAGGCTCCTGCCGGTTGCCACAATACAATAATGATCATCTCATACATATTCATCATCATATAATGGCCATATCACATCACCAAACCCTGCAAAAACAAGTTAGACATCTCTAATTTGGTTTGCATATTTTACGTGGTTTAGGGTTTTCGAGAGAGATATAATCTACCTACGAACATGAACCACAACGTTGATACTAATGTTGTCAATAGAAGAGTAAATTGAATCTTCACTATAGTAGGAGAGACAGACACCCGCAAAGCCTCTTATGCAATACAAGTTGCATGTCGAACGAGGAACAAGTCTCATGAACGCGGTCATGTAAAGTTAGTCCGAGCCGCTTCATCCCACTATGCCACAAAGATGCAAAGTACTCAAACTAAAGATAACAAGAGCATCAACGCCCACAAACCATTGTGTTCTACTCGTGCAACCATCTATGCATAGACACGGCTCTGATACCACTGTAGGATAACGTAAAAAAAAACAAAAATTTTCCTACCGCGAAACGAAATCCAAGCCAAGATGCAATCTAGAAGACGGTAGCAACGAGGGATTATCGAGTCTCACCCTTGAAGAGATTCCAAAGCCTACAAGATGAGGCTCTTGTTGCTGCGGTAGATGTTCACTTGCCGCTTGCAAAAACGCGTAGAAGATCTTGATCACGATCGGTTCCGTGCCACGAACGGGCAGACCTCCGTACTCGGCCACACGTTCGGTTGTTGATGAAGACAGACGTCCACCTCCTGCCAGCGGCAGCGAAGTGTAGCTCCTCTTGAATCCGACAGCACGACGGCGTGGTGTTGGTGGTGGTGGAGAGAACCGGCGGAGCTTCGCTGTAAGAAGTGGAGGAGGGGGCTGGCTAGGGTTTGGGAGGGGGTGGCCGGCCACTCAAGGGGGCGGCCAGCTTGTGGTCTTGGGTGGCCGGCCCCCCTCCCCTTGGCCCTCATTATATAGGTGGAAGCCAAGAGTTGGTGTCCAAGTCTTCGAATAAGACCAGAACTAAAACCTTCCATATGGTGGGGAAACCTAGCCAAGCTAGGACTCCCACTAGAGGTGGGAGTTCCACCTCCCATATGGGGTGGGCGGCCCCCTAAGGGGGAGTCCACTTGGGACTCCTCCCCACTAGGGTTGGCCGGCCATGGAGGTGGAGTCCCATGTGGACTCCACCTTCCTTGTGGTTTCTTCCACTTTTCTAGAACCTTCTAGAACCTTCCATAGAACCTTCCGCGTCAATTTAATTCACATAAAATGACATCCTATATATGAATCTTATTCTCCGGACCATTCCGGAACTCCTCGTGATGTCCGGGATCTCATCCGGGACTCCGAACAAATATTCGAACTCCATTCCATATTCAAGTTCTACCATTTCAACATCCAACTTTAAGTGTGTCACCCTACGGTTCGCGAATTATGCGGACATGGTTGAGTACTCACCTCGACCAATAACCAATAGCGGGATCTGGAGATCCATAATGGCTCCCACATATTCAACGATGACTTTAGTGATCGAATGAACCATTCACATACGATACCAATTCCCTTTGTCACGCGATATTTTACTTGTCCGAGGTTTGATCTTCGGTATCACTCTATACCTTGTTCAACCTCGTCTCTGACAGTACTCTTTACTCGTATCGTGGTATGTGGTCTCTTATGAACTTATTCATATGCTTGCAAGACATTAGATGACATTCCACCGAGAGGGCCCAGAGTATATCTATCCGTCACGGACAAATCCCACGTTGATCCATATGCTCTCAACTCATACTTTCCTGATACTTAATCCCACCTTTATAACCACCCATTTACGCAGTGGCGTTTGATGTAATCAAAGTACCTTTCCGTATAAGTGATTTACATGATCTCATGGTCATAAGGACTAGGTAACTATGTATCAAAGCTTATAGCAAATAACTTAATGACGAGATCTTATGCTACGCTTAATTGGGTGTGTCCATTACATCATTCATACAATGATATAACCTTGTTATTAATAACATCCAATGTTCATGATTATGAAACTAATCATCCATTAATCAACAAGCTAGTTAAGAGGCATACTAGGGACTCTTTGTTGTTTACATATCACACATGTATCAATGTTTCGGTTAATACAATTATAGCATGGTATATAAATATTTATCATAAACATAAAGATATATAATAACCACTTTTATTATTGCCTCTTGGGCATATCTCCAATAGGTACCTCCTCCGGAAACACGTCGCCGAATTCCTGCAAAACATTAGAAACACCAAGAGGAAGAGGGGTCATGTCGTTAGAAACCAAAACCGTACCCCTGTACAAAAGCACAAGAGGCATGGCCGTAGGATCCTCACTAAATTCTCTCATGTCTTCTTTGGTGGCTAATGAAACTAAGGAATTCACTCTTCACTTTTTCGTTATATCACTCACAATATTACAATTCTCGCCTATCTAGAGGTGCATCCTCCAAGTTTACTTCAATCTTCTGACGAGACTCATTGACAATTTGTTGTGGTGACATAGGCTGTAAGTTAATTTTCTTGCCCTTGTACTCCAAGTGATATGTATTGGCACGACCATTGTGTTGCACAGAACGGTCATAGAGCCAAGGCCGACCCAATAGTAGGTGACACACCGTCATAGGAACCACATCAAAATCAATGCAATCCTTATACGGTCCAATCTCAAACTCAACACGCACCATGTGGTTTACCTTCATCTCACCATTGTCGCTCAACCACTGAATATAGTATGGATGCGGGTGCGGTAGATACTTCAACTTCAGCTTGGTACACAACTCCTTGCTTGCTAAATTGCAACAACTCCCATCAATAATGACCTTGCAAGCCTTGTCGGACCAACTAAAGCCTTGGTTTGGAACAAATTGTAGTGCTGAGTAGATGCACTAGGCAACACATTAAGAGCACGCTGCGACACAACAATAGTGCGAGCATCAGAAGGATATGCATCTTCACCATCAGTGTCATAGTCATCGTCTGGAGCATTTGGATCAACATCATCTCCAGTCTCATACTCATTGTCCTCATTGATAATCATGACTTTGCGGTTAGGACAATCTCTCTTGAAGTGACCCTTGCCACCACATGTATGACAAACCATATCACGGTTGCGCGTAGTAGACATGCTAGAACCACTCGTACTTGCAGCAGATTCGGACTTCTTTGGGTTAGACACATTGGAGCCGACTTACTAGCGGAGTAGAGTATGGTGCCGAACGCGCGAAGGCGCCAAGGCCGCAGGAGGCGCGCGCATGCGTGAAGCGCCCAGCTCAGGGCACGTCCCTTAACCTTTGCTTCTTCAGCCAACTGTGATTCAGCTTCTCGTGCATAATGTAACAATTGATTCATATTGGTGTAGCTGTAATGACGAACAATGCCTTTGACATCATACTTCAATCCATTGAGAAAACGCTGCATTGTCATCTCTAAAGACTCACGGACACGGCCACGCTGCATAAGCATCCCCATCTCCATGTAGTACTCATCCACAGTCTTCACACCTTGCCTCAACAGGGTTAACTTATCAAATATTGTACGCAAATAATTAGTGGGCACAAACCGAGCATTCATCGCCTCCTTCATAGCACGCTGATGGTAATGCAACATCTGCTTGGCGATTACCAACAAGTGCATCCCACCAACGCAATGCATAACCATCAAATTCGGAAGAAGCAAGCTTGATCTTCCTATCTTCAGTGTAGTTTGGATGTAAGCTCCATAACTTCTCAATCTTGAGCTCCCAAGTGAGGTATTCTTCAACGTCAGCTCCGCCTTCAAACTTGGGGATGGAAAACTTGGGCTTACCCAATCCATCTTCTTCATCTTGTCCACGACCATGGCGGTTGATATGTCTAAAACGTATCTATAATTTCTTATGTTCCATGCTACTTTTGTGATGATACTCACATGTTTTATACACATTATATGTCATTATTATGCATTTTCCGGCACTAACCTATTGACGAGATGCCGAAGAGCCAGTTGTCTGCTGTTTTTGGTTTCAGAAATCCTAGTAAGGAAATATTCTCGGAATTGGACGAAATCAACGCCCAGGGCCTATTTTTCCACGAAGCTTCCGAAGACCGAGGGAGATACGAAGTGGGGCCACGAGGCGACGCCACACTAGGGCAGCGGCCAAGCCCTGGCCGCGCCGCCTGTTGTGTGGGCCCCTCCCGTGACGCCCTCTCGACCTACCCTTCCGCCTACATAAAGTCTTCGTCGCAAAACCCCTAGTACCGAGAGCCACGATACGGAAAACCTTCCCGAGACGCAGCCGCCAATCCCATCTCGGGGATTCAGGAGATCGCCTCCGCACCCTGCCGGAGAGGGGAATCATCTCCCGGAGGACTCTTCATCGCCATGATCGCCTCCGGATCGATGTGTGAGTAGTTCACCCCTGGACTATGGGTCCATAACAGTAGCTAGATGGTCGTCTTCTCCTAATTGTGCTATCATGTTTGATCTTGTGAGCTGCCTATCATGATCAAGATCGTCTATTTGTAATCCTACACGTTGTGTTTGTTGGGATCCGATGGATATTGAATACTATGTCAAGTTGATTATCAATCTATCATATATGAGTTGTTTATGTTCTTGCATGCTCTCCGTTGCTAGTAGAGGCTCTGGCCAAGTTGATACTTGTGACTCCAAGAGGGAGTATTTATGCTCGATAGTTTATGTTCTTGCATGCTCTCCGTTGCTAGTAGAGGCTCTGGCCAAGTTGATACTTGTGACTCCAAGAGGGAGTATTTATGCTCGATAGTGGGTTCATGCCTCCATTAAATCTGGAACAGTGACAGAAAGTTCTAAGGTTGTGGATGTGTTGTTGTCACTAGGGTGGCAACACCATATTTTGCTTGTCGAGAGTGGATTTTTTGCCACCCGGTGGCAATGCCTCCCCGGTGACTATCGTTGGATGACTTTGTTGGAGATTCGTTTCGCAGTGCCAGATGTCCCCCGCATTTTAATTAAGATTCGATGGATCCCGTTAAGAACTGAATTAGAACCTAATTTTATGTGCATGTGTCAACAACCAGCAGACCAATACAACGCACGACCCGGTCAGATGACTCCTTTTGTCAGTTCTTGCACATGCCATACCGTGTCAAAATAAATGGGTGCGCCGGCCGTACTGATACTTGCATGCATGCCCCTCTATATTTACACTGCTGAGTGTTGTTCACTTCCCAGAAACATAAAAGCGGTGGTTTGAAAATTGCTCGGTACTGACCACGGCGTATCGGATAGTAGCTTTCTTGCTCATTTCTACAAAGCAGACAGCCGCGGATGCTGCTACAGATTTGCGCGACTAGTACATATACTGTATATATTAGCTGCTGAAGATTGTGGACGGGGCATAATCAGCAATGACAAAATCGAGGCATTAGCTTTCGTTCCCTGCGTGTGATCGACTGCTCCTCCAAATTTAATGAGCAGCCAAATCTGAGGATTAAGGATCTGCGCTCGTGGCGCAGGAACCAATAAGAAAAAGCAAATGGAGGTTCACATGTAATCAAATCGGACAGGATAATGCCCATCCAGGTATTTGGCAATTGCTGCGCGTGCATGCAACTGTATAAATGATGGGTACCCAGGCAGACTACCGATGCGCTTTGCGTTTGCTCACTGTTTCTGGTGAAGCTTACTACACGCTATGCTTGTTCTCTTTCTGGTGTGAGTTAACACGTACCGCCGCATGCTACAGCCCGGTCTGCCACATGCTACAGCCCGGTCAGCAGTTTTACAGGAAGTGTTGCTAATTAGAGCATGTACTTTGATAGCTCCAATGGATGCAGAACGAATTAGCAAGTACTTTGATAGCTCCAATGGATGCAGAACGAATCTATATGTTTGATCGAACGGCATCCAGATGGGGGGCATTGCCACCGGGTGGCAACACCATATTTTGCTTGTCGTAATGCCCTGATTAAATTTCATTGTACTCATCATGATATATGTATGTGCATTGTTATGCCTTCTTTATTTGTCAATTGCCAACTGTAATTCGCTCACCCAACATGCTATTTATCTTTATGGGAGAGACACCACTAGTGAATTGTGGACCCGGTCCTATTCTTTACATCTGAAATACAATCTACTTAATTGTTCTTTACTGTTCTTCGCAAACAATCATCATCTTCCACACAATATGGTTAATCCTTTGTTCACAGCAAGCCGGTGAGATTGACAACCTCATCGTTACGTTGGGGCAAAGTACTTTGGTTGTGTTGTGCGTTCCACGTTGGCGCCGGAATCCCCGGTGTTGCGCCGCACTACACTTCGCCGCCATCAACCTTCAACGTGCTTCTTGGCTCCTCCTGGTTCGATAAACCTTGGTTTCTTTCAGGGAAAACTTGCATTGTACGCATCACACCTTCCTTGGGCTTCCCAACGGACGTGTGTTAATTGCACGCATCAAGCATATTCTGGCGCCGTTGCCGGGAGATCAAGACACGCTGCAAGGGGAGTCTCCACTTCCAATCTCTTTCCTTTGTTTTTGTCTTGCTTTATTTTATTTACTACTTTGTTTGCTGCACTAAAACAAAACACAAAAAAATTAGTTGCTAGCTTTACTTTATTTACTGTCTTGTTCTCTATATCAAAAACATAAAAAAATTAGTTACTTGCATTTACTTTATCTAGTTTGCTTTATTTACTATTGCTAAAATGAATACCCCTGAAAATACTAAGTTGTGTGACTTCACAAACACTAATAATAATGATTTCCTATGCACACCTATTGCTCCACCTACTACTACAGCAGAATTCTTTGAAATTAAATGCTCTTAATGAATCTTGTTATGAGAGAGCAATTTTCTGGTGTTAGTTCTGATGATGCTGCTGCCCATCTTAATAATTTTGTTGAATTATGTGAAATGCAAAAGTATAAGGATGTAGATGGTGATATTATAAAATTAAAATTGTTTCCTTTCTCCTTAAGAGGAAGAGCTAGAGATTGGTTGCTATCTTTGCCTAAGAATAGTATTGATTCATGGACTAAGTGTAAAGATGCTTTTATTGGTAGATATTATCCTCCCGCTAAAATTATATCTTTGAGAAGTAGCATAATGAATTTTAATCAATTAGATAATGAAAATGTTGCTCAAGCATGGGAGAGAATGAAATCTTTGGTAAAGAATTGCCCAACCCATGGACTGACTACTTGGATGATCATCCAAACCTTTTATGCAGACTGAATTTTTCTTCACGGAACCTATTGGATTCAGCTGCTGGAGGTACCTTTATGTCCATTACTTTGGGGCGGCAACAAAGCTTCTTGATGATGGGTCAATTACTCTGAATGGCACACTTAAAGGGCTCCACAAGGTAAGAAGGTAAATTCTGTTGAAGAAACCTCCTCCTTGAGTGATAAGATTGATGTGATTATGTCTATGCTTGTGAATGGTAGATCTAATGTTGATCCAAATAATGTTACTTTAGCTTCATTGGTTGCTCAAGAAGAAAATGTTGATGTGAACTTCATTAAAAATAATAATTTCAACAACGCTATAGGAATAATTCCAACAACTATAGGCCATATCCTTCGCTAATGGTAATGGTTATGGTAATTCTTATGGGAATTTTTACAACAATAATAGGAGTGTACCCCTGGTCTTGAAGCCATGCTTAAAAAATTTATTAGTACACAAACTGCTTTTAACAAATCTGTTGAGGAAAAGCTTGATAAAATTGATATTCTTGCTTCTAGGGTTGATAGACTTGCTTCTGATGTTGATCTTTGAAAATTGAAAGTTATGCCTAATAAAGATATTGATAATAAAATTGTTACTACAGCAAATGCCATCCAAGTTAGAATTAATGAGAATATAAGATTGATGGCTGAATTGCATGCTAGGTGGGAAAGAGAAGAAAATGAAAAACTAGCTAAAGAGAATAATGTAGCTAAAGTTTGGACTATTACCACCACTAGTAATGATAATGATTCACATGTTGCTACACCTCCTACTATCAATGGTAAAATAATTGGTGTTGGCAATGTTTTTACTCCTAGTGCAAAGCGTGCAAAATTACCTGAAATTGCTAAACTGAAACTTTGTGATAAAACTGCTGAAATTTTTCCAGACATTGGGGACAATGATCCCATTGCTGTAGATCATAATGGTTTAGATTTTGATGATTGTCACATCTCTGAAGTTATAAAGTTCTTACAAAAACTTGCTAGAAGTCCCAATGCTAGTGCTATAAATTTGGCCTTTATGAAACATATTACAAATGCTCTCATAAAAGCTAGAGAAGAGAAACTAAAACTTGAAACTTCTAGTCCTAGGAAGTTAGAAGATGGTTGGGAGCCCATCATTAAGATGAGGATCAATGATTTTGATTGTAATGCTTTATGTGATCTTGGTGCAAGTATTTCTGTTATGCCTAAGAAACTCTATGATATGCTTGACTTGCCACCATTGAAAAATTGTTATCTGGATGTTAATCTTGTTGATAATGCTACAAAGAAACCTATGAGGAGGATTGATAATGTTCGTATTATGGTTAACAATAACCTTCTCCCCGTTGATTTTGTTGTCTTGGATATTGAACGCAATGCATCTTGTCCCATTATATTGGGAAGACCTTTTCTTCGAACTGTTGGTGCTATCATTGATATGAAGGAAGGTAATATTAAATATCAATTTTCTCTCAAGAAAGGTATGGAAGACTTCCCTAGAAAAAGAATAAAGTTATCTTATGATTCTATTATTAGAACAAATTATGATGTCGATGCTTCATCTCTTGATGTTACTTGATTCACACTTTCTGCGCCTAGCTGGCGTTAAAGAAAAGCACTTATGGGAGACAACCCATGATTTTACTACAGCACTTTTGTTTTACATTTGAGTCTTGGAAGTTGTTACTACTGTAGCAACCTCTCCTTATCTTTATTTTATTGCATTGTTGTGCCAAGTAAAGTCTTTGATAGTAAAGTCAATACTAGATTTGGATTACCACGTAACGCATTTCTCATCACGAATCAAGTGTGGTTCTCTCGTAGGTAACTCGGAAATCTGCAAATTTACGTGTGATCCTCGGATATGTACGCAACTTTCATTCAATTTGAGCATTTTCATCAAAGTTGCCTGAAAATTCGTCTTTACTACTGTTCTGTTTGACAGATTCTGCCTTTTATTTCAGATTGTCTTGTTTTGCTATTTGATGGATTTCTTTGTTCCAT
Source organism: Lolium multiflorum (assembly GCA_030979885.1). Lineage (NCBI taxonomy): Eukaryota > Viridiplantae > Streptophyta > Magnoliopsida > Poales > Poaceae > Lolium > Lolium multiflorum. Next base: position 338,184,929 of record CM061753.1, on the reverse strand, counting down.
TAACTTTCAGTAGCTTTGTGCAATGTCCAGAAGTGTTAAGAATGATTATGTCACCTCTGAATGTATGAATTTTCAATTATGCACTAACCCTCTAATGAGTTTGTTTTGAGTTTGGTGTGGATGAAGTTTTCAAGGGTCAAGAGAGGAGGTGATACAATATGATCAAGAAGAGTGAAAAGTCTAAGCTTGGGGATGCCCCTGGTTCATCCCTACATATTTTAAGAAGACTAATCTAATTGGGGATGCCCAAGGCATCCCCTTCTTCATCGACAACATTATCAGGTTCCTCTAGTGAAACTATATTTTTATTCAGTCACATCTTATGTACTTTACTTGGAGCGTCTGTTTGCTTTTATTTTGTTTTTGTTTGAATAAAGTCGGATCCTAGCATTCTTTATATGGGAGAGAGACACGCTCCGCTGTTTCGTATAAACACATATGTTCTTAGCTTTATTCTTAATGTTCATTGCGAAGGTTGAACTACTTCGTTCATTGATATATGGTTGGAAACGGAAAATGCCGCATGTGGTAATTGGTATAATGTCTTGAATAATTTGATACTTGGCAATTGTGCTCATATAGATCATGTTTAAGCTCTTGCATCATGTACCTTGCACCTATTAATGAAGAACTACATAGAGCTTGTTAAAATTTGGTTTGCATGATTGGTCTCTCTAAGTCTAAATATTTTCAGGTTGAGGTGTTTGAACAACAAGGAGACGACCTAAAGTCTTATAATGCTTACAATATGTTTATATGTGAGTTTTGCTGTACCGGTTCATACTTGTGTTTGCTTCAAACAACCTTGCTAGCCAAAGCCTTGTACTAAGAGGGAATACTTCTCGTGCATCCAAACCCTTGAGCCAACACCTATGCCATTTGTGTCCACCATACCTACCTACTACATGGTATTTCCCTATTCCAAGTAAATACTTCATGTGCTACCTTTTAAACAATTCAAAATTTATTACCTCTTATTTGTGTCAATGTTTTATAGCTCATGAGGAAGTATGTAGTGTTTTATCTTTCGATCTTGTCATTTACTTAGGACACTTTCACCAATGGACTAGTGGCTCATCCGCTTATCCAATAATTTTGCAAAAAGAGCTGGCAATGGGGTTCCCAGCCCCGACTAATAAACTTGCATTAATAATTCTCTTCACATGCTTTGCCCTGATCAATCAGTGATCAACTTAATTTTGCAAAAAGAAAGAAAAAGAAAAGAAAAAAATATAGACACTCCTCCATGGTATGAGATTGTTGGAAGGCACCCGAGGATTCGGAGCATGGCTTGAGAAAGGAAAGGTGGGGAGGAGTGTCACCATAAATAATAAATGCATGTTTAAACAAAAGAGAAGAGGGATGATCTACCATGGTGGTAGAAATAACGTCCTTCATGGGAGCCGCTCTTGAAAGTCTGGTTGCTAAGGTAGTTAGAGTACCCATTACCATTCGACAACAACAAACACCTCTCAAAACTTTACTTTTATGCTCTCTATATGATTTCAAAACTTGAAAAGCTCTAGCACATGATTTAATCCCTGCTTCCCTCTGCGAAGGGCCATTCTTTTACTTTATTGTTGAGTCAGTTTACCTATTTCCTTCCATCTTAGAAGCAAACACTTGTGTTAACTGTGTGCATTGATTCCTACATATTTGCTTATTTGCATTCATCATATTACTTTGTGTTGACAATTATCCATGAGATATACATGTTGAAGTTGAAAGCAACTCGCTGAAACTTATATCTTCCTTTGTGTTGCTTCAAAGCTTTCTACTAAGAATTTATTGCCTTATGAGTTAACTCCTATGCAAGTCTTATCGATGCTTGTCTTGAAAGTACTATTCATGAAAAGTCTTTGCTATATGATTCAGTTGTTTAATCATTGTCTTACCATTACTTCGAATCACTTCATTCACCTCATATGCTTTACAATAGTATTGATCAAGATTATGATAGCATGTCACTTCAGAAATTATCATTGTTATCGTTTACCTACTCGGGAAGAGTAGGAACTAAGCTTGGGGATGCTTGATACGTCTCAAACGTATCTATAATTTCTTATGTTCCATGCTACTTTTATGATGATACTCACATGTTTTATACACATTATATGTCATTATTATGCATTTTCCGGCAACCTATTGACGAGATGCCGAAGAGCCGCTGCTGTTTTCTCTTGTTTTGGTTTTAAATCCTAGTAAGGAAATATTCTCGAATGGACGAAATCAACGCCCAGGGGCCTATTTTTCCACGAAGCTTCCAGAAGACCGAGGGAGATATGAAGTGGGGCCACGGGGCGCCGCCACACTAGGGCGGCGCGGCCTAGAGGGGGCCCGCGCCGGCCTGTTGTGTGGGCCCCTCGTGACGCCCTCTGACCTACCCTTCCGCCTACATAAATTCTTCATCACGAAACCCCAGTACCGAGAGCCACGATACGAAACCTTCCAGAGACGCCGCCGCCAATCCCATCTCGGGATTAGAGATCGCCTCCGGCACCCTGCCGAGGGAATCATCTCCCGAGGACTCTTCATCGCCATGATCGCCTCCGGATCGATGTGTGAGTAGTTCACCCTGGACTATGGGTCCATAGCAGTAGCTAGATGGTCGTCTTCTCCTAATTATGCTATCATGTTCGATCTTATGAGCTGCCTATCATGATCAAGATCATCTATTTGTAATCCTACATGTTGTGTTTGTTGGGATCCGATGGATATTGAATACTATGTCAAGTTGATTATCAATCTATCATATATGAGTTGTTTATGTTCTTGCATGCTCTCCGTTGCTAGTAGAGGCTCTGGCCAAGTTGATACTTGTGACTCCAAGAGGGAGTATTTATGCTCGATAGTGGGTTCATGCCTCCATTAAATCTGGGACAGTGACAGAAAGTTCTAAGGTTGTGGATGTGCCGTTGCCACTAGGGATAAAACATCGATGCTTTGTCTACGGATATTTGTGTTGATTACATTACGCACCATACTTAATGCAATTGTCTCATGCTTGCAACTTAATACCGGAAGGGGTTCGGATGATAAACTGAAAGTGGACTTTTTAGTCATAGATGCATGCTGGATAGTCTATGTACTTTGTCGTAATGCCCTGATTAAATCTCATTGTACTCATCATGATAAATGTATGTGCATTGTTATGTCTTCTTTATTTGTCAATTGCCCAACTGTAATTCGTTCACCCAACATGCCATTTATCTTATGGGAGAGACACCACTAGTGAACTATGGACCCCGGTCCTATTCTTTACATCTGAAATACAATCTACTGCAATTTTTCTTACTGTTCTTCGCAAACAATCATCATCTTCCACACAATACAGTTAATCCTTTGTTCACAGCAAGCCGGTGAGATTGACAACCTCACTGGGCAAAGTACTTTGGTTGTGTTGTGCAGGTTCCACGTTGGCGCCGGAATCCCTGGTGTTGCGCCGCACTACACTTCGCCGCATCAACCTTCAACGTGCTTCTTGGCTCCTCCTGGTTGATAAACCTTGGTTTCTTTACGAGGGAAAACTTGCTACTGTACGCATCACACCTTCCTCTTGGGGTTCCCAACGGACGTGTGTTAATTGCACGCATCAGCGGCCAAGTGGAGCCCAACCACGGGGACGATTAGCACGACCAGGTATGTCATCAGGATCTTCATCTTGTTGTTGCTGTTGGTTTGTGAGATTGTCAACAACCAATTGTAAAGTTTGAAGAGTACGCTGAATATCTGTCATTTGATCCGCCATTGCAGTAACGGTCTCATTAGTAGCATCCATCTTTTGGTTGATCTCTTCAACCGTGCCTTTAAGCTCGTCATCCTGAGTGCGGAATTCACGTCGCATCTCATTACGAAGAGCTTCAAACTCCCTCCATGTGATAATATCTGCGGAATCCTTGTTTTCCTGGTTATCAAGCTTATGATCACTAGCAGACATGATTAGTAGATTAGTGCACTAAATCAAAAATATATGGTGGTACTCTCACAACTCACTCAAAACTGATAAGAAAAGGAGATCTTACCGTTCCAAAGTAAATTAGTGTTGCTTACCACTTGTAGGACAACTAGTGCACGGATGTAGCGAAGCGAATATCAAGGGTATAAGAACAATCACACGACAAAGCAGGGTATATGTGGGGCTGTAGGTAGGCTACCTATTTGCACCAATAACAAGCTCTAGCGCTGACCGTAGACAACCAAAGATACTCACACAAAGGCGATAAATGTGGCAATGCAACTATATGGATGAAAGGTTGCAATGCACTCGAGAGACGCTAGCAAACCTCAACGGGACAGGCACAAGATTGCTCAACTACGGGTGCAGTTAAAGAAAAACTTAGGCCTTCACTTGATTCGACTAGCACTTCAATTTTCTTTTTGTATTTTTCTTTGTGTAACGCAGCTATGTAGCTCTTTTTGCTTCTTGTCAATTTTCTCTTTTTTTTATGACTCAACTCCTTGATAACACGGCCAACAAGATATGCAAAAGCACCAAAACCCTAATGAGCAGCCTGTCGAGCGGTAAAACTAGTCTCTTCGGGAAGCTCCTAGTCAAGTATATCGAAAGGCTGTGGCTATGGTTTGGACAAAACACACTGTATGCTATGTGGACTCGGAATAAACAAAAACTGACTCTAGATGATGAACTAGATGAAAAGGAAACACAAACCCTAACAATTCTACTAGAAGAAAGATAAAGGTACACAAAAACAACTACGAAAAGCAACTAAAACTCGAAATTAGTGCAAGCTATGGCTATGGCAAACCCTAACCCTAATATTTTTGGCTTTTTTTGGATAGGAAAACACTCACAACTCAACTATGGGGTGGATTGTGGATGGCTTACCGAGGGAACACTGCAATCTGATACCAAGATGATAAGGGTGGCCCGATCTTCTCAGTAAGCAACGGAGGTGATGATGATCACGGGATGATAGCAGCGGAGAAACACGACGATGTAGTGGATGATAACTTGTATGACGCAACGAGATCTCTCGATCGGTCCCTGTCGCCAATGCAGCTCTCAACCCTGCAAGATATTCGCAACTCCACACACTTGCGCACAGCCGCCGACCACGAAGCGGTAAGTTGCAACCTTCTAATTCCCAATGGAACAGCAGATCACACAAGACTTTATCAGGATCTACACAATATCGAGCAATATGGTGTAGGGAATTCAATAGTTTTGCAGAGCAAACAACTAAGAACTAGGGTTTATCTTAAACGTGGTCTAAAGCAGCTAGGGGTCGTCCAAGGCACTTATATAGGCGTCCGGACGAGTTCGGTCGAAAGATACAGTAAATCCGACCCAATAGATCTGTCGAGATGACTCGGACTAGTCCGGTCTGGAATCCGTCACCGGGCCTGGGACCGCAGGCCGGTCGCATCCGTCAACCGGGCGGCAAACCGGAAAGTTGCAAAACTGTCCGGTTTGGCCCCGACGATGCATCCGGTTGCCGCCCGGTCAACCGGGCTGGGACCGGCGCGCCGTCGGAGGCCGGGCAACCGGCGCGGACCGGCCTGGACGTCAACTTCTCCTCTCGCGCATGCCTCCCGCTCCCTCGCGCGTCCATGAGATATCTTCATGTCCAGCTCCATGTCCAGCTTCACGTCCATCTTGACGTCCGTCTTCATGTCCAGCTTGCTCCTCTACTCCTCGTGCGATGCTCGTCTCCTCTTGATACCTGATGATACATAAGTAATAGGACTTAGGCAGTATAAAGTTCTCATCAATCAAAGTATCGTTTAGAAACAAGTTCACCTGTTGTTTAAGTAGCTTCGCAGGAGCCCTTGTAATTGGTCCAATCCGAACTTCATTGGACTTGAGCTTCACAGCAGGTTCATCTTCATTTATCAATGACGGAGGTAGTGGTGTAGTAGGATGTCCTCATCAGTTTCACATATATAGGATACCCCTGGAACAACTTAATCTACACAAAATATGACGAGAGCAAAGTACTACTCAAAAAACTTTGAACACCAAAAAAACTTTCGGTGTATCCAAACAAAAATTTAATATCAGTATTAAGGTGCTACTAAACTATATTGGTAACCCTTCCTATATAAACTTAATGAAGGCCACCTATATAAACTTAATAAGGTCCACGTTCAATGTCTAGGGAAGATTTTCCCCTAGAGCAACCCCTCCTAAATCTTCCACGGCCCCAATGAAAATGAAGGCAAGTGCGGTGACAATGCATCAGGGAGGATCTAGAAGAGGACCGTGCGTGCGGTGAAGCCCAGAGAGCTCCATTCGCTGCATTGTTGGTGTAGCATAAGTGGAGTGCGCCGGTGGAGGCACCAATCATCTACCAATTAATGAAAACCCTAGGCCACCATCGCGTTTAGGGAGGATATGATGCGGTGTTCCTGAACCCAGAAGCATCAACACCGATCACACAACAACAAAACTAAAGAATGCCAACCAATCAATAAGCAGTAAAACCAAGAATAACTCACCAATCGGACATGGAAAGCAAACTACCTCACGAGATGCAGGAAAAGACAAGGACGTAACCACCAATAGAAGCACCAAAATCAGTACATACCAACAACCACGTGCCACGAACCAACAAACGTAGAACAACACTGCACAGACCGACAATACATTCAGAAAAATAATAAGAAAAAACGGAATGATGCCACGAACATGCCGCCCCGCTGGGTAAAATGCACCACGCAGGATTCACACCCCTAGTAGCCATAAAACACAAAATGTTGTGCACCACCAGTCTCAACAAGTTGGGGTTACAGGCAATGTGGTCAATAAATCAAAAACAGAAGGCTCGATATCCAAATTCTAGCCTACTTTGCACTCTACCTAGTCATTGTATCTAGGTCACATCAGATTCCAACACTAAAAAGCAGGGGGCACCTGATAAAATGCTCTAGGATAAGCAAAAAGAGTCATAGCTATATTGTTTGTGGTTAGTTGGTACTGAAACCAATTCCTCTTCGATTAACCACCGAATTTAATCATAGAGGAGCAAACCTTCATAGTATTACACACTCATTTCCTCTCTTGTGCCTCTAAGAACACAGATAATATAGACCAAAGCGACCCAGAAATAAATTGTGTGTGCAGAGCTATAGATGATATTAAATCTTCAAGCTTTGGCGACACTTCGGTCTGAAAAAATATTCAGATATAAATATCAGTGAAGCATAAGGACCATTTTTTCTCCTTATAAAACTGCCTTTAGCACACAAATAAACAAATTCGAGGGTTGTGGGTGGGCCCAATCGGTTGTTTGAAGAAGCCCGAAACGTGGCAAAAAAACCAGCTTATCACCCCTGCTCGACGATCTAGGTGCTCTTCAATCCAATATCCAAAGCTTGTGCATGTCCCAGCTGGGATTGACCTAAACAGCTGGGTTAGTGACCAGGCTTACAACTTAGAATAATATCAAAGAAGTCATGTGGACCTAACAGTTATTCCAGAAGATACGATGCATGAATAAATCTCAATTTTGCTCAGTTAGACTTTTTTATTCAACCAGTTAACTCAAGTTACAAACAAGATAAAAAACAGACCCATAAAAACCTAATCTTAGTGCGGGGAGAGGATCTATATGACCTTGTTCTGGCTGACGAAAATTGAAGTAAACCATATAGCCGGGGAATATGGCTTATATCATCAACCATCTCAAGAACCTTTAATTTCATAGCACATACACTTGCTAGAGAATACAAAAAAAACTAATGGCAAAGAAAATATTTTAGCTAAGTTAGTTCCTCGCACCTAAAAGCAACCAGATAATTCCAGTATTGCAATAAGACAACCCCGAATACTGTAATAGCAACCATCCACAAATGAGCACAAAAGAAAGTGAATCACACATATCTCCGAAATCGCACCCAAAATCTCACCCCATAAATAGCGACCTAAATTCCTCATCGATATGCTGCTAGGTTGCATGCTAAGCAATCGAATGAACAATACCCAATTCATGCAGAATACAGGAATGTGCAGATGTACCACTCACAACACATCTTAAGGCAGATGCAAATCAGTGATTTGACTCGTATGCAGTATGCAATAAGCAATAGTATGCATGTCATCTTCAAAGATGTCAGGACCAGACTAAATACAACCATTCTCGATTTATGGTGGTATGCATATACAAATACCTCCATGAACCAAAGAGCTATCATGCAAAACATAACTCTAGTCTGATCTAAAAATATCACTGCTAATAATCTAAAACTAAATGCCCTAACTGATGAATTTTCATATGACGTCTACCACGATATAAACTATTACACTAAATTTAACTTCATCAAACCAATTTAAGTGTAAAAAAAGAACAGTACTTGTAGCTGTACCTAACTTAGTACCTTTGTTGACTACAAAAATAAATAGTTTAGCTTGGAATCGGGAAATCAAAACGATTCCAGAACACAAACAACCATAAAACAGTAAGCAAATACATCAGATTTTGCTCGTGCAAAAGGTAGCCTAGAAAAACATATTTAGTGCAACAATCCACCTGGCATACTGCTAATGCTAGAAAGAAGAAGATCACTAATCAAGACAGTATTCGTCCAAGTTTTTCATTCTTGGCAACTAGAATATACACGGGAAGAGAAATTCGAAGTCTCTTAACTTTCCTGTCATCAGCCTGAGCTCTGTTTAACATCCTATTCATATATTCTACTCGTATTTGATATTGCACATCAGGGGCCCTTTACTGCTTAAATTTACCTCTCCTACACTGCGTTTTATTTCGCTCGATGGTCATGTTCACATACCGATGGGGGACCGAGGAACTCACCAGGGGAGAGGGAGCCGAGGGAGAGGAACGTAATGGTTGGTAAAGGTAGTCGAGGTTGGGGTGAGCCGCATCATACCACCACATCGAGTGTGGGAGGCAACAGCAGGCCCATAGCAGCAGCTGCTGCTGCTGCAGCACCACCACGTCACGACCACACCATCGGGTAGCCGGACGCGAAACACACCGTGGACCGGTCGGCGAGGGGCGCGGTGGTGCGGGAGGAGGCCGGAAACGGCAAATCCACGCAAGAGACGTGGGGGAACAGCAGGAGCACGCCCGCGTCCTAGCCTAGATAGGTGTTTCCGCGGGTGTAGGCACGAACGTAAGGACCGCCGCTGCGGCAGGATCCGGTAGAGCAGGAGTTTGCGGGGCGGCACCGGTGAGAAGCATCACCGGAGCTCGTACTCCGGGGAGGGGGACGATGGGCAGCTTCCGCCGGGGCATGGGCAGCGCGCGGCGGCGGAGGAGATTGGGGAGAGGACAGAGACCTAGGAAGAAGAGAAAGGCTAAAAGAAGGTCTTGACGCGGCTTTTTTTTGCCAAACACAGTATACCCCCACAAACAATAGTACAGCCAACATCAAGCGGACCAAGATGTCAGCCACACCAGAGATATAACCTGGGTAGTGGTAAGTTGCTTCGTTCTTTTTAAATATGCAATCCTAGCCGCTCACATACACGATCCAACGGCCAAAAAAGCACGCGCGGGAGTAGCCTCAGGAGGCTGGGTATACAACAGGATTAAATGTTGTAAATAATTTCTGTATGTGTATGTTGTTGGTATGGTGCATCAGTGCACAATTCTTCTCTTTCCAACTCCTATGTGTATTCTACCCATAACAAGTAATGTCGTGGTACACAACCTGTAATGCTTACATTAATCTTTCTTACAAGAACAAGAATCAGCCCCCTCAGCTTTGAGTCTCACACTTGCGCCTATGCAGTTGGGGCAGAGGCACGCTTGTAGACACTTTAAGAGGATTATATTAGAAAAAAAATTACAAAGAGATACATATGGGTTGAGCAATCCTTAATTCTGTCCAAACCTCCTTCCATGCCCCCGCTGGAGGGGATACCCTGCATTGCAGCAAGGAGCCACATCACGACCGCCACAATCTCAACACGCTGAGCACGAGTGACAACACCTTTGCCTGGTAGCCCGCTTGGGAAGCTCCACGCACGATCTGAGCCCGACACATCAGTTGAAGGCGATACGAGAAGACGAAAGGACAATAAGGAACCGGGAAGGCGGTGGGATGTGGGTACGCCATTAATCGCACCACCATGGCATCGCACTGCCGCCGCTCCTTCTGTGGAATAGACCAAACCCTGGTCAGAGCCACCTACACGGGCATGTTAAGCAGGATGAACTGGGCCGGCTAGAGCAACGAGCCGTGTCGGGCGAATGAGAGGAAACCGTGTCCTACCGCCCACCGCCCGCCGCCGCTGCCACAGGACTCCGGGTGATGCTGTACACCGACCCGATCAGTGGATACCGGTTGCCGCACACCCTTTGGTAGGTATTGGGCGTGTGCACCAAAATTGTTCACACCCAATGATTTTTTTTTTGCCTATTTCGAATTTTTGTTTTTTTCTACTATTTGTTTTTTGTTTTTTTTTGTTTCTAAGTTTTGAATATTTTTAAATTCTGAGCTTTTTTCAAACCTGATTTTTTTCAAAATTTGAATATTTTTTTTAGATTGGAACAATTTTTAAATTGGAACAAATTTTGAATTAAAAAAAATTGAACATTTTTTAGAATGAACATTTTTTAAAAAATTCGATTTTTCCCTGAATATTTTTCGAAAATGAACATATTTTTAATTTGAACATTTTTTGATTATGAACATTTTTCGGATATGAACAATTTTTAGCTTTGAACAATTTTCATTGTGAACACTTCTCAAAATTTGAAAATTTTCGAATTTAAACTATTTTCAAATTTGAACTTTTACGATTTTGAATAAAAAGAAAAATAAACAGAAAAGAAAGGAAACAAAAAAGAAAAAACAGAAACAGAAACAGAAAACGAAAACGAAAAAAAGGTGAAAATGGGCCAGGCTCAATACCCGACCAGGGTGTGCGGTGCCTGGTAGGCACCGACCTGGTCGGTGTATAGGATTTCCGCAGGACTCCTGCTCGTCGATTCGGGGAGAAAAAGAAGAGAGACGAGGCACACGGGCCTGGCTTCCATCCAGCGAGAATTGGGCTGTTTCAGGGCCCGATGAACCACAAAATGCCCATAACCGTTTCGGGAGTAGCAGCCCTTCAATTCTGGGCAGGCCGTCGCATAACTTGTGCGCGTGCACAGTGAATGGATCTGCGACGTTCAGCGATTTGATCGAACGGTTAAAAGCGTCAAAGCGCTGTGGTAGCTCCTAGGTGTGCTTCCATAATCACAATGCACGTGTGCTTCCATAATCAACTTGGCCAAAACACTGGGCCACCAACAGAAATGAATACCTTAAGACAATTCATAGTGCAAGCAATGCCGACTAAGAATTTTGATGACATGATATGTTATTAATTGAGAAAAAGAGAATAGTGGTACTAGCTATGTTACCATCACAATACACATTTCAAGACAAGATGAATCTACAACTTAATAAATGTAACATTTTATGTTACTACACCTATGATACCCGTCGAGGCGTCCGTCTCTGGTTAGAATAGTCACAATGGAAAGTATAATATAGTAGTATCATGCATATGGTACTATTGTGTGATACTATCACAACGCATAGTATCATGTAGTATCATAGCTTAATTATATTTAGTGATTTGTAGAATCTCAATGCGAAAGTGTGTACAAGATTGGTTTGACATTAATTTATTTAGTTCCACGTGCTATGATACAGTATCCACCTATGATACTACTATCATCTCTTTATTCATTTATTGATGTGACACATTAGCTTCTTGCATGCATGTGATGCATGATACTAGTTATGATACTTCCATTGTGGGTAGTTGAACCGTTGGTCTTTGACGACGACGAAGACGACCTCCTGTTGCCCGTCGAGGCGTTGATCCCGGATGAAGTGGCGCTGCTGGACTACGAGGCGACGGTCCATACCGTGAAGGTGGAGGATACGGCCTCTCGCCATCCTCCTGGTGGCGCCCCTGGCTGCGCGCCCGACGGTGGTCGTGGTGCGAATGACGACGACGACTCCGGTGATGACCGGGGCATTGGTCGGGGTGTTGATCGCCCTGTTGGCATTGGCGGCGCCAGGGGTATTCACGTGAATACCAAAGATTTTGAGCATTTTTTTTTCTTTAGTACTACTCATATGGCCCATGGCACATACAACGGCCCAGCAATCCAAACCAATCCTGGTTTGCTCACGCACATAAGCCACGGAAGGCATCGCTCGCACGAACTCCACGAAGCCGCAACGTACAGGCGGGAGGCGGCAACCCTAGGCGAGGCGACACGGCAGGAAGCAGAGCTGTCGAGCGGCAGCGGCGATAGGCAGAAAACGGCGGAGCAGCGGCGAGCGGCAGGCCGGCAGCTGCAGGGGACCTCTACGGCGCGGCATCAAGGGCCAGGATTGGGGTTACCTCTTATTCACCTGATCCCCTGTTCCCTTCAGATTTTGCAATTTGTATGCCTGCATCAGATTAGCACTTAGGAGTACTGCAGTACCATGCATATTAGCTGTTTGTAAGTTGTAAACGTCCAGCCTATTTGTGTGTTATTGACTAATTTAGGTGTAAACATCCAACCTAGACTAGCAATTGCCGCTAGATGCAAGCTCGTAATTAACTAATTTTCTTGTAATTTAGATGAAGAAAATGAGTGCTGCTGTCAGTAGCCTATTTGTGTTGTGGGATAAAGCTTCAAAAGAAAAGAAGGTGAAGCGGAGAGCAATGGTACAACCCAACCTTAATTGTAGAAGATGATGAAGCAACTGATGAAAATGATGAACAAACACAAACAGATTTAGAGGGACTCGAACATGATCTTGGCAAAGCGGATTTCCATATCGAGGTATGCTATCAATTACCAAGATAGTAAGGAGTTACTTCAACAATTGTTATAGTATTGATAATTATTATAGATTTATGGTCTTAAGAATTATGTACTGTTACTTGAATAATTTTTTTATAGTGCTACTGAAATTATGGGCACATGTTTTATATATAGCGTTTGTTTTTGTTCTTATAGTCCTTTGAGATATTTTTTTTTTTTTGCAATGAATACACGGTGTCCATTTTCTGAAGCCGCCACTGCCTGTTGGTGGTCATCACCAGCCGCCTTTCGCCCGCCCCCAGGCTGCGCCAGGAGCTGGGCGCCGTTGCGCCAGTGGAGAGGCGGGGCTGAGAGGAGGGTGGCACTTGGCGCCACCACCTCGATGCAGCCTTGGCCTTGCCGGGCTGCTCAGGCGGATGATGGCGCTGCTGTGGAGCTGGCCCCTGCCCAGGTAAATGTGGAGTTGGCCCCTGCCCAGGCTAGTCCGGCCGGTGCTGTAGCTGTTCCTCTGCATGTGCCTTTGCATCAAGTGGAGAGTGTGGAGTGTATGGGATTTCAGTTTTTGACCCGCACGGTTGGTGAGCGCCGTGAGCCTCCTGACGCTCATGTTCCTGTGACCGAGTTGGAGCTGGAGCATGATGGCGGGGCGATTTTTTCCGGTTTCCGCCTCAACGTGGCTCCGTCCTCTCCCTCGTCGGCTGGAGACAGGGAGTCGTCAGTCCATGCAGGTGGCTGGCCAAAAGCCAACCCGGTGCTGTGGCATGTGGAAGACGAGCCGCTGTCCCCGACGGGGCCGTTGTTGCCCACGGGCTCGGTGGGCTCGCTCGATTCTTGGCGAGACCACGGACCTCCCTCTCCGATGTCTTACTTCACCGTGGAGCTCTCCCAGGGGGCGCCGCCTCTCAGGCCCCAGACAGCGGAGGTGGAGGAGGGGGAGATCGTTGAGGAGGCAGTAGCGACCACACCCGCGGCGGCTGTCTCATCACAGGTTGCGGCTTCGCCCGTGGCTGGCCCCTCTACGGCGGCGGCTTCTACGGATGTGGAGTGCAAGCTCTCCTCCTTCCGCGACCACTGTCGGGCGAGGCGTGACGAGCTCCTCCCCAGGCCGGCGCCGAGGAAGCCGCAGAAGAAGAGGTCGTCCCCCTCTGTGGTTCATCGTAGCGCACGTTGCGCCGGCCACTTCACGCAAGGAACGCCGATCAAGCAACAACAAAAGTGGTTGATGGTCTAGTTGGAGATCGCCCGTGAGGCAGAGGTGATTGGGGATGAGACTCTGGAGGCCTACCTCCGCTACTTTCAGGAGAAGCCGATGACGCCTGAGCACCTGATGGCTTGCTTGGCCCTTTTTGGGTGGCAAGCGAGCGCTCTCCTGCTGGTTGATGGCGGCGACGTGGATGTTGTTGTTTAGTGTGTGGTTGTGTGTCTCCTCTTAGCGTCTTTGTATCATGTCAGACATGTACTTCTCGATCTTAGTGTGGAATGTTCATGGTCTTAACTCCCTAGCTCGATGCGATTCCATTTATCATGTGGTCGCCCTCTCGGGGGCAAGTGTGGTTTGCTTCCGGGAGACGAAACTGCAGGTGGTTTCTCGCGCCACGGTGGACCGTTGCCTAGGCAGGGAGTTTGACAACTTCTTCTTCCTCCATGCCGATGGCACCCGAGGGGGTATCCTCCTCGCCTGGAAATCCGTTGTGGTCTCCCTCTCCAACCCCCACTACTCTGACAATGCCATCACGGCGCGGGTTGGTGGGTCGGGCTCTCTAGGTTGGTAGCTCACCGGGGTTTACGGTCCTCAGTCGGATGTGGACAAGTGCTTGTTCCTCCAGGAGCTGAAGGACATCAGGGACCTTCACCCCGACCCGTGGGCAGTGGCTGGTGATTTTAATCTCATTGTGGACGCCGCGGACAAGAACAACGCCAACCTCAATAGGCGTATGATGGGCAAGTTTCGTCACCTCCTCTCTCCCAGCTGGACTTGAAGGAGCTCTATCTCAATGTGCGCCGCTACACGTGGTCTAATGAGAGGGAGCGTGTGACCATGGAGAGGCTCGACAGAGTCTTCTCCACTGTGGACTGGGAGGTGACCTTCCCCTCCTCTTTCCTATCGGCCCTGAGTTCGTCCACCTCAGACCATTGTCCCCTGCTCCTCATTCTGGCAGTGGAGATGAGACCGATGCGACGTTTCCGTTTCGAGGCTTTCTGGCAAAAGGTGGAGGGTTTCCTGGAGACTGTGGAGGGTGCTTGGTTGGCAGGCCCAGCCATTGCCAACCCTTTCAAGCGGTTGGCCGCCAAGCTGGCCGCCATTGCCAAGGCCTTGACCAGCTGGAACAACCGGTTCATTGGCAGTAATAAGAAGCAGATCTTGATCGCCACTGAGCTCATCCTGAGGTTAGACGTGGAAATGGAGTCGAGGCCGCCCTCGACGGAGGAGAGAGGTTTTAGGAAGCTTCTCAAACGCAAGCTCCTGGGTTTGGCATTGCTAGAACGCACGATTGCGAGGCAGTGATCGCGTATTACGTGGCTTGCAAAGGGGGATGCGTGCACCAAGTTCTTCCACCTTCATGCGAACCATCGTCGCCGCAAGAACTTCATCTCCCACCTTAAAGTGGATGGTGCGCTGGTCTCGGACCAGGACGAGAAATCTAGCGTTGTGGATGCCTTCTACGGTGACCTGTTGGGGTTTGCTCTAGACCGCCCATTCTCCCTGGACTTGGACTTCCTTGGGGTCTGGTCGCACGACCTCTCCCAGCTTGAGGAGCCCTTCTCCGAAGAGGATTTGTGGTTTGTCTTGCGCTCCCAGGAGCTTGACAAGGCACCGGGGCCGGATGGCTTTTTCGCCCGTTTCTACGTGGCTTGTTGGCACATCATTAAGCCAGATGTCATGGCGGCCTTCCATGCCTTGTGGAGCGGCGACTGCAGGGGGCTACATGCGGCCAACCAGGCCTTGGTTTCCCTCCTGCCAAAGCATGCCGACGCGGTTGAGGTTAAGTATTTTCGGCCTGTTAGACTGATTCATAGTGGGGCGAAGCTGAGCGTGTTCATCCGTGGTTGCTGCCTTCATGACAACTTCCAGCTGGTGCATTGCACGGCTCGGAAGGTTCATGCGGTGAAGCGGGATGTCATCCTGCTGAAGCTCGACATCACCAAAGCATTTGACAATTGACACTGTGGATTGGGCTTTCCTGCTGGAGGTGTTGACCAAGCTCGGCTTCAGGAGGAGGTGGATCACCATGGTTTATGGCTTGCTTGGGACCGCTTCTACGCGTGTTGTGGTTAATGGGGTGCCCGGCGGCTTGATCTTCAACCGCCGTGGGCTCCGCCAGGGGAAACCCCTCTCCCCCTCCTCTTCGATGCGGCCATGGACATCCTCCACCTCATGATTGAGAAGGCCGCCGAATGTGACTTGCTCACGGACTTGGCAACTAGTGTCGTTCGGCATCGCACATCCATGTACGCCGACAACGTGGTCACCTTCATTCGCCCTACGAGGATGGACCTGCTTACCTGCATCGCCATCGTGGACGATTTTGGGGCAGCGTCAGGTCTGCGCACTAACCTGGCCAAGTGCTCCCTCCACCCTATCCGTTGCCAGCCTGAACAAGTGGAGTTAGCGCACCAAATCCTTGGTTGCGAAGTGGCATCTTTCCCATTCAAGTATCTGGGGCTGCCGCTTAGTTTGAGGAAGCTAACGGCGGCACAGCTACAACCTCTAGTGGATAGTGCAGCCAGCCGGTTGCCCCTGTGTTCTACGAAGCTCCTCAACCGGCGGGGTAGGACCATCTTGGTTCAAACCATGCTCAGCGCGATTCCCGTGCATGCCATGATGTCGCTAGACATCCCCCATGGTCTTGGATGCGCTCCGGAAGCTTTGTCGAGCCTTTATGTGGAAAGGGCGACAAGAGATCAAAGGCGGGCATTGCCTTGTGGCGTGGGATAAGGTGGCATCCCCCAAGTGTTTGGGCGGCTTGGGCCTCCCGAATCTCAAAATTTTGAATCTCGCCATTCCTTGTAGATGGGCGTGGATCAAGAGAGTGGATCAGATGAAGGCGTGGGCGGGGCTCGACATCCAGTTTCCTAGCATGTGCTCTGCGATCTTCGACGCTGCCACTTGCTATACGATCGGCAATGGGGTGCATGCCAGGTTTTGGACCGATCGTTGGCTTAATGGGGACATGGTGGCGGACATTGCGCCAAACGTGGTAAAGATGGTCTCCCGGAGGCGAGCAACTCCCGCTCGGTAAAGGATGGTCTGACGGGGCTGTGGTTGAGGGATGTAGGGCCGGATTTGGGGAGTGACGCCCTTGTGGAGTTCTTTCTCCTGTGGCAAAGGCTCGCGGCTATCGCCCTCGTGCCGGATCAGGAGGATGTGTTGGTGTGGCTGTGGTCCGGAGACGGCCACTACTCTTCCAAATCGGCCTATGAAGCTTTCTTTGTAGGCGCAGTCAAGGCCCCCATCGTGGAGGATATTTGGCGCTCGAGGGCACCCTACAGCTGCAAGTTCTTTGCGTGGCTCGCCGCGAAGAACCGCTGCTGGAAGGCGGACCGCCTTGGCCGTGGTGGTTTGCCTTGCTCGGCGGCTTGTCCCCTATGCGACGAAGAGCCTAAACTTGGGCCCTGAGACGGTGGGACAAGCTGGATTGGCTCCCTGATAGTGACGCAGAGCTTCTTGAGTGGTGGACGTCGCGGTCTTGCCCCGCGGCGCATAGGCGAGACATGTGGACAGCTATCATCCTCATCTTCTGGTGTATCTGGAGGCATCGGAATGACGTGGTCTTCAACGGAGCTCCACCCTCGCAGCGGTTAGGGAGAATATCAAGGCGGAGTATGAAAGGTGGCGTCAGGCCAAGCTGTTTCGCGGCGCTTTTTTCTCTTTTTCTGATCCAGTAGATCTACCGTGGCAGGCGGGAGAGTAGGCTTCGGGGGAAGCCGCCACCCCCTTATTGGCGGCACCAACTTTGCCTTCTTTGGTTTTCTTCTATGTGATTGATACACCTTTTTAAGGTGTATTCTCGAAAAATACTACACCTATGATACAAGCCACTATGGAGGTAACATCGTAGAGTAGTAACATGCACAATACATAATGTTACTTTCCACTATAACTAATCTAACACACTAGAACTAACAGTGTGACAAGATTAATTAGCTAACATGAAACGCGCTGGGATTCCCCGCACTATGCTGCAGGACCTGGAGCCGTCCAATCTTCGGGGGCTCGAGCCAGCGTCCATGGTTGCTCGCTCGCTCACTGACCCAGGGGCGGCAGTGGCATCGAGGGCAGACCTAGGAGAGGCGTGGGGGTGCGTGGAGGATGAGGTGTTGTGCCGCTAGGGGCGGGCACTCGCATGTAGGTGACTCGCGCGCAGGCTAGGAGCACGGGACGTCGCACTCGCAGGAGAACCGCGTGAAGAGGAGAGCGTGGGGTAGCGTGGAGAATGAGGTGCTTCACCGCTATGGGAGTGGCGGTCCTAGGAAATTTTTAGAGCATCTCCACTCGCGTCCCCAAAAACGTCCCCTAAACCGATTTGAGACGCGCCGGATAAAAAAACGCTTCTAGCCACGTCCCCCAAAATCGTTTTTTGTCCGGCGCCCCGAACCCGTCCTCGCCCCACGGGGGACGCTCCGGGCACGCCGGACACAACGAAAAGCGAGGCGGGCTCCCACATGTCGGCGAGTATTTGCATAAATCGTTGATTCGCGCCTTTTTTCTCGTCGCTCCTTCCTTCCCGCGCCCCCCCCCCTCCGCCGCCGCTTGATTTGCCGGCCGTTTTGGCGTCTGATCTCTTCTGAGAGTCGGCATCGTCGTCGCGGCTAGCTGTCCCGCCGGTCGTTCCACCGCCGCCGTTTCGTCATCGCGTCCCAAAACGCGGCGTCAAATCTGCCCCACCTGCACGCACACAAGGTGCTCGACGACTTGCCAGGTAGGCGCGATTGGCCGATGTTCGTTGCCTCGTCTTCCTCGGCGCAAATTTAACCATCGATTTTGCTTCAGACATGGATAGCGACGACGAGATGCTTGCCATGCTACTGGAGGACGAGCAAGCCTTCGACGACGACCTCCGGGAGCATTTGCTGATCATCGCATCCCTCTAGGACATGCTTGACGCCGAGGCGGAGAAGAGGAAGAGGTCGCGCCACGGAGGATCAAGGCCGGGGAGAAAGAAGTCCAAGCCCCAACAGAGGATGGAGGGGCATACCATGCTGCACACGACCATTTTGCAGATGGTGCAACACATGAAGACAATTTTTGCGCAGAGACGAGCAAGGGTCTGCTCATGAATATCCTCCATGGTGTTCGAGAGTTCGACCCTACTTCAAGCTCAAGCTCAAGCTGTAGGCGTGTCGGGTTCTGTATGCAGAAATGCACCGCCATGAGGATGCTTTGGTATATTTTATGACTTCATCTTGGATATCTTATCTTATTTATTTTATTAACCTCTTGTGTGTGCATGTTTCTTTATGGATCACATTGTCCACTTTAGAAACTTATATACATGAGAGCGTTAATCCAGCACCTTGATATCCTTGTTCTTTGCGGACCATCTTTTTTATCCTTTTGTTGTTAGTGGTGTTGGTAAAGAAGATTTATGAGTGCTTGGTTTATTTGTTTTTTCTTCATGCACTCATATCTCGTAGTTGTTGGACTCAAGTTGTTCTTGATAAGCATATTCTCTTTATCTTGGTTGTGTTCTAAATGACATAGAGGGAGTGAGGATTCCATGCTTGTGCATATTGTATTTAAATGCAAACATTATAAATTATGCACGAACCTTGGAGAGCTTCCTTATTTTATTTAGAGCACTATATCTCTCTTATCATTACATCTTTGTTTGTCCAATTTGATCTTTGATTGCTTGCGTTATTTGTTAAAGCTTTCTTCACCATGTTATCCTTGTGCAATCTTTGATCCTCAATATAGTTTGACTTCCTTCAAGTGTTTGTCATTGGATATGTACATTTGATTCCACTCAAATTATGAGAAGTGCACACCTTGGGGAGGAACTCACACTATATTGGCTTTCTAAAATTTTCACCCATTTCGGCACTTGATGCCAATGGGGGAGAAGTTTAGAGGGTTTAAGGGAATGGTTTTATACTTAAGTTTGGTTTGTGCTTAAGTGTTTTGCCTCTCATGCATTCCATATTTATATGTCTTGCATGGTTGTATATATATAGTGGAAACTGTCCTGAAGGTTAATCTTAACAATGTATGCAATGAATTCATGTTCATCACACGTGCATATATTGTGGGGGAGTTTGCTCTATATATGTTGGTTCTACTCACATCCCTTGCATTAGTTGTAGTTGTGTGAGTAGAGCTGTTTTTGATATGGGCTAGTAACTTCATGTCACTTGACCATATCAAATACAACCTCTCGTATACAACTTTTCAAGAATAAGTTGCGTACTTGTTTCTAATATTCATTATATAAATCCTCTTGTTATGGTTGTCATTAATTACCAAAATGGGGGAGATTGTAAGGGTATATTGCCCCTATGTGTGGTTTTGGTAATTAGTGGCAACCCCTGTGGACTAATGTTTTCATTGAGTTTATATGAAGGAATATTCCATAGATACTACTTGAAGTCCATGTGTTGGATTCAAGTATGGATGCCATGAAGATAAAGATATACCTTGAGTATTGGCATCAAGATCATCGATTTGAAGACATATATGTGATATGATCAA
Organism: Lolium multiflorum; assembly: GCA_030979885.1. Taxonomy (NCBI): domain Eukaryota; kingdom Viridiplantae; phylum Streptophyta; class Magnoliopsida; order Poales; family Poaceae; genus Lolium; species Lolium multiflorum. The sequence goes on along the minus strand of CM061753.1, from coordinate 338,164,493 downwards.
GAAGAAGAAATGAAGATGGAGTTCCTATGTGGAACTCAATATTAGCCATGCTCTAGCTTATGTGTTAAGCAATGAATGATCAAGGTCTTGAGTGCTTGATTCCAAGTGAAGAATTCAAGATATGGCTCTAAGTCGGTGTCATGATAGTCTCATGAGTTGAGCTATGGTTGACTAAGATTTAGAGCATGCAACCAAGTAAAGAATTCTTTATACACCTCAAGATAGTATGTTGGAGCATGAGAAGATAAAAGGTTGACCAATACAAAAAGTGAAGAATAGATTTAAGTTTGGTCAACACATGAAGCATGAAGAATGTGCCACGTGAAGTCATGTGGTATGGTAAGCCTTCTCAATTATGCTTTATGAACTAACCCATCATATATGTGCCCTTGTGTTGTCTATGTGGGTTAGGTATCTTTCCATGGGCATGCATCAAATGGGAGATCTCATATAGCCCATGAGAGGATGACATCAAGTTGTGATCGTCATCAAAGTTTGAGTAAGGCAAGTTCAAGTTGAGCATCTCAAGAGGATCATATGCTTGAAGCTTGTCGTCTATTTGGTGATAATGGACCTGTGAAGATGTGCATCAATGGATTTTTCCCATCATGGTGTATGGGGGAGCATTTGTGAGTCTTCACGAAGCAACAATGATCAAGTGAGGCATTCCGGCTTGAGTGGAGCTTGAAGAGCTATCATCAAGATCAAGCGGGATGCGCAAGGCAAAGGTATGGCCTTGCTAGGTTTCCTTTTGCCTCAAGGTGGTTGTTGGGAGACCGGATAGGATAGATAGCCGCACTATCAAGAGGGGCTTTCGGTTGGGTAACTTGATCGCATCGTCTTAGGGAGCTCAATCATTTGCATACTTTGCATATCCCTTTTGCTTCTTGGTGTTTCTGTGAGGTTCTTGAGCTTGTTGCTAGCTTTGCAACAAGCCCAAGTTCATCAAACGAATCGCATGCATCTTCTTTTGCGTTTTCGAGTTTGGACGCCTTCACCATTTCTTGACGGTGGGAGACTCCCTCTCTAAAATCATCTAAAAATATCCTGTGAGGAGTCTCCATATTTTCAACAAAATTACGCGTTTTTGTTGGGTTCTATTTATCGTTATCTTTCCAACAAAATTGGATTCATGTCAATCGGAGTTCGGGAGCATTTTCTATTTTTAAGAAAAAGAAAGGTTTTCCACAGTCCCGAATTCCGGTATCTGGCCCGGTACACCGGGTGCTGCTGCCGGTCAGTCCGGCAGCCAGCCCGGTCTGCCGAGCGCTACTACCGGGTGGGCCGGCATCTGGCCCGGCCAACCGGGTGTGGTACCGACCGTCCTAGCCTCCTGGCCAGCCCGGCCTCTAGACCGGTCTGCCGGGTGCTGCTGCCGGGCACTTCGGCAACCAGCCCGGTCTACCGGGTGCTGCTACCGGGCAGCCCGGTATGTGGCCCGGTACTACCGGGTCAGCTACCGGGTTGCTCGACTTTGCCTCAGACGGTCAGTTTTCTCAGCCCGACTTTTTCCCCAACGGTTACATTTCGGCTTGGGCTATAAATAGGTCTTCTTCTACCTTGGGCAAAATAAGTTCTTCCATTCTCTCTCCTCCATTGTTGCCTTTGAAGAACTTGCCTTATCTCTTGATTCCCCCCCCCCCCCCATGATTGTTGCTCATTCTTGAGGGATCTAAAGAGAAGATTTAGATCTACAATCTTCACCAATCCTTTTCTCCTCTAAGTGAGGGGAACCCCTTGGATCTAGATCTTTGAGTCATTTGTTGATTTCCTCTTTGTTCTTCCTCTGTCTAATCTCATCCTAGCATTTGTTGCTTTGGTGAGATTCGACTATGAAGGATTTGAACACCTCTAGTGTTCTTGCTTTGCATCATTGCATAGTGTTGAGCTCTCCACGATTAGTTCGAGTGAGAGACCGTGAGCTTGTTACTCTTGGAGGGACCTCCTAGTTGGCTTGGCGGTTGGTGCTCCGGTGATCTCTTCAAGGAAGATTGTGAAGAGGCCCGAGCTTCTCCTTCGTGGAGCTTGTGAAGTGGTTTTGGAGCTTGCCATCTCGGAGTGGAGGAAAAGCTAACCATAAGGAAAGGGTCATTATCCTTCGTGAGTTTGGCTCGGAGAAATAGGGTGAGCCTTTGTGGCGTTGGGAAATCCTTCGTGGGACCCACTCCTCCAAACGTGCGTACCTTCTTGCAAAGGAAGGGAACACGGGAATACATCCTCGTCTCCGCGTGCCTCGGTTATTTCTATACCCGAGCTTTCTTTCCTTGTGATACCCATCGTGCTTGAAGTACATATATCTTTCTATCACTTGTGCTACATATTTCTTGTGCCTATCTTGCTTAGATCTAGTTATTGTTGTTGCACTTAGGTGAGCCTAGCATATTTAGGATTTGTGCTTGTGAAATAAATGTTAGTTTAATTCCGCATTCTTACAAGCCAAATCCGTAAGAGTTTTCAAATCGCCTATTCACCCCCCTCTAGGCGACATCTCGTCCTTTCAGTTTGTCAAATAATACTTGAGAGGGCCAACTGAGGAAGAGACTGCAAGGATCATGGCACAAAATGCTGCCAGAGGATTTCCTGAAATGCTTGGAAGCATCGATTGCATGCACTGGTCATGGAAGAACTGCATGTTTGCTTGGCAAGGTATATACAAATGGTGTCATGGATATTGCAGTGTGGTGCTTGAAGCTGTGGCAGATTATGACCTGTGGATTTGGCATTCTTTTTTGGTATGGCGGGATCACACAATGACATCAACGTGTTGCAGCAGTCTCCGGTGTTCAGCAGAGTAGTGGAAGGGCATGCTCCACCATGTAACTATGAGGTCAATGGCCACCAATATACCAAAGGCTATTATCTAGCCGATGGTATATATCCAAAATGGGCCACTTTTGTCAAAACAATCTCGAATCCATCAGTCTGAAGAATTCCCACTTTGCTACGCAACAGGAGGCTTGCGAGAAGGATGTCGGCGGGCATTTGGTGTGCTTCAGCACAGTTGCCATTGTAGGTGCCTGCTCTAAGATGGTCTCACGACCAAATGTGGGAAGTGATGCGGGCTTGTGTGATCATGATTGATCAAGCTGGTCTCATGAAAATGTGGGACACATGTTGGTCCCTATGAGTGTGAGGGCCCTCTTGCGGAGGTTGATCATGAGTTGCCGTAGATTTTGCTGATTTCGCCATGCACGCAGAGATCCGTGACGGCAATGTTCATGATCAACTTCAAGCTGATCTCGTTGAGCATTTGTGGAGGATCAAAGGAAATGCCGCGACACATTGATCTAGCCCTATTTATTATATTTGTTCAGTTGTTTTATTATTTGTTGTATTTTAATTTGAAAACAATCTCCGCAAATATATTTATTTCTATGCTATATTTGATAAATGATTGTATGTTAAAAAAGCTTTAAAAAATGTTTGGAGGCGACGTTTGGGAGACGCGGCTGGGGAGCGGCGTTTCCCAAACGCAGCACGAACAAAACACGTCCCTCAAACGCTCAATCCGATGTGGTTTGGGGGACTCTTTGGAAGACGCGACTGGAGATGCTCTTAGAGCCTCGGCACATTTTGATCTATAAAGAACCACAAATATCACATATATATTCGTCTGTCTAGCTTTCTGTATGTGAGTACGAACTGATCGAACGAATCCATATTTTACTTCTGTCTAGCTTGCTGTGAGTAGTGGCCTAAGTATCGAAATGCCGATCAGAACCCGGGTACTCCCGAGGATGAAAACGTAGCTAATACGAAAGCACCACGTGTGTATCAACATAAGTATTCATATGTATTCTCGTTACGTATATGAAGTGTATATCCACCATGTCTGACAACGCCCATTAACTTCTCCCGCTCCTCCTCCCGAGCAACTCCTCCCCATCTTCCTCCTTGCCATCCTCAAGCAGGCTGTCCCAATGCCGACCGACAGCGCCTCCTCCCGCGCGCGCCCTTGAGCTCTATTGCCATTGCCGCCACGGCTAGCTCGGGTGGCGGAGGACTCCGGGCGCAGGGCCGTGGTGGGGGGTGGCGCCGGCTCCGGGCGCATCGGCGAGAAGACGTTCCTGTCGCTGTCGCTGGACACAGGGATGGTCCCTGATCAGATCGTGCCAAGAATCGCGAGCTCATCGCCATGGACTAGCCGGCCGAGTTCAGCAACGCCAGGCGGAGAAGAAGGCGACCCCGACCCTGAGGATCTGGCGGCCGAAGTGCTCGCGGCTTGTGTGTGGATGGACGAGGCGAGGTCGACGGCGATGAGCTCGTGGAGCTCCCCCTCTGTTCCCTCTCCGGCTCTCCCGCTCGTGCTCTCCGGTGGTGCAGCGTTGCGGGCTAGGTCGGGCGGCGGAGGAGGGATTTTTGGCCGAGCTAACTCCGGTGGCGGAGGCCGCCGGCAGGGCGCAGCGGCCGTCAACGGTGAGTCGCCGCGTCCAGATACTCACTGGCATGCGCGCCCTCGAGGTCCAACCCAGCACGACGACTGTTCGGCGGTGTGGACTGGCTCTGATTTCTTTCGATTTGGTTTCAGTAGTACTTTGTATTTCTTTTGGTTTTTTTTTCATGATTTAGACCGATTCAACGTCACGGGAGGAACTGCTGGCCGAGCAAGCTCTGGTGGCGGAGGCCGGCGGCAGGGCGCATCAGCCGTCAAGGTGGTGTTCGGCTGGGTGCAGCGGCCGCTGGACCAGGTGCTCGAGTGCTCGACAACATCCTCGAAACCGTGCTCCAGTTCCTCGTGGCGGTGAAGCGGTCGATGAGGTGCAGGTACGCCTCGAGGTCGTGGCGGCTGGCCAGGCCGACGGCGGGGCACAAGCACAACGAGTTCTTGCTGTCGATGCGCAGCTCCGCGCTGGCGTGCTGGTACTGCTGAGCTCCTCGCCCGCTCCCTCTCCCTCAAGCGCATCACCGTCACGGACCTAAACTTCAATTTCCTCTTTTTTTTCTGTGGGTTGTGTTGCATTTGTATAGATTTCCCTTGATCTCATTCCAATCTAGTTACTTTTTTCTTCCGATCCAAATGGCGGTAACAAAATAATGTGTGTATTTTCTTCCGATCCAAATGGTTCAAAAAAAAAATGGTCTTTTTTTCTTCCGATCAAAATGGTCCATTAATATTGTTAACATTTTTTCATCATTAATTAATTTGGGAGAACTTGTTATCACCAGATTTTGGCCAAATCAGGAGATGGGCCGTAATTGAGATGGGCTTGGAGGATATACACGTAAAGAGTATCTACGAAGCGACCTTGTCTGAAAATTTAGGCTAGATTGCAAATATCTATACATTATAGTAGATCGCATCTTAGTTTAGAGATTAAGAGATGAGGTTGCTTTCGTACACAGGTTAGGTGCACGTCCAGATTAGAAAGTCTCTCGGACTATAAATATGTACCTAGGGTTATTGAGAAAAGGAGGACGAATCACGTTCACAACAAACACAAACCGGGCGCATCGCCACCTTGTTTCGAGGTTTCTTCCGGGTAAGCATCATGCTGCCTAGATCGCATCTTGCGATCACAAGCGATATAGGTTTATTCGTTATACGGGTGTTGCTCGTGCGAAGCCTTGTTGATAAGCGATGTCACATTTATCTTAGGTGTTTGGGGGCTCATTGATGCTTTTATGATATGCTTGCTTAGCTATGCTGCCCCACGATATCTAGCTGCCTTTACACCTATCTAAGGTGTAAGGGCAGCATCTTCTTGTTCTTTATTTAGTAGATCCGATCTGTTATAGTTGCTCCTTGTTCTCAAGGATTAGTTTGATTCATGGTTAGGCCTTGCAAACGGGTTGAGCGATCCGGTAGGTTCGTAAGGTATGGTTTGTTAGTCCTAAAAGGGTTCCAGGAATTGACTTAATGTTGGTTTTTAGGCCTCTTTTAGGGTTAGTTTTCCATCATATTTCCATGTCTGCTAGGCTCAACTACGCGTAGGATGTTCCGATTATGCGGTAGAAACCCTAAACTGTCGTAGATTGGTTTAACTTTGTATTGATCAAACAGGATCCCCATGTCATAGTAAATCCAACGTGAACCATGGGGCCGATCGGCTCTTTGAGCCGATTCACGGGATGCAACTTGAGAGCCGATCGGGCTCGTATTTTAATGTTCACGTGTCTGCAAATGCAGGGAAGCTAATCGAGCGATCCAACACCTTCGACCAGGTATGAGTCGGGTGTACGCCCTTGCGACCGTCGGGACGTGTGCCGGAGCATTGCGGGCCCTCGCCCGAGGGACCAGGCCCACCAGCAGTTCTGGGAGCCTCCAGGCTCTTCGTGTTACTTAGCCAAAGCTCTCGCCGGTGAGTTTTGGCAGACAACACATTCTGGCACGCCCAGTGGGACAATCTGCAACAACCACGTCAACATCTGTAATTTGAGATGTCGGACCCGAACCGATCAATCTGAAGATGCGCACGAAGAGCACAAGAGAAGAGTATGAGAGCTTGGACGTCTTGAAGCCGATCTCATCGGCTCTTTCGAAAAAACCGTTCACATGGCATTAGGTTCAAAGTTCACAGAGGCAACAAGGGGACTAGTCTGTCTCTCCCTTCGGAGGAACGCACCAGAGCCTACGCCAGGAAGTTAATTATATGGTGGCTCATTCTCTACGTCGTCATTCTGAGAGCCTGGTGAACGCTTTTGAGCGTGTTGCGCTTCGGGTGGTTCAGGAAGGGAAATCATGAAGCATCAGTATTCCCCGTCAGGACCTGCCCTAGGGACTCACGGGGGAGAAATGGATTCCACCAGTCGCAACCGCCATTCCGTTGCAGCTCGAACAACAAGGGTTCACAGCAAATGCCGTCTACAAGGTTGGAGGTGATCCTGGCGTTATCAATTCCTGTACGAGCCGCCTAAAGAGATCCCACATGGATACGTGTGCACATCGTATGGGACTGCAACAATGAGCGCACAGGAGCAGATTACAGCGAGAGGGATTTACGGGCGGAGGGATTTACAGAGTGAATGTGAAAGCAGTAGCTAGCTAAACCAACACCGGAGCAGTGTAACAACCCTGCGGCTCTACGAGTGGATCAATCAAATTTTAATCTTGAGAGACAGTTCGGTATCTGCCAAGAGGAGAACAATCGAAAGCTATTCCAAGCCGTATCCCAATGAATATGACCTAATCCCGCTGCCGCCCAAGTATCGGCTCTCTGACTTCACATTCAATGGATCCGAAGGGTCTAGCTCAATTGAGCATGTGAGTCGATATTTGGCCCAGTTAGGCATGGTTTCGGCATCGGACCCGCTACGTGTAGGTTCTTTAACAATCTCTCACAGGTCAACTTTTGGGTGTTTTCGTTGCCGCAGTTGATTGAGGACACCGATATTTGGAAGAAGCCGGTTTCATGTACAATATCCCTTTCCCGAAAGCTTCTAAGTGGCATTAGATCGGCAGTGCGGCAAAAGCGAGGGAGGCGATTAATGCGGTACATTCAGTTTATTGTCAAGAACGATGTTATTCAGTTAGTTTAAACGGCGATCGAGCTGGCGGTGGCAGACCTCGCTGGCGGCATCAAAGATCTGACTTTCCAAGTGGACTACAATTCAGCGCGGCGCCTGGTCAATGACATTGTATGAGCAAACCACTGAAATTGTACCAAGACAAATTCGGCGCCCAGATGAAGCAGTCGAAGCGAAGAAGAAGTTGAAGACTCTGAAGATCCGGAGAGTATGTGGCTGAATGAATTTCGAAGTGATGCCGTGTCCTGCAAATGGGTGAAACAACCAGGGCTGCAAAGGGTTTTGAAAGCTTTATTATAAGCAACCGGAAACCCAGATTTTACGATTTCTTTCTTGGAAAACATTAGAGAAGTTACCCGAAGGCCATAAGATCTGGTGCAAGAGATGAGCGGAGACACGTCTGCAAATGGCATCTACGTTCTGATATCTGCGATTGCAAAGAGTTGCGTCGACAAATTCAAATGGCGATAGAACAAGGCGATTACTCTTGATCAGTTTGCCATGAAGGTGGACACACATCCGTTTCCTGGCGTCAACATGGTGGATCTCAGTCACTGCATAAGATACGAGCCAGGTTTCTCTTTTGATGTTAACATGCATGGCAGGTCTTGTAGACCGCCATGGCAAGGATAATGAATCGGTCACCTCCGTGGCAAGGATAAGGAGGGGCTGATCCATAGCGACCCGGCCCAGTCAGATGTGACAGTTACTGACCGAGGAAGAAGTGAAGCGTGCGGTATCCGCGACACTCTTGTCTCATACTTAGAATATGAGCACCGGTATGACCGCATCTGAGCGTCGACGGAAAATCCGTCGATATGATAGAGACGACGAAGAATATGAGTGTCACGCTAAAGGGAGGTCAAGAGCGAGGAAGACACTTGGACGAGCCTTGGGATTTGTCCTTTCTTTAAGCTGCGGGACTCGGGAGATGAGCACGTTGCCTACAATCGACTGGCTGCCCCAGATAAACAGCGAGGGAGAAGGGCACAAAGTGGGTTTTAGTGTTCAGCGTCTGGGGCCTCTCCCACCTGAGAGCGGTGGCCCGAGTCATCTCGAGAGGAAGACTTTGAGGAGTCCGAAGATGAAGAAGAAGACATATACCACCGGCCAAGGTGGTGCCCTGATGGACTTAGTCATTCCTAAAAGCGTAGGGTGCAGCGGCTACGTAACTGGAGGAAGCGAGGCGCGATGCACATACCCGTTGAGGAAGGCACGGCCCGATATGGGCGTGAAAATTCAGCAAACGTTGAAGACGGAGACGGCCACAAAGAGAAGAGTGGCGCCCCAAGCAGACAAAATCCGATGCGGAGAGGCATGGTGAAATCTAAACTTTATGGTGTTCATACATGGCCATCGAGTTTTGTGCTCAGAGACGAAGAAGTGCCGGTAGCACGGTTGGCGCGGTCACGACGGTTATCTTTAGAAACCACGAGAGAGGAGCTACGGGCATCTGAAAGCCCCGTACTTGAGAGGTTATATCAATGGGCAACATATCAGCAAGATGTTGGTTGACACGGGAGAGGCAGTCAATTAATGCCGTATTCCATGCTACGATGTTTGGGGCATTCCAGCGACGATCATCAAGACCAACGTCACACTAAGCGATTTCAACAGCCACATGAGAAGCACAAGGTGTTCTGAGCGTAGATTTAACTTAGTGGGCGAAAAACCATCCCTCGTCATTCTTCATAAATGCGGCGACAAAAGCACTTACGATGTCTGCTAGGAGAGGATTGGATCACGCTAATTGTTGCATTCACATCACAATACCTGTGCGATCTGATGGGATGGAGGCAGTAGATGCGTTCATCGCGAGATATTTCGATCGAATCTCACTGTTTGGCATGAATATTTGGGATGTAGACGACCAAGAGCCGATCTCCGGAATCGTTTGGGCGGTGTGGCGCATCAAAGCTTCAAAAAATGGGGTGAGGCTGGTCTTATCCACAGGCCACAATGAGTAACGAACTAGAATCAATAGGCGTGCGTACTTGGCCAGATCCTATGATCAACCCCAAAAATAAAAAACAATGATCTCACCTCAAGCATATCGCGTAGTCATAGTAGGATGGCTGAAGAAGCCAATATCTTCAATTACTTGAAGATTGGCTGGGGCACTTAAGCGGATAGATGCAGGCCTACAGTAGCGCCTGTGCTTGATGGTACATCCAATGGCAGCAGCTCAGAAATATTTCTCAAGTATGTGGGATGATGAACATTGAAATATAGGGGCCGACCATGAAATCGATCAGCCAGTAAAAAAATTTAAAATAAAGAACTACATGTGATGCAGAGACATCGACTTTAGAATAAAACACGTCTCGCCAGCCATGGACTCAAGGAGTACAAAAAGCTGTTACAAAGCACAATTGGCCAGTTATCAGGTTACATAGAATAAAGCTCTCTTTTGAGAATACGCAAAGGGCATGGAGGAAGCGTTAGCTTACGAACACGATCTCGGCGATCTACGACCTCATCATCTTCGTCTGGCATCACGGTGCTTGTTGGGGCACGAATTTGAAGCCAGATCAGTCTTGATTCAGCTTTGAGCCCAGCCACCTTCGTGGGAGTGGGCAATAAGAGCTTCCTTATCTTGGATAAGCTGTTTGGTTGCTCGGACCCTTTCTTCAAGATCCTCACAACTCCTTTAGCAAGGTCTCCAAGTTGAGCGGTACTTAACCAGAGGAGAGTGCCGATTTCGGCGTCCAAGCTGCCTTTTTCTCATTAAGCCGCTGACATTTTATACTGCAATATAGAAGCTTTCGTAGTATTTGGGCGTGAAAATGAGCCGATTCTGCAGCAGAGCCAACACTTCCCTTGACTTTGTAATGGAATAGTCTAGACGGCAGTTTCACAGCGTCATAGGGAGATGAGGCTGGATTTCTTCAAGGATGCTCTTCACTTCTTCGGGGTCTTCAACCAATGTCTCAATGAGAGGGAGGAGAGCAAGGCTTTGAGATGCGCTGGAGTTGACCATGTGTGGCGCTGGGTCCTGATTCCTCGCTTGCTTTAGGCGATAGCTGGTCGATGGATTGAAGGTCGAATGTTGTAGCTTGAAGGTCTGTACGACACAACGAGAACAACGTCGGTATGCAGCGAAAAGGCGAGCTAAGGAAGAGGTGTACCTCTCCTAAGACCGAAGGGACAGCGATGAAGGGGTGATCGGCTCTTGTGTTTTTGTTGTGGGCTTGGCCAAGGTGGCAGCCTTGTCGGCTACACTTTTAGAGGTTGCTAGGTCCAGGGTGGTGGATGGCATCAATACCTCCTCGACTTCCCCACTAGAGGTGTCGTTAGTCTGCAAAGGGAGTGGTTAGCCAATGAGAACATCAATAGGTTAACATGAAAAATGAGCCAAGGAGAGTATGGAGAGTAATTACATTCGAAAGCTCCGGGTTCAATGAGGAGGTTTGCGGTTCCTTGCGAGCCCTCTTGATGCATCGGCTCTTTGTGCGTAATCCACCCTGTCCTGCTTCGATTGGAGCTTGGGAAGCAGCAGGTTCGGGAGCTGACCTTTTCTTGGAAGCCGACGGTGGCAAGTCTGGCTGGCTCTGCGTGGTGGTTTTCCCCGAGTTACCCGAGCTCGATTCCCTACGACTGGACTGTGTACCCTCACTGGAGTCTTCATCGGTAGAGGCCTGTAAAAGAAATACAAGCATGTTACAAAAGCCTAGAAGGATAGGTGAAATCAGCCAAGGCATGGATCAGCTTACGTGCAAACTTTCTTGAGCTGGAGTAGGGCTGTGGCGCTTCAAGGTCTTCCTGGCGGCTACTTTCCTCACTTATTGTTCATGCGTGAGGAGCTCGGAGGGCAGCTGGCCTAGAGATACTCTACTCTTAGGCCGGTTTTGGTGAAATCGGTGCAGCTCCCCCATCACGACCTTTTCCAAGGATGGTGAGTTCTTGCAGAAGAGGACCCGGGGCTGGTGGGAGGAATTTGAAAGGGGAGCCGTCATCATGAACAGGTTCTGGACCGTCTTGTTGCTGCAAGAAGATAGAGCAGGATTATAAAAGGAAAGAAATCATTGTAAGCCACTTCAAGATAGGAGTAGTGGTACCTGTTCTGCAATATCATTTCAGCATCAAGTTGTTTCAGCAACGGTCCTAGAGCTCTCCTGAAGGCATGAGTCTTCCACATTGACCACCAGGTCTCAAAACCATCGGTTGATGAGGTGAAAGAGAGGTTGTGAGGGATTGGGATGGCTAGAGCATCAAAGAAAGAGTAACACCTCTGACTGGTGAGGATATCGGGCAAGTCAGCTCTACTCTCTGTTAAGTGATGGAGGAAGAAATGGGGAGACACCTGCCCAAGACCAAATTGCCGGGCCGCTACGACCGGCTGATAGGACTCATAACCAGGATTGATGATCCTATTTGAGGTGCTCATGCCCACTGGAAGGAAGCAGGGACGGATCATGGCAGAATACAATTGCCGGGTGCTGGTGTCGTCGGCAAAGCTGTCTAGCCTAAAGGAGACCGGATTCTCAAAATGCTCAGATTCCGTGTAAGGAAAGAAGAGAGGATTGTCCAGGCCTTGGAAGAAAATGCTGAACCATTTTGCTGCTTCCTTGGGAATCAGTTTACTGCCCGAAAGGCTGTACAAAGCTTGGCCGTAGCTAGTGCATCGGATTTGCTTCCCGTTGGCATCTGGAAAGGTGCGAGTGGCCAAAGGTGGGAAGTTTGGGATGTGGTTACGGAAGTATAGCTGGGCCATAGCCCAATAAACCACCAGGGACCTCTTTGTGTCTTTTGGGAAACGGTTTGACGTCAGTTGGAGTATCGATAGACCTCTCCAAGGAACGGTTTGCCAATGCCAAGGCTGGGTGCCTGGCAAGTTCATAGGCCGAGGTAATTCTTAGTTGGAGCAAGTGAAGGGCCACAGAATATGAAGTGTTCCAACCAGAAATTCAGGAAAGCCGTGTGTTCTTTCTGTTACAGGGCCTTTGTTTTTCATGTGGCGTCGAAGATAAGCACCCCAGTTGTGCACTCTGTTTTGGAAGAGAGTGTGAAAGGGACCTTTGGCGGCATAAAGCGAGAGGGACTTGGAGATGCAATGTCTAGACCAGTGATCATGGCCACGTCTAGTAGGGTTGGTGTCATGGAGCCATGGCCAAACATGAAGCAATTCAAGAAGCATCAGACCAAAAGTAGCCGATGGTTTTAAGGTTTCATGTTTCTCAAGGAGGCAGTGATAAAGTAAAGCATCGGCTATTCCTGTGGTTTCCGGCTTGGTGAGTTTTGGATATTCTATTGTACCATGAAACCCAATCTTCAGGAGGATTAGGCTCGTAAGCAGTCGGCCCAAGAAGTTAGATCCAAATTTTGGTTTACGAAGGGAATTCTATTGGCCTCGCATGAAATCAAATGGGCAGGACTCTCGGTAGAACGAGGGCCAAGACAGAGAGAATTTGGGAGAGAAGGATGGGGCAGCAAAATGTCTGATACCTAAAAATTAATGACGGAATGAGACATTAATTCGGATGTTTGCTGTTCCTAACATTGCTTCGGTAGCGAGGAGCGGTTGAGGATTACCTTCAGGCCGGGAGACCGTAGTGTTGGCATTGGATGATTCGCCATTGGATTCGCTGGGAGTTGAGTGCGATTGAGATCTGAGATTCGCGTGGCCGTAAGTCGGATCTGTTCGAGCGGCGATTTGGGATCTGGTTTACTCTTTCGGAGAGAGGGTTGCAAGTTACCGTTTGAATAGGCAACTGATTTGGCCTTACTCGCGTTTTGTGGTAAAGGCCGATGCGCTGCCATCGTCTCTTTGCGCGTTGACTTGCTTGGACAATCGGCAAAATTGATATGAAAGCAAAATTGACATAGAAACATTTTCTTCATTAATAAAGAGGTTTTTACAGAGAAGAGCCGATTGCTCAAGACAAGAAGAACAAAACAAGAGCCGATGCTACTACTAGTCCTATGCTAGTAGTCCTAGTCTAAGAGCCGTCGCTGCCCTCGTCGTCGCCGTCGTGGCTGCCGTCGGTGCTGCTAGAAGCGAGCTCCTCGCTGCTGCCGTAGCCCTCGCAGGGGTCTCCTTCTCGTCGTCGTCGTCGTCGGCGGCGCGTCCGACCCGGCGCGGAAGCGCCGCCGGCGGCTCGTCGGAGGGGCTCCCCTCCTCTTCATCATCCTCGTCGGAGGAGGTGAAGTCGTGGGAGAGACGGTCGTCCCCGCTCTCACCTCCTCCTCCACATCGGCAGGAATTGGAGGTCGTCTTCCCCGTCGGTCAGGACTTGTCATCCTCGGACCAGACGGAGGAATCGTGATTCTCCTCGTCCCACCTCGTTGGGGCAAGGATGTCGTGCGCGCCAGCAGTCCCACTTTGACCGTCGCTCACGAGAGGAGAGGATAGGTAAGAAAGTCTGAGGAGGCGGAGGAGGAGGAGGAGTCCATGGTGTGAAGGAGGGTTTCCGATGGCTAGTACGAAGCGGGGATGAAGAAGAACCGCTCGATGCGGTTAAATAAAGGGGATATAGTTGAGATTTAATGTTGCGGTGGTTTTCGAGGACATGGTGCCAAAACTGTCAAATCGTGCGAGAGAAGTTGAGAAGGCAAGGCATCATGATGAAGGATCTGAGACGGTTCTGCTGCTGCACGCGTGACCTACGAAGAAGAAGCAGAGTGGTTTGGTTATCATTGCCAAAACATCATTGTTATCACGGATTTTGGCCAAATCAGGAGAGAGGGCCGTAATTGAGATGGGCTTGGAGGATATACACGTAAAGTATCTCTGAAGCGGCCTTGTGCGAGAATTTGGGCTAGATTGCCCGTGTATCTATACATTATAGTAGATCGCATCTTGGTTTAGAATTAAGAATAGAGTTTAGCTCGTACACGGTTAGGTGTATTTCCAAAGATAGAAAGTCTAGGACTATAAATATGTACCTAGGGTTATTGAGAAAGGAGGACGTCACGTTCACAACAAACACAAACCAGCGCATCGCCACCCCTTGTTTGAGGGTTTCTTCCGGGTAAGCATCATGCTGCCTAGATGCATCTTGCGATCTAGGCGATATAGGTTTATTCATTATCTGGTGTTGCTCGTCTGTTGAAGCCTTGTTGATGGCGAGTAATACGTTTTATCTTAGGTGTTTTGGGGCTTGCATCGATGCTTTTATGATATGCTTGCTTAGCTACGCTGCCCCTCGATATCTAGCTGCCTTTACACCTATCTAAGGTGTAAGGGCAGCATCTTGCTTGTTCTTTATTTAGTAGATCCGATCTGTTATAGTTGCTCCTTGTTCTCCAAGGATTAGTTTGATATCTGCATGGTTAGGCCTTGCAAACGGGTTGAACGATCCGGTAGTGCGTAAGGTATGGTTTGTTAGTCCTAAAAGGGATTGTACCGGGAATTGACTTAATGTTGGTTTTTAGGCCTCTTTTAGGGTTAGTTTTCCATCATCTTTCATATCTGCTAGGCTCAACTACGCGTAGGATGTTCCGATTATGCGGTTGTTATCACCAGAATTTGACCGGATCAGAGGTGGGCCGTAATTGAGATGGGCTTGAAGGATGTGCACGTGGAGCGTCTACTGAAGCGGCCTTGCGCGAAGTTTGGGCTAGATTGCCGTGTATCTGTATATATATTAGATCGTGTTGGTTTAGAATTAAAAGATAGAGTCTGGCACGTCACGGGGTGCACGCTCGAATTAGAAAGTCCCTTGGACTATAAATATGTACCTAGGGTTATTGAAAAGGAGGACAATCACGTTCACAACAAACACAAACCGGGCGCATCGCCACCTTATTTCGAGGGTTTCTTCGGGTAAGCATCATGCTGCCTAGATCGCATCTTGCGATCTAGGCAGTATCTTTATTCGTTACCTTGTGTTACTCGTGCTGAAGCGTTGTTGATGGCGAGTAGCACTACTTATCATAGATGTTTTGGGGCTTGCATTGATGCTTTTCTTATGCATATTTGCTTAGCAATGCCGTCCCTCGATATCTAGCTGCCCTTACACCTATCTAGGTGTAAGGGCAGCATGCTTGTTCGTTACTTAGTAGATCCGATCCGTTATAGTTGCTCCTTGTTTCAAGGATTAGTTTAATATCTGCATGATTAGGCCTTATGCTGGGGTTGGATGATCCGGTAGTGCGTGAGGTGTTGTTTCTAGTTTCCTATAAAGGGATGTTAGGGAATTGACTTAACGTTGGTTTTTAGGCCTCTTATAGGAGTAGTTTCCATCATCTTTCGTATACTGTTAGGCCCAACTACGCGTAGGATGTTCCGATTATGCGGTGAAAACCCTAAGCCGTCGTAGATTGGTTTAGCTTTGTGTTGATCAAGCGGGATCCCCATGTCATCGTAAATCCAACGCGGACCATGGGGGATCGGCACTGAGCCCGTCCACAGGGCAACTTTGAGAGCCGTCGGGCTCGTATTTAATGTTTACGTGTCTACCATGCGGAGACTAATCGAAGCAATCCAACACCTTCCTGATGGTATAGGTCAGGTGGCACGCCCTTCGACCGCCGGGACGTGTGTTGGGACTTTGCGGAGACTGACGCGAGAGCACCGGGGCCCACTTAGCGGTCTTGGGAGTCTCCCGGCTCTTCGTGTTGCTTAACGCTGTCCGCCGGTGGGTTTTGCGAGCAACACGTTCCGGCACGCCCGGTGGGACACTGCCGAGCCACGTCAACATCGGCAACCAAGATGTCGGACGGACGATCAAGTACGAGGATCTACCTGAGAGCATAAGAAGAAATACGAAGAGCTGAAGGCCATCTTTGAAGCCGATCTCATCGGCTCGTTTGAGAAGACCCGTTCGCACGGCATCGGTTCAAAGGATTCACACCCGAAGCGCGTTCGAGATTAGATGTCTCTCCCCTTCGGAGGAACGTACCAGGGCCTGCCCGGAAATTAACTATGATGTGGCTCATTCTCTACATCGACATTACGAGAGCCTGGTGAATACTCTTGAGCGGGTTGCTCGTGCTGGTGCAGAAATCATGAAACATCGGTATGCTCCGTAGGACCTGCTCTAGGGACTCACCGGGGAGAGATACCATTCCACACTAGGCCACCACTGCCATTCGCGATGGCAGCTCCACGGCAACAAGGTTCACCGCATTACAAGGTTGGAGGTGATCCTGGCGACTACCAATTCTTGTATGAGCCGCCCAAGGAGATCCACATGGATACGTGTGCACATACGTGCAGGACTGCAACAAGCTGGACGTAAGCGATCCGGACAGGCGGGAGGAATTCTGGACGGGGAGCGGTTGTTACGCGAGGGAGGGATTGCCGGAGCGGCAAGCGGAACGAAAACAAGCGTGGCTAACTAAATATGCCAGCTTTGTGAGTCATGATACTGGCTCCTACTGTGGATCAGATCACCGCAATCTTGAGAGATCGATTCGGCATCCTGCAGAAGAAACAATCGGCTATTCCAAGCCGTACCCAACGAGTATGACCTGATCCCATTGCCGCCTAAATATCGGCTCCTGACTTCACAAAATTCAGTGGATCGAAGGGTCTAGCTCCATCGAGCACGTGAGCGATACTTGGCACAGTGGGCATGGTTTCAGCATCAGAACCGTTACGTGTGAGGTTCTTTGCCCAATCTCTCACGGGTCCAGCCTTTGGGTGGTACACCTCGTGCAGTTCGGTTCGGACATGGAAGCATTTGGAAAGCGGTTTCATATACAATATCATTAGAAGCTACAGAGGGCATTGCCAATCTGGCGGGTTCGGCAAAGGCGAGGAGACACGGTGTCGAGTACATCCAACGTTTCAGGACTGTCAGAACCGATGTTATTCGGTTCATTTATCGAAAAAAGCAGTCAGCTGGCCGTGGCAGACCGCAGCGCCTCCAAGGATACGGCGTTCCAAGTGGAGTACAATTCGTTGCACATGGTCCGAAGCTGACATTGTATGAGCAGCGCTACCCGAATTGTACCAAGACAAGTTCAAGCGCATGATAGGCCTGGTCGATGTGAAGAGGATGAAGACCTGCGGAAGATCAGGAAGTCGCAGTGGCTGAATGGACTCGGACGCCAGTTCCGTGTCCTGCAAATGGGTAAAACAACCGGGGCCTCCAAAAGGGTTTGACTTTGATTTAAGCAAAGCCAGCAGATTTTGATTTGCTGTGAAGGAGAAGCTTGTTGAAGTTACGAAGGCACAAAATTCCTACGTCACAAGAGATGGCGGTGGGCCATACGCAAATGGCATCACACGTTCACCCGCATACGTTTGCAAAGTGTTGCGCGCACATATTCAAATGGCGATAAAGTCGGGCCGATTAATCTTCGGACAATTTGCCATGAAAGTAGACACACATCCGTTTCCTGGCGTGAACATGGTGGATCTCAGTCACTCCCTAAGATACGAGCCAGATTTCTATTTTGGTGTCAACATGGCAGGGCTTGGGCCGCCATGGCAAAGATAAAGCGGAGTCCTCCGTGGCAGGGAGAAAGAGGAGGCCGATCACGCGACGGCCCCAACATGATATGAGACGATGCACGAGAAGAAGAAGTGAGAGCGTGCGGTATCGGCGACCACTCTCCGCATCTCCTTAACAAATATGAGCAGCGGTATGACCGACGTCGGCGCTACGACATGGATGACGAAAGATATCGTCGGTCTGATGCAGATGACAGGAGGTATCGTCGATATGATAGAGACGATGAAGGTTATGAGCGTCCACGCCGGAGCGGAGTCAAGAGACAGAAGACATGGATAGGCATTGGGCTTGTCCTTTCTTTAAACACTGCTGGGATTCGAGGAATGAGCCGATTACCTACAATCGAGAGCGCCCAGTGTAGACAGGAGAGGAAGGGAACAAATGAAGTTTCGGTGTTCAAGCGTCTAGGGCCTCTCCACCTCGGAACAAACGAGCTGAGTCATCTCAAGATGAAGACTTTGAGGTCGGATGAAGAAGATAGGTACCACCGGCCAAGGTGGTGCCCGATGGACTCAGCCATTCTCAGAAGCGTAGGGTGCAGCGGCTACGAAACCTGGAGGAAGCCGAGGCACAGTACACGTTGAGGAAGGCACGGCCCGATCTGGCCGTGAAAATTCAGCAAACATTGGAGACGGAGACGCGCCCACCAAAGAAAGTGTGGCGCCCCAAACAGACAAAAGCCGATGCAGAGGCATCGGCTGATACAAACATGGTGTTCATACTCCCGTCAGAGTTTTGTGCCCCAAACGATGAGGAAGTATCGGTGGCTCAATTCGAATGCGGTCCACGGCCGGTGATCTTTGAGAAGTCACGAGAGAGGAGCTACAGGCATTTGAAAGCTCTATACCTAAAAGGTTATATCGATGGGCAGCCTGTCTGCAAGATGTTGGGGAGCGGCAGTCAACATAATGCCGTATTCCATGCTCGACGTTTGGGACGTTCCAACGACGATCTGATCAAGACCAACGTCACATTAAGCGATTTCAAGCGGCCAAGCATGAGCAAAGGTGTTCTGAATGTAGATCTGACAATGGTCGAAAAACCATCCTACCTCGTTCTTCATCATCGGCAGCAAAAGCACCTACGCTGTCTGCTAGGAAGATTGGATTCACGCTAGCTGTTGCATTCCATCCACAATGCACCATGCATCATACGATGGGATGGAGATGAAGTGGAGGTTGTTCGTGCAGATGACTCAATCACGATCTCACTAGCTTCCATGAATATTTGGGATACGAGCACAAGAGCCGCTCTGCGGAATCGGATTGGGACGGTGTGAACGCATCGCTTCAAAAAGCGGGTGAGGCTGGTCTTATCCACCGGCCTGACAGAGTAGCAAGATCTAAGGCACTAGACGTACGTGGCAAGGCCGATCCCCGCGATCGGCCCCAAAATATAAAAAGGGATAATCTTGTCTCAAGCATGTCACGTAGTTATAGTGAAGCACCAAGAAGTTGTAAACCCTCATTGAGCATTGCAATGAAAAAGGAGGCCGGTTCTAGCGATCGGCCAAAATTATCCTCAACATGCACTTTGTCTGTGTTCAGCATTGATCTAGCAGGCGATGGAAAGCTAAGGGTATGTGTTTACATCAGCTGATGAGCTGGAAGAGATTGACATTGGTCCTGGGGATAAGCCACGACCAACATTTATCAGCAAAAAGTTAGATCCACATCTCAGGGGCCTGATAGCCTTGTTAAGAGTACCAGTTGTTTTGCATGGGATTATACGGAGATGCATGGGTAGACAGGAGCATCATTGAGCATCGGCTCCCCACTGAAAAAAGATTTCGGCCGTTCAGCGGCCGAGCACGACAGAGATGAAGGCCAAAATCTTGGTGGAAGTCAAGAAGGGAGATCCAGAGAAGATGTTGGACGCGGGTTCATCGGGACATGCGAGGTACGTGGCGAATGGCTTTCCAATGTCGTACTGTGGAGAAAAAGGATGGCGATGGCGCGTCGCCATAGATTTTCGGAACCTCAACAGTGCCACTCCAAAGGATGAATATCCAATGCCGAGTAGGAGAGACATTGATCAATGCTGACTGGTCATAAAATTTTAGTTTCATGGATGGCAATGCCGGCTACCAAATTTTTATGGCTCGAGAAGATATACACAAGACTGCATTAGTGCCAGGCTCAGGTGGGCTTGTTTGAATATGTAGTCATGACTTTTGGACT
The DNA here is from genome assembly GCA_030979885.1 of Lolium multiflorum. Classification (NCBI taxonomy): domain Eukaryota; kingdom Viridiplantae; phylum Streptophyta; class Magnoliopsida; order Poales; family Poaceae; genus Lolium; species Lolium multiflorum. The sequence continues at coordinate 338,144,446 of CM061753.1, read as the reverse complement.
GAAGAATGCCGGCAACATACCAAAGAGCCATGAATTACATCTTTCATGATTTAATCGTCAAATTGGTGGAAATTTACATCGATGACGTGGTGGTCAGGTCTGTTTCGATGGATGGACACTTGGAGGATTTTCGACACGTCCTGGACCGAACTAGGAAGTTCGGACTAAGAATGAATCCAAAGTGTGCCTTTGGTGTGACGGCCGGTCAGTTCTTAGGTTTCTTGGTTCATGAACGTGGAATTGAGATCGGCTTGAAAAGTCAAGAGGCAGTGCGGACGATGAAGCCACCCACCACGAAAGGAGCTCCAATGTCTCATCGGCAAAATTAATTTCGTCAGAAGGTTTATCTCCAACTTGTCGGGAGGATCGAGCCGTTCATGGGATTGGTCAAAATCAAGTCGATGAGGAGTTTCTTGGGGGCGAGAACAACGGCATTTGAAAGCGATATTAAGTACCTACGAAACCACGTGTTGGTTCCTTCACAGCAAGACATGCCATTCTATATTTACTTGTCGGTGGCTGACACCTCCATCGCGTCAGTGGTGGTGCGGGTTTATGATGGGCTGGAAAAGTGGTTTTCTACCTCATCGAGAAGGATGTTGGATGCGAAGCAGGTACGAGATTGAGAAGTTGTGCCTCTGTCTATTTTTCACTGCCAAGATTGACACATCTTGCTGTCAGCAGAAATCATCATCATATGCAAATCGGATGTCATCAAGCACATGCTTCGGCTCCTGTGTTGAAAGGCCGAGCTCGGCAAATGGATGTTTGCGTTATCGAATTTGATATCCGGTATCAGCATGCGAAAGCAGTTAAGGGACAAGCGTTGGCCGATCTTATTGCTGAGCGAATAAACACGGACGTGGCAGCACTATCGATTGTACATGGGCCATGTTCTTCGATGGATCGGTCTGTGAGGATGGTTGCGACATCGGCGTGCTACTCGTGTCGCCTCGAGCATTTTCCTTCTCCATCAGGATATCTACCCCTTGCACCACAATGTTGCTGAGTATGAAGCGATATACAAGGGAATGGAGTTGCTATTAGACGCTGGGGCAGAAGCGGTTGAGATCTTTGGAGACTCCAAATTGGTAATTTCTCAACTCACGGAAGAGTACAAGTGTGAGAGCGAGTCGCTCTTTCAATATGGATGCAATGTCGTAGCTGATGACAGTTGGATATATAAACTTCAAGTGGATCCCAAGGTCGCAAATACGAGAAACGATCTCGCACAAACAGCGTCGGGATACAGGACGTAGCGATGGAGCAGATTTCGGTGCGTTCATGGAACCAGATGATTGGAAGCCGATATCTTCAATTACAGAAAGATCCGGCTCGGGGGCACCTAAACGGATAAGATATAGGGCCATGAAGTACGTGATTGGCGATGATATATTCTACAGGACATTGGAAGGATTACTTCTCAAATGTTTGGGACCCGCCGAGTCAATCGGCTCTTGCATGAGGTGCATGAGGGTGCATTGTGGAACTCACCAATCGGCTCATAAGATGAAGTGGCTGATCAGGCGATCGGGATTTTATTGGCCCACCATGCTTGAAGATTGTTTCCAGTACTATAAAGGGTGTCAAGCATGTCAGAAGTTTGGGAGCATTGATACGCGTACAACACGCGTTCGTTGGGAACCCCAAGAGGAAGGTGATGCGTACAGCGGCAGAGTTTCCCCAGTATGAAACCAGGTTTATCGAACCAGTAGGAGCCAAGAAGCACGTTGAAGGTTGATGGCGGCGGGAAATGTGATGGCGCAACACCGAGATTCCGGCGCCAACGTGGAACCCGCACAACACAACCAAAGTACTTTGCCCCAGCGAAGAGTGAGGTTGTCAATCTCACGGCTTGCTGTAACAAAGGATTAACCGTATTGTGGAAGATGATTGTTGCGAAAATAGTAGAACAGTGTGACAGTAGATGTATTTGGTATAGAAATGGACCGGGGTCCCAGTTCACTAAAGTGTCTCTCCCATAAGATAAACGACATGTTGGGTGAACAAATTACAGTTGGGCAATTGACAAATAGAGAGGGCATAACAATGCATACATATTATGATGAGTATAGTGAGATTTAATTGGGCATTACGACAAAGTACATAGACCAGCTATCCAACATGCATCTATGCCTAAAAGTCCACCTTCGAGTTATCATCAGAACCCCTCCGGTATTAAGTTGCTAACAACGGACAATTGCATTAGTATTGCGCGTAATGTAATCGGTGACTACATCCTTGAACATAGCACCAATGTTTTATCCCTAGTAGCAACGGCACATCCATAACCTTAGAGGTTCTTGTCACCCCTCCAGTTCACGGAGACATGAACCCACTATCGAACATAAATACTCCCTCTTGGAGTTACTAGCATCAACTTGGCCAGCCTCTACTAATAACGAGAGCATGCAAGATCATAAACAACACATAGACATAACTTTGATAATCAACATAACAAGTATTCTCTATTCATCGGATCCCAACAAACGCAACATATAGAATTACGGATAGATGATCTTGATCATGTTAGGCAGCTCACAAGATCCGACAATGAAGCACAATGGGGAAGACAACCATCTAGCTACTTGCTATGGACCCATAGTCCAGGGGTAGACTACTCACATCACTCCGGAGGCGACCATGGCGGCGTAGAGTCCTGGAGATGAATCCCCTCTCAGTGCCGGAGCGATCTCCTGAATCCCCGAGAGGATTGGCGGCGGCGGCGTCTCGATGGGTTTTCCGTATCGTGGCTCTCGGTGCGGGGGTTTGCGACGAGAGGCTTTAGTGGCGGAAGTCAGGCGGGGCGTACGACACCCCACAGGGCCGCGCGGCCAAGGGGGCGCGCCCTAGGGTGTCACCTCGTACTTCATCTCCTCTTCGGTCTTCTGGGCTTCGTGGTAAAATAGGACCACAGGCGTTGATTTCGTCCAATTCGAGAATATTTCGTTACTAGGATTTCTGAAACCAAAAACAGCGGACAACGGCACTTCGGCATCTTGTTAATAGGTTAGTTCCGAGAAAATGCACGAATATGACATAAAGTGTGCATAAAACATGTAGATAACATCAATAATGTGGCATGGAACATAAGAAATTATCGATACGTTGGAGACGTATCAGCATCCCCAAGCTTAGTTCCTGCTCGTCTGAGCAGGTAAAGCGATAACAAAGATAATTTCTGGAGTGACATGCCATCATAACCTTGATCATACTATTTGTAAAGCATATGTAGTGAATGCAGCGATCAAAACAATGTAAATGACATGAGTAAACAAGTGAATCATATAGCAAAGACTTTTCATGAATAGTACTTCAAGACAAGCATCAATAAGTCTTGCATAAGAGTTAACTCATAAAGCAATAATTCAAAGTAAAAGCATTGAAGCAACACAAAGGAAGATTAAGTTTCAGGTTGCTTTCAACTTGTAACATGTATATCTCATGGATATTGTCAATATAGAGTAATATAATAAGTGCAATAAGCAAGTATGTAGGAATCAATGCACAGTTCACACAAGTGTTTGCTTCTTGAGGTGGAGAAGAGGTGAACTGACTCAACAATGAAAGTAAAAGAATGGTCCTCCATAGAGGAAAAGCATCGATTGCTATATTTGTGCTAGAGCTTTGATTTTGAAAACATGAAACAATTTTGTCAACGGTAGTAATAAAGCATATGTATCATGTAAATTATATCTTACAAGTTGCAAGCCTCATGCATAGTATACTAATAGTGCCCGCACCTTGTCCTAATTAGCTTGGACTACCGATCATCACAATGCACATGTTTTAACCAAGTGTCACAAGGGGTACCTCTATGCACTTTGTACAAAGGTCTAAGGCTCGCATTGGATTTCTCTATTGATTATTCTCAACTTAGACATCCATACTGGGACAACATAGACAACAGATAATGGACTCCTCTTTTATGCATAAGCATGTAACAACAATTAATAATTTTCTCATATGAGATTGAGGATATATGTCCAAAACAGAAACTTCCACCATGGATCATGGCTTTAGTTAGCGGCCCAATGTTCTTCTCTAACAATATGCATGCTTAACCATAAGGTGGTAGATCGCTCTTACTTCAGAAAGACGAACATGCATAGCAACTCACATGAAATTCAACAAAGAGTAGTTGATGGCGTCCCAGTGAACATGGTTATCGCACAACAAGCAACTTAATAAGAGATAAAGTGCATAGTACATATTCAATACCACAATAGTTTTTAAGCTATTTGTCCCATGAGCTATATTGCAAAGGCGAATGATGGAATTTTAAAGGTAGCACTCAAGCAATTTACTTTGGAATGGCGGAAAATACCATGTAGTAGGTAGGTATGGTGGACACAAATGGCATAGTGGTTGGCTCAAGTATTTTGGATGCATGAGAGGTATTCCCTCTCGATACAAGGTTTAGGCTAGCAAGGCTTATTTGAAACAAACACAAGGATGAACCGGTGCAGCAAGACTCACATAAAAGACATATTGAAAACATTATAGACTCTACACCGTCTTCCTTGTTGTTCAAACTCAATACTAGAAATTATCTAGACCTTAGAGAGACCAAATATGCAAACCAAATTTTAGCATGCTCTATGTATTTCTTCATTAATGGGTGCAAAGCATATGATGCAAGAGCTTAAACATGAGCACAACAATTTCCAAGTATCACATTACCCAAGACATTATAGCAATTTACTACATGTATCATTTTCCAATTCCAACCATATAACAATTTAACGAAGAAGAAACTTCGCCATGAATACTATGAGTAGAAACTAAGGACATACTTGTCCATATGCTACAGCGGAGCGTGTCTCTCTCCCACAAAGTGAATGCTAGGATCCATTTTATCAAACAAAACAAAAAACAAAAACAAACCGACGCTCCAAGCAAAGCACAAAAGATGTGATGGAATAAAAATATAGTTTCGAGGAGAACCTGATAATGTTGTCGATGAAGAAGGGGATGCCTTGGGCATCCCCAACTTAGACGCTTGAGTCTTCTTAGAATATGCAGGGGTGAACCACCTGGGCATCCCCAAGCTTAGAGCTTTCCTCTCCTTGATCATGTTGCATCATACTCTCTCTTGATCCTTGAAAACTTCCTCCACACCAAACTTAGAACAACTCATTAGAGGGTTAGCGACAATAAAAATTAACATGTTCATAGGTGACATAATCATTCTTAACACTTCTGGATATTGCATAAAGCTACTGGACATTAATGGATCAAAGAAATTCATCCAACATAGCAAAAGAGGCAATGCGAAATAAAAGGCAGAATCTGTCAAAACAGAACATTCATTGACGAATTTATCGAGGCACCAGACTTGCTCAAATGAAAATCCTCAAATTGAGTGAAAGTTGCGTACATATCTGAGGATCACTCACGTAAATTGGCATAATTTTCTGAGTTACCTAAAGAGAAAACAGCCCAGATTCGTGACAGCAAAGAAATCTGTTTCTGCGCAGTAATCCAAATCTAGTATGAACTTTACTATCAACGACTTTACTTGGCACAACAAAACATTAAACTAAGATAAGGAGAGGTTGCTACAGTAGTAAACAACTTCCAAGACACAAAATAAAAACAAAGTACTGTAGGTAAAAACATGGGTTGTCTCCCATAAGCGCTTTTCTTTAACGCCTTTCAGCTAGGCGCAGAAAGTGTGTATCAAGTATTATCAAGAGGCAGTGTCAACATCATAATTTGTTCTAATAATAGAATCAAAAGATAACTTCATTCTCTTTCTAGGGAAGTGTTCCATACCTTTCTTGAGAGGAAATTGATATTTTATATTACCTTCTTTCATATCAATAGTAGCACCAACAGTTCGAAGAAAAGGTCTTCCCAATATAATGGGACAAGATGCATTGCATTCAATATCCAAGACAACAAAATCAACGGGGACAAGGTTATTGTTAACGGTAATGCGAACATTATCAACTTTCCCCAAAGGTTTCTTTGTAGAATGATCAGCAAGATTAACATCCAAATAACAATTTTTCAGCGGTGGCAAGTCAAGCATATTATAGATTTTCTTAGGCATAACAGAAATACTTGCACCAAGATCACATAAAGCATTACAATCAAAATCTTTAACCTTCATCTTAATGATGGGCTCCCAATCATCCTCTAGCTTCCTAGGAATAGAGGCTTCGCGCTCTAGTTTCTCTTCTCTAGCTTTTATGAGAGCATTTGTAATATGTTGCGTGAAAGCCAAATTTATAGCACTAGCATTAGGACTTTTAGCAAGTTTTTGCAAGAACTTTATAACTTCAGAGATGTGGCAATCATCAAAATTAAAACCATTATAATCTAAAGCAATGGGATCATCATCTCCAATGTTGGAAAAAATTTCAGCAGTTTATCACAGGCAGTTTAAGCAGTTTAGCAATTTCTGAGTTTCTGCTGCATTAGAAGTGGAAACATTGCTAACACCAATTCTTTTATTATTAATAGTAGGAGGTGCAGCAACATGTGTAGCATTAGCATTACTAGTGGTGGTAATAGTCCAAACTTTAGCTACATTCTTCTCTTTAGCTAGTTTTTCATTTTCTTCTCTATCCCACCTAGCACGCAGTTCAGCCATTAATCTTATATTCTCATTAATTCTAACTTGGATGGCATTTGCTGTAGTACAATTTTATTTTCAATATCCCTACTAGGCATAACTTTCGATTTCAAAAGATCAACATCAGCAGCAAGATTATCGACTTTAGAAGCAAGTATATCAATTTTCCCAAGCTTTTCTTCAACAGATTTGTTAAAGGCAGTTTGTGTACTAATAAATTCTTTAAGCATGGCTTCAAGTCCAGGGGGTGAACTCCTATTATTGTTGTAAGAATTCCCATAAGAATTAGCATAACCGTTACCATTATTATAAGGATGTGGCCTATAGTCATTACTAGAATTGTTCCGGTAAGCATTGTTGTTGAAATTATTATTTTTAATGAAGTTTACATCAACATGTTCTTCTTGTGCAACCAATGAAGCTAACGGAACATTATTAGGATCAACATTAGTCCTATCATTCACAAGCATAGACATAATAGCATCAATCTTATCACTCAAGGAAGAGGTTTCTTCGAGAATTTACCTTCTTACCTTGTGGAGCTCTTTCCGTGTGCCATTCAGAGTAGTTGATCATCATATTATCAAGAAGCTTTGTTGCTTCACCAAGAGTGATGGACATAAAGGTACCTCCAGCAGCTGAATCCAATAAATTCAGCGAAGAAAAATTTAGTCTGCATAGAAGGTTTGGATGATCATCCAAGTAGTCAGTCCATGGGTTGGGCAATTTTTAACGAGAGATTTCATTCTTTCCCATGCTTGTGCAACATGTTCAGTATCTAATTGTTTAAAATTCATTATGCTACTTCTCAAAGATATAATTTTAGCGGGGGATAATATCTACCAATAAAAGCATCCTTGCATTTAGTCCATGAATCAATACTATTCTTAGGCGAGATAACCAATCTTTAGCTCTTCCTCTTAATGAGAAAGGGAACAATTTTAATTTTATAATGTCACCATCTACATCTTTATACTTTTGCATCTCACACAATTCAACAAAATTATTAAGATGGGTAGCAGCATCATCAGAACTAACACCAGAAAATTGCTCTCGCATAACAAGATTCAGTAAAGCAGGTTTAATTTCAAAGAATTCTGCTGTAGTAGCAGTGGAGCAATAGGTGTGCATAAGAAATCATTATTATTTGTGGTTGTGAAGTCACACAACTTAGTATTTTCAGGAGTGGCCATTTTAGCAACAGTAAATAAAGCAAACTAGATAAAGTAAATGCAAGTAACTAATTTTTTTGTGTTTTTGATATAGCAAACAAGATAGCAAATAAAGTAAAACTAGCAACTAATTTTTTTGTATTTTGATTTAGTGCAGCAAACAAAGTAGTAAATAAAACTAAGCAAGACAAAAACAAAGTAAAGAGATTGGGAAGTGGAGACTCCCTTGCAGCGTGTCTTGATCTCCCCGCAACGACGCCAGAAAAAGTTGCTTGATACGCGTACAACACGCGTCCGTTGGGAACCCCAAGAGGAAGGTGTGATGCGTACAGCAAAGTTTTCCCTCAGTATGAAACCAAGGTTTATCGAACTAGTAGGAGCCAAGAAGCACGTTGAAGGTTGATGGCGGCGGGATGTAGTGCGGCGCAACACCAGGGATTCCGGCCAACGTGGAACCTGCACAACACAACCAAAGTACTTTGCCCCAACGAAACAGTGAGGTTGTCAATCTCACCGGCTTGCTGTAACAAAGGATTAACCGTATTGTGTGGAAGATGATTGTTGCAGAAACAGAGAAACATTTAGTAGATTGTATTTCAGTATAGAGATTGGGGTCCACAGTTCACTAGAGGTGTCTCTCCCATAAGATAAACAGATGTTGGGTGAACAAATTACAGTTGGGCAATTGACAAATAGAGAGGGCATGACCATGCACATACATATATGATGAGTATAGTGAGATTTAATTGGGCATTACGACAAAGTACATAGACCGCTATCCGGCCATCTATGCCTAAAAAGTCCACCTTCAGGTTATCATCCGAACCCCCTCCAGTATTAAGTTGCTAACAACAGACAATTGCATTAAGTATTGCGCGTAATGTAATCAGTGACTACATCCTTGAACATAGCACCAATGTTTTATCCCTAGTGGCAACACACATCCATAACCTTAGAGGTTCTTGTCACCCCTCCAGATTCACGGAGACATGAACCCACTATCGAGCATAAATACTCCCTCTTGGAGTTACTAGCATCAACTTGGCCAGAGCATCTACTAATAACGGAGAGCATGCAAGATCATAAACAACACATAGACATAACTTTGATAATCAACATAACAAGTATTCTCTATTCATCGGATCCCAACAAACGCAACATATAGAATTACAGATAGATGATCTTGATCATGTTAGGCAGCTCACAAGATCCGACAATGAAGCACAATGGGGAGAAGACAACCATCTAGCTACGCTATGGACCCATAGTCCAGGGGTAGACTACTCACACATCACTCGGAGGCGACCATGGCGGCGAGTCCTCCGGAGATGAATCCCCTCTCGAGGTGCCGGACGATCTCCTGAATCCCGAGATGGGATTGGCGGCGGCGGCGTCTCGAAGGGTTTTCCGTATCGTGGCTCTCGGTACTGGGGTTTCGCGACAGGCTTTAAGTAGGCGGAAGGCAGGTCGGGCGGCACGAGGGGCCCACACCACAGGGCCGCGCGGCCAAGGGCGCCGCCCTAGGGTGTGGCCACCTCGTGGCCCCACTTCGTCTCCTCTTCGGTCTTGGAAGCTTCGTGGCAAAATAGGACCCTGGCGTTGATTTCGTCCAATTAGAGAATATTTCGTTACTAGGATTTCAAACCAAAACAAAGAAACAGAAACAAGCGGCACTTCGGCATCTTGTTAATAGGTTAGTTCCGAAAATGCACGAATATGACATAAAGTGTGCATAAAACATGTAGATAACATCAATAATGTGGCATGGAACATAAGAAATTATCGATACGTTGGAGACGTATCAAGCATTCAGATGGTACCTGCATCAGCAATGAATCCTATCATCAAACCTTGGCCATTCCGGGGTTGGGGCATGGATATGATCGGCAAAATTCATCCTGCATCGAGCAAAGGCCATGAATGGGTTCGCCATTACAGATTACTTCACTAAATGGGTGGAGGCCGTCCCTATGAAATCAGTAGCATCAAAAGATGTTATCGGTTTCGTGTTGGAACATGTCATTCATAGATTCGGGATTCCCCAGACTATCACGACCGATGGGGTTCGGTCTTCGTTTCTAAGGAGTTTAGAAAATTCTGCGAGGATATGGGAATCAAGCTGATCCGATCGTCTCCATACTATGCTCAAGCAAATGGGCAGGCTGAAGCATCCAACAAGAGCCGATCAAGCTGATTAAGAGGAAAATCGACGAACACCCTAGACGATGGCATGAGGTATTGTCGAAGCTTTGTGGGCTTATCGCATGTCGTGTCATGGAGCAATAAAAACCTCGCCACTGGTCTATGGACAAGAAGCTGTGTTACCCTGGGAAATCAAGGCTGGGTCGAGACGGATAACATTTCAGAATGATTTAACTGCTGAAGAGTATGCAGCCCTAATGAGCGACAGCATTGAGGATGCAACGGAACTCAGACTATGGTCACTTGAGAAAATCAAGGAGAATAAAGCCAAGGTGGCTCGCGCATATAATAAGAAGGTGAAGCCAAAGGAGTTCCATGTTGGTGATCTGGTATGGGAAGCTGTATTGCCGTTGGGGACTAAGGACAAGGCATATGGTAAATGGTCTCCAAATTGGCCCGTAAAGTTGACCAAGTTTTGAAGGGTAATGCATACATGCTCGAGCAGTTGGATGGCGTGAAGTTCCCAGTAGCTGTCAATGGTCAACATCTCAAGAAATATTTCCCAAGCATGTGGGATGATGGGCAGTGAGATACGGGGGCCGATTTTTAAATCGACCAGTAAAAAAGTTTTTTAGCTGATGCACGGTCATCGACTTAAGAATAAAACAGCCGATGCACGGACATCGACTTGAGAATAAAAAAGCCGATGCATTGCCATCGACTCTAGAGGAACAAGCTCAATTGAGCACGTTAACAGATCGGTTTCAGGCCAGAGATCATGACATCTGAGACGAAGCTCCCAGTGGATTTGCTGAGGAGTTGAATCTGTGTGTTTGAGGTTGGAGGATGGTTTGGACATGGTCTGGATCTGTTTGGCCGTGTGAATAGGCAACTGTTTGGCCTCAAATCGTGTTTATAGTGCAGGCCGATGCCCTGCCATCGGCTCTTTGTGCAGCGACTTCGTTTGACAATCGGCAAAATTGACGAGAAAGCAAAATTAATAGGGGAATATTTTCTTCATTAATAATAGGATTTCTTACAAAGAAAGAGCCGATTGCTCAAGGGAGGAATAACAAAAGAAAGGTCTATTGACCAATCTGCTACTACTACTACTAGGTCTGTACTAGTAGATCCTAGTCTACGGGTTCTGCCCTCGTCCGTCATCGGAGCTCTCGTCGCTGCTGCGGCGGGCTCCGTCGCTGCTCCGTGGCCCTCATTGGGGGCCTCCTCATCTTCATCATCGTTGTCGTCGTCGTCGTCATCGGACCCGGCGCGGAAGCGCTTCGCTGGTGGGTAATCCTTGAGGGAGTCGTCGTCGTCTTCCTCCTCTTCTTCCTCGGAGGAGGTGTAATCGTCCCAGGAGAACGAGTCGTCCTCGCTCTCCGATTCTAGTTCCCCATCAGCGAGGAACTGGAGGTCTTCATCTCCGCTGGTCAAGGACTTGTCGTCCTCGGACCAGACGGAGGAGGCGTGGTCCTCCTGTCCCACTCCTCTGGGTGTGCTGGTCGTGCGCCGCCATCGAGCCGCCATCGGATCCCACTGCGTGGGTTCGCGGGAGGAGGAGGAGGAAGGGGAAGAGGAGGAGGAGAGATCCGAGGGCGGAGGAGAGGAGGAAGACATTGCTCTGAGATTGGGGTTTTTGGTGCCGATGGCCAGAACAAAGGGGATGAAGTGGCGAACTGTTCGACGCGGTTAAATAATGGGATATGGGGGAGTTAATGTTGCAGCGTTTAGGAAGTGGGCCAAAGAACTGTCAAATCGTGCAGAGAAGTTGAGAAGGCAAGGCGTCATGATGAAGGATACTGCGACGGTTTTGCTCTGCCACGACATGACCCGACGAAGAAAAAGCAGAGTGATTTTGGAATTATCATTTCCAAAACAAGGGGGGCATGTGTTATCACCAGAATTTGACCGGATCAGAGGTGGGCCGTAATTGAGATGGGCTTGAAGGATGTGCACGTGGAGCGTCTCTGAAGCGGCCTTGCGCGAAGAGTTTGGGCTAGATTGCCCGTGTATCTGTATTATTAGATCGTGTGGGTTAGAATTAAAAGATAGAGTCTAGCCTGCACGGTTAGTTTATTTCGAATTAGAAAGTCCCTTGGACTATAAATATGTACCTAGGGTTATTGAGAAAGGAGGACAATCACGTTCACAACAAACACAAACCAGCGCATCGCCACCCCTTATTTCGAGGGTTTCTTCCGGTAAGCATCATGCTGCTAGATCGCATCTTGCGATCTAGGCAGTATACATTTATTCGTTACCTTGTGTTACTCGTGCTGAAGCGTTGTTGATGGCGAGTAGCACTACTTATCATAGATGTTTTGGGGCTTGCATTGATGCTTTTCTTATGCATATTTGCTTAGTAATGCCGTCCCTCGATATCTAGCTGCCCTTACACCTATCTAGGTGTAAGGGCCTGCTTGTTCGTTACTTAGTAGATCCGATCTGTTATAGTTGCTCCTTGTTTCAAGGATTAGTTTAATATCTGCATGATTAGGCCTTATGCTGGGGTTGGATGATTCGGTAGTGCGTGAGGTGTTGTTTTACCGTTCCTAAGGGATGTTCCGGGAATTGACTTAACGTTGGTTTTTAGGCCTCTTATAGGAGTAGTTTCCATCATCTTTCGTATCTGTTAGGCCCAACTACGCGTAGGATGTTCCGATTATGCGGTGAAAACCCTAAACTGTCGTAGATTGGTTTAGCTTTGTGTTGATCAAGCAGGATCCCCATGTCATCGTAAATCCAACGCGGACCATGGGGCGATCTGCACTTTGAGCCGATCCACAGGGCAACCTGAGAGCCGATCGGGCTCGTATTTAATGTTTACGTGTCTACCATGCAGGAGACTAATCGAAGCAATCCAACACCTTCCTGATCAGGTATAGGTCAGGTGGCACGCCCTTGCAACCGCCGGACGTGTCTGGGACTTTGCGGAGACGACGAGGCACCAGGCCCACTTAGATCTTGGGAGTCTCCCGGCTCTTCGTGTTGCTTAACCACTGCTCGCCGGTGGGTTTTGGCAGGCAACAACGGTGAAAACCCTAAACTGTCGTAGATTGGTTTAACTTTGTATTGATCAAGCAGGATCCCCATGTCATCGTAAATCCAACGTGAACCATGGGGCAATCGGCTCTTTGAGCCGATTCACAGGCAAACCGAGCCGATCGGGCTCGTATTTAATGTTTGTCTACCATGCAAGAAGCTAATCGAGCGATCCTTCCACCAGGTATAGGTCGGTGGCACGCCCTGCGGCCGTCGGACGTGTGTCGAGCATTGCGGGCCGTTGACCGGGACCAGGCCCACCAAGGAGCCTCCCGGCTCTTCGTGTTGCTCGTCGCTGCTCGCCGGTGGGTTTTGGCAGGCAACAGAACTGCTAATGGATATTTCCATATTTAAAGATATTGTTTCAAAAATAATGTTATAACACAAAATCATTCGTACAAAATGTCCATTTTAGAATTAGTATAAAATGATCTTTTTACATTCAACATTCTATCTTGATGTTCATTTTAGATTCGTACAGGCTTTTTTTTTTTTTTACTATTTCCACCATTAGGACAAAATGGTTTCCAAAAATCTCATCTCGATCTGGTAAGAAGAATGTGTATTTTTTTCTTCCGATTCAAATGTTCTTGCGGTAACAAATGTTATTTTGTTCATGAATTTATCCCAAACTTTATCGACTAATTGGTGAATTAAATGAATCGATTTATTGACTTAATAATTTAAAATGCAACAACATTTTATTTTTCATCATTGTTTAAAACTTTGTGATCCAAATTTGTCGATTTTGACTATTTCCATCATTAATGGGGAAAACTGCCATCGAATCTTTTCATATTTTTAAAATAATGTTTTTAAAAATATTTTATAACACAAAATCATTGGTACAAAATGTCCATTTTGGATTAGTATAAAATGACATATTTTTACATCTTGATGTTTTTAATATTCTAACGGAGATGTAGCAGGCAATAAACTAACTGCTTCTGCATTTACTATCATCCCACTTGCGTACGAGCCTGGGACGTATAAAAAAGAGTATGTCCTTATGGGAAACACACTAATGATTCGTATTTGCTGATTGCCATTTTACGTGCTAATCGCGGGGCACCAACCAACGCGTGGGATTTTGACCTCGCCCGTTGCCAGGTTCCAATGGTGCACGTCGCCTAAGCATGGGCTATGTAATGCAATGGGCCAGGTTGTGCTTCTAGGGATGCACGCTACTTTTCAGCTCGTTTTTATTCCGAAACGCGAATTTTCAGCTGATTCTTGCTGTTCTAGCAATGTACTTCGTCCAAGAAGCTCTCCGGAGTACGTGTAAGCAGCGCCGCCAAGCCCGGACACGTGCCTAGAGTGCCCGGACGGTAAATCCGCTCCTCTGTGGCCTCCCGGGCTGGTGACTCGCACGCAGGGGAGGAGGAGGGGTCGGGAGAAAGAAACCACGCGATGTAGGGCGGTAGTTCACCTGGCGGTGACAAACTCTATAAATTGTTTGAAGTTGAAGGGGCAGCTTTGAAGCGACCTACCGACCATCAGGTCCTATTTCAATTTAATAGTAAAGATTTCCACAAAAATATTGTTTACTTGTTTTCAACCAAAAAAAATAACCTTTTGAATCCGCCAAGAGTGTGTTGATCCTCCTAGCGCACTTCTTTGTGTGACCTTCTACCTTGGTCAATCGGCATTGGTCAGGTCAGAAGACCAACCACCATTTATGGGTTTTCCGGGCTTGGTAGTACTCCCTCCATACCAGGGCTTAGGGCGTGAATTTTTATCTGATTTTTCCTCAAGGCTTAAGGTGTGAGACCTGGCGATCCATCTGTTCACGTATTTGCCCCTCGTCCTTGACTCCTCAAAAACAGCTAGGTAGTTATTTCCCCAGCGTTTGCTTTGATTTCTGGGAGCAAACAACCAACCATGGGGGCGCGCGAGAAACGAGGAGGTAGAGAATCGTGCGCGAGCAGAATTAAGGAGAGGAATTAAGGGGAGTACTACCGTGCATGCAGGGGAAAGAATGGAAATATGGCGATTTTTTCTCTCCACAGATTGCTACCTAAATAACTGTGCTGAAATTTTAACACCTTAAGCCTTGGTATAGAGGGAGTATGCGACTACGTCGTGGGTATACTAGTTTAGCCTATCCCCAATAGGCTGAAAACTCTGATAGAGAACTGTAGCAGCCTTAGCATACTCATCACAACACTAAGTGTAAGCATCCAGACTATCATGATAGGTACCAAGAGCAACTGAGTAGTCAAGTACTTAATAGTAAGCATCATCTATTTGCAGCAGCCTCGACAACCTTGGCCGCATCCTTAGCAGCCTTGGAAGGATCACAGAAAGGAACGGTGCCATGGGCCGGGTAGGAGCCACATAAGCAGCGGGGACGTCGCCAACAAGAACACACCCGAAAATCGTGTATATAGATGCGCATAAAGACAACAGGCTCACCATAGTTGGTGCCATTGAAACTCATAGTGGTACTCTTCTCTCTCCTTTTTTTGAGAGGACTTTTACAGTACCCCAAGTGAACAGGAGCCATTCATTTTAGCCGATCAGGCGGCTAACGATGGCCCGTACTCCACAACCAGAACCTAGAGTACCAGGTAAAATTTGATCGAAAACTCACGGAGTACCTCCATTGGTGGGTCAAAAAATAATTTCTCATACTAGCTTCCTCCGGGTAGGGGTATAGATATGTATCTATGTTTTGTGAGGGTGCTTCTGCATTTCGTATGGATAGTGCTGAGCGTCCCCCCGGAGGATCAAATCCCGGATCCCCCGGGTCCGCAGCCGTTGGATGATAGCGCATGTACGGTTAAGATTGGACTTTGACTGGTCATCCGAAGCAACCTGTCCCTAAAATAATTGCAATCCCCCACCGCTCTCATCCCTCCTCACACCGTCGTTGCTCAGTTCGTGCGACCGCCGTCCCTCATCACACCACCGGCAAGGAATGTCCGCCTCCGTCTTGCAGCAGCAGCGGCAGCACAAGCCCAGAAACCCATCCCCAAAAAAGCTTCACGCAAAGCTACGCGTCGGCACCTCTCCCCCGAGAGCCATGTCCGTCACCGGAGAAGATGCCCATCGCAGCTTAAACGCCCGCTCGCAGTACCGGCTGTGGCGGGTCGCAGCAACGGGCACGGCGGCGGGTTGTAGCAATGGCAGCGGCGGCGGGTCGCTGGAAGCAGCGACCACGAAGGGTCGCAGCAACGGCAGCGGCGGCTGGAAGCAACGGCCGCGACGGGTCGCAGCAACGGCAGTGGTGGCGGTGGGTCGCAGCAACGGCTAGCAGCAACGACCGCGCCGGCTCGCAGCAACCGCCCTCGCCTAAAGTAGCAACCGTCGCCGCCTAATGTAGCGAACGCCGCCGCCTGATGTAGCAACCCCTGCCGCCGCCTATAGCAAAGGCCTTCGCCGCCGCCTGATGTAGCAACCCCCGCCACCCCTTGTAGCAAAGGTCGCCGCCGCCTGTAGCAGACCACCGAGGCGCCTGTAGCAACTGCTAAATAGCATCACTGGCGGAGGCGGACATGTACACGGTGGCCGAGGCCGGCTCGGCCATCCATGCCCCGGACCGAGACTGGCGCTGCTCGGTCGGTCGCGTACTTCGCCCGCCCCTTTCTGGCAGTCCGCGCCTCGGCCAGAGGCTAGCGCTGCCGGTCGGCCGCGTCCTCCGCCGTCGACTGCCCCCTCCGTGGCTTCCGTCGCCAGAGAGAGAGAGATATACCGCATCCCGTGCTTGCCGGAGAGAAGCAGGAAGACTGGGGAAAGGTGGAGCAGAGGAGCTGAACGATCCCGTGGAGAAGAAGCTCTCTAGCGAGGACGAGGGGATAAGGCAAACGAGATATTTTAGTACGTGCGGTGGGTTGGTGGGCCAAGAGAAACGTGGTTCGCAACGATCTACTATCATCCAACGGCCACCGACCAGGAGGATGGAGCGGTTTGATCCCCCGGCTGATCGTTAGCATTTTCCATTTCGTATCCATTTCGTCTCAAACAGTCTTATTTCCTGGACGAACCCTAGCTGAGTTGTTCCCGGCGGCGTCGGGGGAAACGGAGCTGGAGCCGATCGAGGAAGGGGACGAGGCACAGCGCGGCCGTTGCGTGCATCCCCCCGACGGATGCACGCAGGAGGAGGCGACCTGGTAGGGAGACGAGGCGCCGCGCGGCCGTGGCGTCCGACCCTCGGCTCTGTGCGGCGGCGAGATTGGGCAAAGGTAGGAGCGGCGGTGGTGTCAAGGTCTTCGGCTCCCTCGATGGATTTGCGGCGACGGGTGGGCGGAGTGGTGGTTGACTCGCATCGCCGGCGAGGCGGGGGAAAGGTAGCAGCGGCCGTGGCATCTAGGTGGTCGGCTTCCTGGACGGATGAATGTTGCAGCACCACTTCGAGCTGAACTGAGATGAGCATCGACTAGTTCAGATTTCAGAATGTGAGGATCATCCCAATCCCAAATCCCTCTTATTTTTCCATGCGACGTATTCAATTGCTTAGCTATGGATTTGTAGTTGCTGTTAGGGCCAGTCTCTGTTTTGCTTTGGTGGGCGACAGTTTCAGTTTTAAATTTGACTAGTAGAAATGCCCGTGCGTTGTACCGGGATAAATAAAAACTTCAACACTCCGCTAAATCATCCGTGATAACAATCCTCAATGATATCATCAACGAAAGTGGTCAGCTTTTCTCTTATTTACGACGAACATGATGAATCGTAAGAACATAATCTTGGGAGGCTCTCGCTGGACCGACTTGTAATGATCGCACTCCTATGCAATTTAAATTTGTTGTTTGTTCCATTTCCACATTATAATTTGGCGGACTCGGAAAATTTGTTCGGCTACTTGGCTCTTTGTCAATAATCTTGTACTTTGCGTGCGGATGGAACAGCCGAACAGCGTCCTGATCGGATGGAGCGGAAGGAGTAAGATAGAACCCAGAGACCGGGCTGCTGGCACACTACCATGCAAGTTTTTGTTCAGAAACACGGGAGATCAAAGTTTGTGTATATAATGTTTAGGCTGTATAGAAGAGGGGTCACGAGGACATCAACATCCTCTCAACCTTAGCTTGGCCTCCTTTTGGGTGCTCGAGTCGCATAAACCCTCGTGATCCGTACATGTATCTGTTATCAGCGCAGCACCAGCGAGCCGGGAGACAACAGAGATCGGATCAAGATGGGCTGTACTTCCGCACCTGATGGCATTCAGGGCGACCCCAAGCACCGGCCGTGGTTTCGATGTCACGGTCACGGCCGGCGAGCGCAGCCGCAATACATGTGCAGGCGGCCTACTCCAGCATCGACCTACGCATCATCGATGCGACGTAGACCTCGTGATGCGTCGTGTGCTCACCGTGTAGGATTTGCTGGCCATCAGCACGGCCGGCGCTTGGTGCACCACTAAAAGCATGCTTGAGGGTCGCCACCATGACAGCTAACCGTAGCTACTCTTCGCCATGGCAGCACCAGCCCAATGATCTTTGCATGGATTGCCTTGGAAAATAATACAAACATATTTATTTGTTCTCCAATTTATTAGAATCAGTTTCTATATCCATCGATCCCTGACGAGAATATATGGAAATTTCGGTGTTCTAGTTTGAAAAATCAAATCCCAACTAATAAAAATTAGGAAAAAAATAAAGTTACAGGATCTTAAAAAAGGGCCGTGCTAAGCTAGCTCCTCACAATTGAATATTCACGAAGCTTAAAAAACACATAAGACTCTTGTATATTTGCTAAAAGAATACATGCACGAAGCTTAGCTAGCAGCACCAGCACTTCACCTGATCGATCGATAAACTGAGAATTGTCAAATCTTTGAGTAAAATCTCGGCCGGGAGATTGGCAAGTCGTGTTGACTGCAGACTGGCTGCTCTACACATTGTGCCGCTAATAACTTAACAATTGAGGAAAAACCCGTGGAGCGATCGAACCCCGCGTTCAGATATAACTCGTGGAGCGATCGAACCCCGCGTTCAGATTGATGGTGTAGAATTAAACGGAAAGCAATAAATTTGACTACCACGAGCCACTCCTTGTCCAAGTAGTAGCTAGGTGCTGCTGCTCCCTGCTCCCTGCTCCCTGTATACCACCAGATGTCCGACTTGCGATTCGTGGCGGCCGCTGATCATGTTGTGGAGACGGACCACTCGTCCTACGTCTTAGGGTCGTGTGACCTGTCACCGGATCGACGGCCAGGGCCGACGGCCGCGTCTCCCAAGTACAACTTCACGACGTCGCCGACGGAGAGCGCGTATAATCATCCATGCTCTGCATGATGCCGCTCATGCGGTCCTTTGTGCTGGGCTGCATCCTGTATTGTTGTTGGATTCCACGGCACCGTCGCTCGTGCCGTTGCTGCCGCTGAGCAGCAAGAAGTCAAGTACTCGGTGAGCTGGTTCTCTGAACACCATGGCTATTCATCGGCGTTAGCATCGATTCCGGGGACATGAGATGAGATCATTGTGAGGATCTTGACAAAGATCTACTTCTTGGCTGATTGAGAAACCGCTCCCTTGCTTGTTGGATCGGTGGGCGTAGCTTAGGGCAGGTATTGGGTAGATTTCGATCAAAGCGGACGGTTCCTCCCGGCACCGGTGAGCTGCAGCACCACCTGGAATCAGATCGAATCGTCCTGACGTAGAGCCTTGTCGTCTTGGCTTCGTATATATATGTGGAGTAGACGTGAATCGTATGTAAAACGGAATCGGGCGCGGCAAGGAATCGAAATTAGCAATCGTATTTGGGGCGGACTCTAAGGCGATGGAAAACAAAATTAGCGACGAACGACACATAGACGTCGGACAAAGGAAATACCTGAGGGAGGAACGGACCAAACCACGGAAACACTTCTCCCTTTATTATTAGGTATAGACTAGCTAAATGCCCACGCGTAGCTGCATCATCAATCATAAATCATGCTCGTTGTCCACTGGTGTTACTTTCAGCTCCACGGATGCATCTACAATGCTGATTTTTTTTGTAGAACATAACTTAAATTCTAAGAAGAGTAAAATCTCAGTGAA
This sequence comes from Lolium multiflorum, assembly GCA_030979885.1. Classification (NCBI taxonomy): domain Eukaryota; kingdom Viridiplantae; phylum Streptophyta; class Magnoliopsida; order Poales; family Poaceae; genus Lolium; species Lolium multiflorum. The sequence goes on along the minus strand of CM061753.1, from coordinate 338,124,515 downwards.
CTTTGTAATGTTTTGCATTAATGGACGAGTTGCAATAATACACAGAAGACTCAATCCATCTATAATAAACAGTATCACCTGTGTCCTTTAATATTGCATGAAAGTGGAATCGAGCTCACAGTTTTGCACTTGATGGCCTACAAACATCAAACTTTCTGATAATTCAAATTCAGATAGATGATGAGTATTGTCCCGTACTTTTAAACCTTATTAACACTAAGGCAGGCCTTTTGTCGAGTGCATAGAGACGTCTACGGGAAAAATCAGTGCCTGGCCTTGGTGTCCTTTTTTGCCTGGTTAGGCTAGTTTTTTGAGATGGTTTTTTACTTGCTTGGTTCATATAGACTCCTGGCCTCATAAGGTACTAAGCTCTAATTAATAACATGATGAAGGAAAAAGAAAAGTACTATCCAATCCAGTAGTGGAACCAAGCACCACCTATTCCAATTTAATAGTAAAGATGTTCATGTTAGGGATTTAGAATTGCTGTTATCTTAGTGGCGTTAAATGAGGTACGATTTGTTTCCGATAAATAAGCTTGGAAGTTGAAATTTTGTTGTATATTCAAAGTTGAGATCGCGACCATCAAATTGGCTTAACTAACAAAAGACGCGTAATCTACACTTGAATGTCAGTATTAATATGGTTTTGTAGGGCATGGCATGAATTTCTGCCAATACTTTAATCTGTAAGAGCCAACCTGACATGTGTTCATGATTAGTGTAGAGCCAACATGACTTAGATGACTGTGACCTGTCAGAGCTTAAATGTGATTGCAATGAACCGGTAGTGCGACGCATCTACTACAGTGAAAACTACGAACATATGTGCTATCTAATATGTAATGTGACAGAGGTGATATTTCTTCTGTAACTCATATACAAAATTCTGCAACATTTTTCTGAATTTGCATTTCACTAAATTTTCTCTGGTTTGATGTGTGTAATGTGTGCAGGGTTGTAGTTTGTCAATCCGGGAGGACCTGCTCAACAAGTATGCAGAACAGATGGTTAACTACTGCACCACGACTTCAGACAATAGTCTGGATGATTCATCGGTGAACCTTGTGAACAAGAAGAAAGAACAACTTTTACAACTGGAGAACAAACTGGACTATGTATGTTAGAACTGTCAGAGTACAAAGACAAGAACATATGTCATGATAAAAGACTCGAAGACGAAAAATGCAAATCTAGGAAATGCCGTGAACTTTTCTGGTTCGTGCTAATATTGTATGTAGCTAGATTACTGATTCTCACCCTCTAGGGTAAAGATTATATATCGTGTAATCCGGTCTTTCATTATATAGGTAAAATCAGATTCATCATAGTCTGAAGGTTACACATAGATATTTCATAATCGCAAACCCTTGCTTCACTCTCTGTATCCACTTCGGTTGTCAACATGCATGCATAAATTGAATTACAAATATGATCAAAACCAACAAAGCAACAAGGTCGCTTGCACTCAATATTTTTGAACCAGCCGCAGTAGCACACAAGCAATGTCTTTACAGAACAAAACAATCCTTACAGGAAATAGAACATGTAACCAAACTTCAAGGCCCGGCACAGCAAAACCAAACTTCAGGTCTCGGTACATACAGGAAATAGAGATTGTAACCAAACTTCATTTCTCCCTCTTTTGCTGAGTTGCTTCAAAATACTTCTGCAAACGGTAACCTTCTTTGGAACATATAAACCGTCCCGGCCACATACTCTTTCTAGTCCAATCTCACACTGAACCCTTTCTCTTTCGCATGTTTGTTGTAGTGCTCGTAACCTTGTTCTTCGCTATCAAATATTTGACTGACCATCGTAATATATTCTTCTCTCAGCTCTGTTTCGCCAGTACCATCCATCATCCAAACCTGCCATTATCAAATCATCATACTTAGTATATGTACATGTCATGTCTGCCCAAATTATTATAAAGTGCAGCAACTATCCATTAGGTAATCACATAAACTTTCTATCACACAATTTTAATTTGGCTTAGATCTATATACATGAACCAGAGACCGCTGAACAACATAGTCTAACAGAACTCATAAATTAAAACATCAGGAATTCATGATACATCAACTGATTGGCTCCAAATCCAATGAAAAATTCAGTAAAATTTGTAACATCAGTTTGGTTCAAAACAATATATGATAGCAGAGACAATACTATGTGTTTCTATCTTCAGGGTATACATGAACCAGAGGCGGCTGAACAACATAGTCTGATAGAACCCATAAATAAAAACATCAGGATACATCAACTGATTGGCTCCAAATCGAATGAAAATTTCAGTAAAATTTCTAACATCAGTTTGCTTCAAAACTAGATATGATATCAGAGACAATACTGTCTTTGTATCTCTTCAAATTTCCCACCACTTCGAACACACAGGCTACACGTTAAACAATTAAATTCTTGGCAAAGAATATACTGATGTATGCCCACTAGTACCGTACTTCTACTTCACAAAGAAAGACAATAACTAACCAGGCCACGTCGCCACAGCAATGAAGAACGCACAGGCGAAGATAAGATAACGGACGGGTCAGCCGCACGTTGGAGAAGAAGGGCCCTTCGACCAGGACGCATGAGGTGCCCAGACGGCGGCTGAGCAGGTGGCGGCTCGAGGCAGCCAAAAAGGCAAGATGCGGCGGCGCAGTAGGGCCCGGGCCGTGGAATCGAGCGAGACAACGGGGTGAGGCGAAGCAGCGACGGCGCAGTGGTGTCCGGGGACGCTGAATCGAGCGAGGCGGCGGCGCAGTGGCTCAATCGATCGATCACAGGTGCTCCTCTATCGGAAAACAGGAGGAGGGTTAAAGTGCATATTGCCCTTTTGGCACTTTCAGAATGATAATATTAACACTAGTCCTTTATCACGAACGGTTAGATAAGCTTGGTACTCCACCACATCGTTAGAGCATGTCTAACAGGCGTATAACCCGCCCACCCCGTAAAATTCCGGCGACATACGGGGCAGGCGCGGTTTGGGCCGTCTAGCAGGCTCCGTCCGCCCCGTTTCGGCGAATACGGGCCCAAATCGGCCCCTTCGCCGTACATATAGTGGGCAGGTGCGTGAGGGTTAACCTCGCTCGCAACCTAGCTCCGCCGTGCGCCGCCTCCTCCTCCCTCGGCGAGCAATTAGCCGCTCCCCCGCGCCGCATTCCACCCCCAAGCTAGGATGGACTCCCGCCGCAGAGGCCTCGCCGTGACGGATCGAAGCGATCCCGCTCGCCGGACACCGTAGAGAAGCGTGGCGGCTGAAGTGCAAGCTTTCCGCCGCGGGAGCCGTCGCGCGGCCTGCACGCCGGCGCGCGTGCGTGCGCGCTCGGGAGCGCGCGGTGGGCGGTGGTACAGCGGACCCGCCGCTCAAGCCGATGAGCGGCGTTCGAAAATGGCGCGCGCGGCAGCGCGACCGCTCGCGTTGGCGGCATGGAGGGCCACCATCGGCAGCAGCGCGGAGAGCGGAGGCGGCGAGGAGGAAGAGGCGGCGGAAGAGGAGCGGCCTACCGTGCGCGCCTTATCCGATGGCGCGAGCTCGGCGGAGGCGGAGGAGGGCCGGCCATCGCCGCCGTCCGGGAGTTCGAGCGCGGCGGCCGGGAGGCGCGCGGAGGCCGGAGGACGAGCTTCATCCCCTACGTCATCCTTGACGACTAGGATGATGCTTAGTTAGATGTAGTATGATCCGTAGTATGATCAATATGTATGTATGATCCCTAGTATGATCAATGAAGATGAACTTCCCGGGGTTTTTATTTTTGAAAATACGGGGCGAAATACGGGGTCTGCTAGACGGAATGGCTCGAAATGGAGCAGTTTTTCGATACGGGGCGAAATAAGGGACTTATACGGGGCAGCAAAATACGGGGCCTGTTAGACATGCTCTTATAGAGTACCGGGGTACCGTAAATTTTGCCTTTTTTGAAGAGAGAGAATCTGAATCTCACACGATCCAGTCAGCGAGCAGCACATATGACCGAGGAGTAGAGCCTCCACAGAAGCGAGCAGCAACAACCAAGATAGACACACGGGGGCCAAGGAGGCCAAGGAGGCCGGCTGAGGCAAACAGTGTCACGGGATCTGAGAGTTGGCAGCCGGTGTCAGACGAATAGTGCCAGGGCTAGCCGAAATCGGGGAAGGCCGGCTGGAACAAGGCAAAATAAGATGAGGCTAGTGGAATCAAGGCAGGGTCTACCGAATCGGAGTGGGTGACAGCTGATCGAGCTCGGCCAAGCTCGGAAACAATAAAGACGACAGTCAGCCATAACAGAGAAGAAGAAAGGCAGCTCGCAAGCGGAGATGGTGGAGCAAGCACATAGTTACAACATGTGGGCTACCCTAGTTGGGCTCCAATACCATGTTGGTAATGAACAAGTAACATTCACAAGAGCCAATGGCTAATACATATACAAGTGTGGTAAATGTGCAGGAATCCGTTATACAATAGGGATATATAGATACATCCCTAACATGGATGAAGATTAGTTATGGATTAGTTGATTGACCAGTCGCACAATCCCTATTGTTTCCCTCCCTAGCAACTGCTTACTCTTCGCCATCGATATCCATAATTGATATTCCAGACATTTGTCCAATGGCAACTCTGTCAGACATATATAGTCTACTTTACAAGTTTGGCACAATAGAAAAACAGAATATGATAATGTTTTAAAAGTGCAGCATGGGCATACAATAAATGGAGCTGTAGTTCAGAATAAATTGACCGGTCATATAACTACTACTCCAGTTCATAGGACTTACGCGTGTCCGTAGGTCGTAAATTTGACAATGATAATGCAATATATGTATTACAAAATATATATCATTAGAAAGCTTAGATGTTCTAGTTTTTAATGATATAATTTTTATACTATATAAATGATATTATGTTGGCCAAATTAATAATCTAGGGATACGCGGAAACCCTATAAACTGGGACGGAGGGAGTAGTAGTATTTAGCTTAAATTATGATATGATCGAAAAGAACAAGGGCATGTACCTTCTTGAACCCATCAAACATACGATACCCCTAACATGTCCACTACCACTGAAATTAACAGTTGTCTTGAGCCTGGGCAAAAGTATGGAGTAATGACATACAAAATCCCAGGAAGGAGAGCAAAATATATGTATGTAAACTGAACACCGAAGTATACATTAAGCACGATAACACTGATGTTTACCTGAAATCGATGGAGCTCCACACATGAATAGTGTCATTGTTTGAGCATGTAACTAGGTATGGGCGACCGGGAAGGGAAATCACATACATAACGGGGGACATGAAACCTTCAATCGTATGAATACACATCCTTTTCTGCATGTCCCATATCTGAATTAACAGAAACAAAGAATGTGAAATTTAAGCATTACAGATTTTTCATGCCCGCACATACTGTATTAGCTACTAGTAGTACGGTGTCCAATAGCAATGACTTATATACCTTGGCAGTACAGTCATTAGAGCCTGTGATCAAATACTGCCGATCACCACGTTTGAAGAAAGCAAGACACTTCACTTTATCGGAATGCTCAATGAGAGTATAGTCGGGTTTAGCAGAATCAAGGCTCCAGACCTGTAACATCAAAATATGATCAGCTGGGAACTAGCACTACCACAAATTATATCCATGAAGTCAAATCATATTGAGCAATAACTAGAAACCTGCTCAGACCGTACCTCTACATAATGCCGAATCGTTGCTGCAAAACTGTTTGTGTCCTCTGGGTTAAACGCAAGTTTACACATGCCATAGACCCCAAATTTATGTGTGCACTCCCAGCCCTTGTCCCCGTCCCATAGTTCCATTGATGATGACAACACATACGGCTTAACTGCATGAATGGCCATTGAAACATCCAAGAAACTATCAAGAGTTTCGAAACTCGCGATCTTTTGTATTTGTGTTACACAGACACAATCATACACATGGATTAATCCATCAGCAGTCCCACACACAATCCATTTCTTTGTTGTATCAAATTTGATGCACCCAACTGCAGTGAGAGTGCTTTAATTATTTGCACGCCAGTGTCAGTACGAGAGAAGGTTAGTTAGAGAGGTGTGAGAAACAAAGCATGCCTGGTTCCTCTGAGATTTTAAACGAACCCATCGTTGTCTGCATGTAGATAAATACGAATGACTTTGTTAGGTCATTTTCCACCAAGCAATTTTCAAAATCTTTCGTTGTGATGGTCCATTACATTTAGCAGGGGTGTATAATTGCAAGAGAAAACAACACAAATTGAGAGAACACATCAAATAATTATACCTCGCTCTCATAATTCCATACGGTAACATTTCCGTTGATACATCCAATTACAATCCTGTGTGACAATATAACTTCATCATAGGATAATGGCATCTAGCAAATTTCTTTGAACAAATTAATTGAAGAAAATATGTTATGCCAGCTAGCCAGCTCATATGCACTCACCATGGCTCGGTTGAATGTGCATCCATGGAAGACAAAATTTCATAATACTTCAGGAAGTTGGGCTGATTGAAAGAAAGACACTAACCTAAATTAGAAACGCTAGCTCAAACTAGTCAAATATGTTCAGTGAGATGTACTAGGCAACACAACTAACAAGTGCATGAAGTCTCAGAGGTATGGCTCAGGGGTCATGAGCAATTTTAAGATAAACCATGAAACCCGGGACTCGAATTTTGAAACCATGGGCTCTGATGCATGTTAAGTGAGATGCAGTAGGTAACACAATCAAAAGTATGAACTAATGAAAAGAGCTTGACAGCACATTTTATACACACATCAACAAAATATTGGCAGCAAGAGAAAAGAAAGCTCCAAACCTTCGTTACTGTTGGTCGGCCTGCCTGCTAGTTGACAATAATGGTAGCAAGTTAATTTCAATGAACAAAAAGGAGTAGTTGAGAAGAATGTTCTTTGTTCTTGAACCAACTCACCTCAGATGCCATATCCCTTTGTCGCCGGGTATAAAAAGCTGTTATTGCCACTTCATGCACCGCATGCCCCAACTCTTTGGCTTCCTCGAAAAATTTAGTACAGGTATACTGGTCTTTGAGTAGCATGACGTTTTTATCCGAGGATATACTGCTTTGTATGACAAGATAGCTGCCCGTTGTTTGGGCTAGCTTCTTCTCTTCCGTTGTCACAATCAAAGTGCAAGAGGATCTGCGCGGAACACCACCGTACATCTCGTGGACTGAGCACCACAACAAAGAGTCGCCGCTGCTTTTCATAAGCCTGAACACCACATGTTCATCTGTCTTGTTTGTTAGTCGCAGCCAACAGAGGGTGGACTCGCTGACTTCAGGGTAAAAGCAGTGCTCCAGCGGGCAGTCATCAAGTAGCTCGTGGGAGTACTGCACAGGTAAAGCAATTTGAGTATGTTATATTGTGATCCAAATTCATATACTAAAGGGAGGAGATAACCCACGGCGTTTGTAAACACTCCCCGATATAGTAAAGTTTTGCTGACTGGCGCCCGTGGTTTTTTCCCCTTCTGTGCTGGAAGGGGTTTTCCACGTTAAATCTCGTGTCTCCGTTGCGTTTACCTTTATCGTTCTTCGTTATTTGCTTGTCGCTTTTATAACAAGTGATATCAGAGCCCGTATTTCAATCTAGGGTTTTGCGACATGTCTTCCTTGAAGTTCGATCTACCGCAGCTAGATTATACCATGAGATTTTCTCAGTGGCAAGTGAAGATGAGGGCGATCCTTACCCAATCTTCTGATCTGGATGAAGCTCTTGATGGATTTGGCAACAAAGATGCCAAGACCTGGACCGATGATGAAAAGAGAAAAGACCGTATGGCTTTTTCATTAATTCAGCTTCATCTATCCAACAATATTTTGTAGGAAGTGCTGGCAGAGAAATCCACAGCGGCGCTATGGTTGAAACTGGAATCGATCTACATGTCCAAAAATCTAACCAGTAAGATGCACCTGAAGATGAAGTTGTTCTCGCACAAGCTGCAAGAAGGTGCGTCAATGATGAATCACCTATCGATCTTTAGAGAGATCGTTTCTGATGCTGTTATGGAGGTAAATTATGATGATGAGGATCTCGCTCTTATTTTGTCTCAAGACATTTTATAGAACGTGTTATAAGTCTGATGAACTAACCCTTGAAGGAAAAGATGAAATCTAAGCAGAAGGTAGGTCAGAGGCAGGACCGAGAACAGAAACAACAACTACAACAACTACAACAGAGATAAGAGCAAGACCGACAGAGGTCGCTCAAATTCCAAGGAACGAGATGGTAAGTTCTGCAAGTATTGTAAGAAAACTAGCCACAATATTGATGATTGCTAGAAATTGCAGAACAAAGATAAAAGAAAAGGTACTTACCAACTGAAAAACAAATCTGAGGGTGATGGTAAGGCTGCTATTATTTTCAGTGATAATTCTGATGGCGATTGCCTAGTTGTGTTTGTTGGTTGTGTTTCTGGTAATGATGAGTGGATCCTTGATTCTGCATGTTTGTTTTATATTTATTGTAACAAAGACTGGTTCAGTTCTTATGAGTTTGTGCACAGTGGAGATGTTGTGTGTATGGGAGATAACAACCCACGTGAGTTTGTGGGCATTGGCTCCGTTCAGATCAAGATGCATGATGGCATGACACGTACTCTGACAAATGTGAGACACATACCTGACAAGGATAGAAATCTGATCTCTCTCAGCACCCTTGATGTTGATGGGTACAAACACTCCGGTTCTCGCAGAGTTCTGAAGGTATCAAAAGGTTCTCTTGTTCACATGATTGGTGATATGAATTCTGCAAAATTATATGTTCTTAGAGGTAGCACTTTGTCTGGTATTGCTGCTGCTGTTATTCCTGATGAACCTGGTAAAACTAATCTGTGGCATATGCGTCTTGGACATATGAGTGAACATGGCATGGCAGTAATTGCACAGGAGAGACCTGCTAGATGGCTGCAATTTGAGTAAGTTTGAGTTCTGTGAGCAGCATTTTTGGTAAGCATAAAAGAGTTAAATTCAATGCTTCCGTTCATATCACTAAAGGGATTCTAGATTATGTGCATGCTGATGTGTGGGGACCTTCCCGCAAGACTTCTCTTGGTGGTGCAAATTACATGCTTACTATCATAGATGACTACTCCAGAAAAGTGTGGCCTTTCTTTCTGAAACATAAATCTGATGTGTTTGATGCTTTTAGAAAGTGGAAAGTTATGGTAGAGAAGCAAACAGAAAAGAAAGTTAAATTGCTTCGTACTAACAATGACATGGAGTTTTGTCCTACTATTTCCAATGATTATTGCAGCGACGAAGGCATTGTCAGGCACCACACCATCCCATATACTCCTCGGCAGAATGGTGTGGCGGAGAGGATGAACAAAACCATCATCTCCAAGGCTCGCTGCATGTTGTCCAATGCTGGTATGCATAGACGTTTTTGGGCTGAAGCAGCCGCTTGTTACTTGATAAACAGGTCACCTTGTATTCCGCTTGATAAGAGAACTCCTATTGAGGTATGGTCTGGTTCACCTGTTGATTATTCACGGTTGAGAGTTTTTGGTTGCACTGCTTATGCTCATGTTGATAATGGAAAGCTAGAGCCTAGGGCTGTTAAGTGTGTGTTTCTTGGTTATGGTTCAGGAGTTTAGGCATACAAGTTATGGAATCCTGAAACTAGCATAGCAGGAATGTTGTCTTTAATGAGGCTGTCATGTTTTATAAGAGTTTATCTACAAATGTTACTGATGCTGTTGATTTTTCTGATAATTCTGATGATGAGCAACAGAGGATCAGTGTGCAGGTGGAGCACGTGGAAGAGAAAGAAAATGATGTTGCTGAAATTGATAACATTGTTGTTCAGCACTCACCACTAGTTCCATTGTTGCAGATAGACTGAGGCGTAACAAAGGTCCACGTCCTTGTTTAATGGAAGAGTGTAATCTTGTACAAAATGCTTTGAGTTGTGCTGAACAGGTGGATCATGATACTGAACCTGCTACATATGCTGAGGTTGTTGCATCCGTTGACCGTGTGAAGTGGATTTCTGCTATGCAAGAGGAGATGCAATCGCTTGAAAAGAATGGCACATGGGATGTTGTGCCCTTGCCTAAACAAAAGAAGGTTGTCTGTTGTAAGTGGATATTTAAAAGAAAGGAAGGTTTGTCTCCTAATGAGCCTCCGAGGTTTAAGGCAAGGTTAGTAGCAAAAGGTTTCAGCCAAATTCCAGGTATTGATTATAATGATGTATTCTCTCCGATTGTGAAGCATAGTTCCATTCGTCCATTCTTTGTTATTGTGACTATGCATGATCTTGAGCTTCAGCAGCTAGATGTAAAGACTGCTTTTCTGCATGGTGAGCTTGAGGAGGAGATATACATGGACCAACCTGAAGGTTTTGTTGTGGGGATCTTGTTTGCAAGTTGAAGAGGTCTCTTTATAGTTTGAAACAGTCTCCAAGACAATGGCATAAAAGGTTTGATTCATTTATGATTGCACATAAGTTTAAAAGATCTCAGTATGATAGTTGTGTTTATATCAAATTTGTTAATGGATCACCAATATACTTATTGTTATATGTTGATGATATGTTGATTGCTGCCAAGAGCAAAAAAAAAGATCACTAGTTTAAAATCACAATTAAGTAGTGAGTTTGAGATGAAGGATCTTGGTGCTGCTAAGAAAATACTAGGTATGGAAATTACAAGAGACAAAAAATCTAGTGTGTTATTTCTTAGTCAGCAAAATTACATTCAGAAAGTTCTTCAATATTTTAATATGCATGATGCAAAGTCTGTTAGTACACCTATTGCTCATCACTTCAAATTATCAGCAATGCAATCTCCTAGTACGGATGAAGATATTGAGTACATATCTCGAGTTCCATATTCTAGTGTTGTTGGTTCCTTGATGTATGCCATGGTTTGTTCTCGCCCAAATTTGTCATATGCTATGAGTTTGGTCAGTCGATACATGGATAATCCTGGTAAAGAACATTGGAAAGTTGTTCAATGGATTTTCAGGTACATCCAAAGCTTATTTGAAGTTTGGCAAGACCGGTGAGGGGCTCGTAGGCTATGTGGATTCAGATTTTGCTGCCGATTTGGATAAGAGAAGATCCCTCACAGGTTATGTGTTCACTGTTGGTGGATGTGCTGTGAGTTGGAAGGCAAAGTTACAACCTGTTGTTGCCCAATCTACAACCGAAACAGAATATATGGCTATTGCTAAAGCTTGCAAAGAGTCTGTTTGGCTGAAAGGTTTGTATGCTGAGCTTTGTGGAGATGATTCTTGCATGAACTTGTTTTCTGATAGTCAAAGTGCAATATACCTTACCAAAGATCACATGTTTCATGAGAGGACAAAGCACATTGATATCAAGTACCATTATGTTCGTGACATTGTTGTTAAAGGTAAACTGAAGGTATGCAAGATAAGTACTCATGATAATCCTGCTGATATGATGACAAAACCAGTTCCTGTTTCCAAGTTTGAGTTTTTCTCGGGCTTGGTTGGTATAACGGTTTAGCCCAAGTGGTTGTTGGCACCAACAAGTGTTTTCCTTTGTTGTTCAGGAGATTGTTGAAGTTCATGCTACAAGATGGAATTTATCTCAAGGTGGAGTTTGTTATATTGTGATCCAAATTCATGTACTAAAGGGAGGCTAACTTCGGACGAGCGGAGCGAGGCCCGTCGCCGGTAGGCTTGGGCCGAAGCGTAGCGAAGTCAGAAGTTAGCCCATACGTCGTGGCCTGCAGGGACGCCTGCGAAGGGGGTGCGGGGGCGGCAGGCCCCCGCGGTACGGATCGTTGTCACTGCCTATATATACATCCTGTAAGTCGCCGGATAGGGTTTATCAGATTATAAGATAATCCACTGCGTTTGTAAACACTCCCCGATATAGTGAAGTTTTGCTAGCTGGTGCCCGTGGTTTTTTTCCCTTCTGTGTTGGAAGAGGTTTTTCACGTTAAATCTTGTGTCTCCGCTGCGTTTACCTTTATCGTTTTTCGTTATTTGTTTGTCGCTTTTAGAACAGAGTACACCTTGGGAGATGCAAACTTGCATTATACGAAGAACAACCATTTAGCTACGGATGTCCCCCGGTTCTGGCATCGCACTGTACAAACAAAAGTGCAATGCGTTTCTAGGATTCGAGTTCGAAGACCTCTGCAGCACCGATACGCGGCTCTAACCTCCTTATTGATGCCATCGTCCAAAGGCGGAGAAGTTTGGTCTGGCGGTGGGAAACGCTCGCGCGCACTGTGAAAGAATATTGCGTATGGGGTGGCAAGGAGCCGAGGCATCTTTGCTAGCGAGGTAGAGAAGGGAGCACGGCAGGAGTTGATGCACAATGGTCCATCTTATAGCTAGAGGGGCCAGGAAACGGGCAAGAAAGGGCATGAAGCTGTGGCGTGTGGGGTTGCCGGAGCGATGACATGATGTCCTGCCTGCCTCCGCGTGGGGGAACTGTCACCCGCTTAACCCATTTACAGCTATAGCACATCAATTCATGTGAAACCCTTTGTTAGATTAGAGCATATCCAGCAGCACTCCCCATACTATGTCGTTCGGGGCTCCCCATTGACGTCACGCCACACGCTTGGGCTTGCTAGGTTTTGTGTGGGTGGAGGCAGTTGTGTGTATGTGGGCGGAGAAGGGAAGACCGTTGTGGAATGTAGGATAGATAGGGGAGCATCGGGATTATTTTTATGCTAGAGGTAGGAGTGGAGGTTAGAGCGTATAAATGCCGCCGCATGTGTTTCCTGTGTGTCGCCGCGGGTGAAAGCCGTAGTGATGACGGGACGCACCACATGCCGATGCTTGGGGAACTGTGGTCCTATTAAAATTTCAAGTGGGATGGGATTATCCATCAATCCCGTGTCCCATCCCATCCCACTGATCCCATTCATCCCTCTAACAAATTCTACTAATCCCGTACGGGCTAAGAGGGAAAGCCCGCCTAGCCCATGGACATCCCGATACTCCTCCTGCCCCTATCCTCTGAGCACCGCGTCGCCCAGACGGGATTCGGCATCTGCGCCGTGGCCGGGGCCGGGGCCGGCTCGCAAGTCGCAACTGAACAAGGTTGCTCCACGATTGGGCACAATGGAGACTCGAATCATGGCGTGCTGCCCTCCTACCCAGCTCGCCCATGAGGGAGATCGGCCGAGGCGCCACCTGAGGCAGCGGCGGCGCGATCTGTGTGTCTGGTTCCACGACGCGGACGTGCGGCTGGGTCAACGCGGTGAGCGAACGGAAAAGTGCAGCCACCAACGTTTCTCACGTCGCGCCGGCGAAGCCGGGGCCCGAGGGTGGCCTGTTCGTCACACAGACCGGCGGAGCGGGATAGGGTGAGGCGCGTGCTGCGGAGCGCAAGCGCCGGTGGCCTGGCTCCGGAAGACCGGCCGTTGCAGGCGAGACGGGAAGATCGGCCAAAGTTGTTCGCAAAGCTCTTCCACGCTGGTTCCTCGCCGGATTCGGAGGGGATCACTCTCGCTCTTCTCGACAGTTTGGGCTGGGATTTGGGAACGGGGTAGTTACATGAACGCCACGGCCGTAGGGACATATGTAATTTGGGTGGGACAGGGATTTATGGGACAACGGTATAATAGGATAATTAGCTAGTGGAGGCGGACATCCCGAGCCCATCCCACCTGAAACTATAGGTCCTATTAGGGCATGTACAATGGAGTGACGTCAGCCTTCCCTTAGCGGTGCCACGTCAGATTTTTGCTTAGTTGGAGGAGAGAGAATGAAGGGAGAGAAGGTTGTCTTCTCTTAGCTAAGAGATCATCTCTTAGAAAATAAGGGAAGGCATTTTCTCCATTGTACGACATGTCTTCCCTTAGCAACATAATTTCCTACTAATTTTAATTGATTACCATTAATTGCTAGAGAAGGCTATAAGAGATAACACATTGTATGACTTATATCTATTGTCATCTCTAGATGATGTGGCGGTATAAGGGAAGGCGTGCCTTCTCTACCATTGTACATGCCCTTAATTAAAACTGAGCGGCGGTTGCAGATAGCATTAACTTAGGAGAACCAGCCGTTGTGCCAATGATAGAGCTGACCCACCATTCGCTATCCTTTGTGGCGCCATCTTTGTCTTGTGTTCGACACTTCTACAAGACATCCTGTGGATCGGGGTTGGGCCGGAAGTGTGGGCTGCATCAGACGCAAGAAGCCACTCGAGAACGTTTATGTCACGTGCTACAACCCAACTGGGACGCTCTTAATAGTTTTTGCGAGAGGTATGTCTTAAATGAAGAAAAGTACAACAAGAAATTAACTACTCCCTCCATACCGATTTACAGGGCAATTACGTATTTCGAGAAAGAGGTTTGACTACAAATTTGGTTAACAAAAAATAAGATATATGACATAAAAATTATACCATTGGAAAATCCTTTTAAATATGAGTCCAATGGTATAATTTTTGTGGCAGATATTTTATTTTTTGTTGATCAAAATTATAGTCAAACTTATTTCTCGAAATGCGTAATTGTCTATAAACCGGTAGGAGTAGTTATTTTGAATTATGGAGCTTGATCGAGCTAGTACATGCATGGCAAGTACCCATGACGCACCAAACCTGATGTTATTAAATCAAATTGTGGTCATGGTTTCTTAGACTACCCACAATGGGAGTATCATAGGTAGTATCATGTATTCCATGCATGCAAAATGCTGATGTGGCAGTGCAATTAATGATGAGAGAGAGAGTACTAGTATCATAGGTAGATACTGTATCATAGCACATACTACTAGAAAAATTAATGTTAAGTAAATCTTGTGAGTACATATATTTGCATTGAGATTCTACAAAACAATTAATATATAGAGACTATGATACTAGTATATGATACCATGCATTATGGAGATAGTAACATGTAGTAGTATCATACGCATGATACTTCTATATGATACTATGCATTGTGACTAGTCTTATGCGGTGGGTATAGGTTAATTTAATACTACTCGTCCGTGTCACTAGTAATTATTGCACATTAAAAGACCTCTAAAAGAATGTGTAAGCAAATCCGAAATACAATTAAAAATACATGAACCAATTTATCCGATTTTTGTATGCAGATTCCAAGTGGTATAATAAGCTAGAAAGATTCCTCCGCTCTCCTAGTCAAGTGGGTTAGCGTCATCATGATCTTCTCGCCATCGCATCCACCATTGTACAAGATTTACATCTTATGTATATATAACAGAGTTGAAGAGAAAGCAAGCTTGATCGATCCAAACATTGAAATGGAATTCGGAACGTACCTCAGTGCTTTCCGTCTCATGAAGTCTAGCCATTACATGCTTCATACTGACCGGTCTCTTTGCTGGGTCCTTGTTTGTGCACTCCATCCCAATCTCAGCACATACTCGTATTTGTTCCCGATGTGAGTGTCCCTGCCAATGTTGCTTCCTTTTGTCCCAGCTTTCAAGTATCTGCGAATTTGCTCATATGAAATTGATCGGCAACATCTCGATCTTTATATGAAAATAATGCACATATTTATCTTTTGGTAGACTATTGCTCGTGTTGCTGCTTCTCTTCACTTCTAGATGTACACTTCCACAAATTATAGTACGAAACAAAGTCTAAGAGAACAGGGTATGCCATTATGCAAAGTAAACCGATTGAGCTTTTATCTAGAAGAGTGATTTGTAAATAGTTCTTACATTCTCAATAACTTGACACTCCTTCCCTCCAGTCAACATCTCTATTATTATAACACCAAGACTGTACAAGTCAAACTTGTGTGTGATAACACCGCTGGTGAATTCCGGTGCCAAATAACCTCTGCATTAAAATATATTTTGACCAACCTGTTAATATAGCAAAATGATTGCAAAAACCAGATAGTTAGCTTAGAGTATGCATTGGGAAGCTTACAATGTCCCGAACATTTTTGAAGCAACCACTCGGGTTTGCATTTCTTCAAAGCTCCTCGACAGGCCAAAATCAGTTATTTTTGGAGTAAAATTGTCATTGTCATCGATGAGTATATTTGAAGGTTTCAAGTCTAGGTGCATAATATTTATATCGTGGAGAGAATGTATCCCCTCGCATATCTCCTTGATTATCCGGAAACGTGTTGTCCATTGAAGCCCACCAGATGCATCTACATATGGGAGATGAATTGGGAGGTTTAGATCATATTTGAGTATACTTTACATCCTTACTTTTAATGCACCACAACATACATCATGCTAAATAAATTCAGTCATGAATGTGGGCTGAGTAATCTTCAGTAGAATTATTCCCTCCATTCCAAATTATTTGACGCACATTTTTTCCCCAAAATGAGCGAACCTACAATCTGAAACCGTCTAGATACACGAGTATCTACTATCTAGACCAAACCTTACGAAATATACGTCAACTACTTTGGAACGAAGGTAGTAATAAAGGAGAGAAACATTCAATGTCACATTATCGTACCTCCAATATAACGATCAAGACTTCCTCCGGGCACAAACTCAAAGCAGAGACATCTTTCTTGTACATCTGCCATGACCAATTTTCCGTTGTACCTTTGCATTTTTCCTTGTGTGTCAGAACAATATCCAAGGAATCGTACTATATTTTTGTGCTTCACCTTCATGAGACATTCAACCTCTCGTTGGAATTCGTTCTCATACATATAAGTGTTGCGCAGCCTCTTTACAGCTACAGCCTCATTCTTAAGCATTGCCTGCAGCCACGAGATATGCATGAATTAATTCGAGCTTTCGTTCCAAATAGAGTTAATTTAACGAGTCAGAGTTTATGGATGTGCAGTTAGGAGTGTTTCTGTATACCTTATAAACATCTGAGAACCCACCTTTACCAATTTCCTGCTTATAAGCAAAACCATTTGTGATTTTTTCCAAAAGTGAGAACGGAAGGGCCATGGGCTCCATGGCTTCATCAAGTAGCATGCTCTCAAGATCACTTTCTGTACAACTCCTACTAACTTGGGAATCCATTGACATCTCCAGTTATATAATATGAGTACTGATAACCTAGCTCAAAAAAAGATGAAGCTGAAAACTTATCAAGCCACTAGCTAGACATTTACAGCAGAGCAAGAGATCATCTAGTCTTTTGTAACAAATATATAAAAGAAGAGAAAGAATGATAAATTTGATCCGTAGAACCAACTTCCGTAACTAGCTGGACTAGCTCTAATTTGCCCGAGGGGCAGATTTATATGTTCTGAAATACTTGCAATTCTGAATAAAGCCAACACTAATATGGTTCTCCGCATTGACTCCCTCCAACGACCATAATTACTTGTAGACTTGTAGTAGACCAATAAGTAATTAATGACAAACTAGCAGCTAGCTGTAAACATGCATGCAGAAAACTGCGATCTAAGATGAATGCAAACATGCTAGCTGACGGTAAACATGCATGCAAACAAGGTTTTGCTACAGCAGAGGTTCAATGATAAGATGGTAGTAGTAGTAGTAATTACCTGAAGGTAGCCTGTTTCAGATGCTGCCCAGCTAGTCGTCTAAAGCTAGATCTGGAGGAGAGGAGAGCAGAGAGAGATGTGAATGTGATTGGCAAAAAAAATGTGGATGTGATACTATTCAAACTAGCAGAGAAGTGAAGTGAGGTCTAGATCTGCATCGAAATGGTACTGTATTAGTTTATCCACACTTGACGCAAGAATCTAAATCTAGTTTCCACAGCATCTGCATATACTATAAAAAAATTTGAGAGATGCATATACTATAATTGAGTTGACTATGCACATGGGAAGAGATTGGTTCAAGCTAGGCACATTAATCAGCTAGCCGTTGCATGAGCGACTGACTGTGCAGAGATTTACTTGTATTTTCGTGACTCGGAAAAATTACAGTATGGTCGGCTCCCATTTTTTTTGTTGTTGTTGAGATTAATGGACGGCTACCTAGGTAAACCCCCATGGATGGATCTCAATCGCTGATTAAGCGTGAATGCATGTGAGGGCTGTCGACTTTGTTCATGGATGCTTTGTTTGTACATGGAGTAATCTAGCTTTGTGTCCACATCGTGCCGTTTGGCCAACTTAGCTAGACGTGCCGATGTTATATCTGGCCATGGGCAGCCCGGCCCAACGGCCCGGCCCGGGCCCGACCCGAAAAACTCGGGCTTGGGCCAGAAATGTTGGCCCGACTGCCGGGCCGGGCCGGGCCTGGGTAGCCCGAAAACTGGCCCGGCGGCCCGACGGGCTTGGTGGGAATTTGGTCGGGCCGGGCTTGGGCCGGATTTTTTTGCGTCGGGCCTACCTCGGGCCGGCCCGAGGCCCGGCCCGGCCCGACACATGCCCAGGTATAGCTGATGTGCACTCAAAGTACATTCAACATTTCGTATCTTTTGTTTTTTTTGCGAAAAAGTCCACCGAACCTATTAATAATAATAACGATCAACAACATTACTAGGAATTTTAAAAGTAATAAGAATCACAAATATGTGGCTAGACCACCAACGAATACACACATTTAGAACGAGCCGAAGATGCACCGCCATCCCCGCCTCTCTCTCACCGGAGTCGATCAAAGCTTGTCATAGTAGAGCTTATTTTCCAATTCATCGTGCCAAGGCCCCAACAGACAAGCGCACAAAAGAAGCAACCTTCGCAAAAAATGAGAATTACAGATCAGAAGGAGGGTCAGACCTCTTGAACCAGAAACTTCTCCTGAACGGCTTGCGTAAGAAGTGGATCTAGGAAAGAATACAAAGAGAAAGAACTCGGAGGAGGCGAAACTAAACAGAGGAGCCGGATTCCAGCAGCTATGAGAAGGGTAGCCAAATTCTAAGGGGGGGGGGGGGGGGGTGCACCGAAATCTCCGCCACTCGCTTCAACAACTCTAACGGGCGGGGGGGCCTTCTCAGAAACCTGACCGGAGAAATTCTTCCCTGACCAATAGCACATCCTCATGGAGCATGCCTGCAGGGCCTGAATTTGGAAGAAGATCCAGCTGGTGAGGAGATCCAACCCCAGAATTCCCTCCTCGTCGAGGCGCTTCACATGTGCTAGCATCACCTCCGGGCGCTCTTCCCCTCCCACGTACTTGCTAAGCCCCCAGATATTAGGCCTGAAGGAAGGGGGTGGGTCCGTCAAGAATTCAAGCAAGAAGGCATATCTCATCAGGCAGGGTCTCATCCTGGATATAGAAGAAGGACTTCTGCCATATCTTCACCGAAGTTGGGAGCTTCGGATCCAGGATATAGTCCAATTCCCGCTTGGTGATGGCCTCCACATCACACTCGTGCATCGACTTGGCCAAGTTCTTCTGTTGCTTCAGGTGGAACATGGCGCACCATAAGCTCATGCGAGGGTGAATTCCTAGGTACCCCTCATAGAGGACTGTGAAGGCGAAAATCCACGAGATACTATTGGGGCCCAAATGGTGAAGTTGGGTCCCGTACAAGGCCAGCAGGTCGTGGAAGAATGCTTTAGGAGGAAGGGAGAGGCTCCTCTTCACGAAAGCTATGAACATGACCCGCTCTCAAGGTAGGCACACCGGGATCCTCTCGCTACAGGAGAGTCGCCATTTGGCGGTGGCTCGGGGAGGAATCAACCCTCGAATCGAAAAGGCAATCATATCGTCCTCCGCACCGACGAGCAACACCATTCGCTATCTCCACCCTCGGACCAGGACATTGATACGTCCAAAATGTATCTACTTTCCCGAACACTTTTGCTATTGTTTTGCCTCTAATTTATGTATTTTGGATACAACTAACACGGACTAACGCTGTTTTCAGCAGAATTGCCCTGGTGTCTTATTTTTGTGCAGAAATCAACTTTCAGGAAAATCCCGGAAATAATTGCGAAGAGCCTATTTTTATAGAAGACACACGGGGCCAGAAGCGCAAGCCAGGGGGAGGCCCACGGCCTCCACACCATAGGCCGGTGCGGCCAGGAGGGGGGGCGCGCCACCTTATGGTGAGGCCGCCTCGGCCAGCCCCCGACGCTCCCCTTTGGACTACTTAAAGCCCTTGACCTAAAAACGCGAGGGGTTCGACCACTTTTCCAGAAGACATCCGAACTCCGCCGCCATCGAAACCCAATCTCGGGATCAGAAACTCCGTTCGGCACCCTGCCGGACGGGAATTGGAGAGATCATCATCATCACCACCGACGCCTCTCCATCGACCATCCATGATTCCCCCATCCATGTGTGAGTAATTCCCCCGATGTAGGCTGAAGGGGATGGTAGGGATTGGATGAGATTGTTCATGTAATAGCCATAAGATTGTTAGGTCATAGTGCCTAGTATCTGTTGTTGGTACTTTTATGATATTGTTGCAACTTGTTGTGCTTAATGCTTGTCACTAGGGCCCGAGTGCCATGATTTCAGATCTGAACATGTTATTGATTCATGATGATATTCATTGTTTTATGATCTTACCTGCAAGTTGTATACATATTGCTGTCCGGAACCCGAGGCCCCAAAGTGACAGAAATTGGGATAACCGGAGGGGAAGGCTGTGATATGAGGATCACATGTGTTCACGGAGTGTTAATGCTTTGCTCCGGTACTCTATTAAAAGGAGTACCTTAATTACCAGTAGTTTCCCTAGAGGGCTGCTGGTGGTAGGACAAAAGATGTTGTGCAAGTTTCTCATTGCAAGCACGTACAACTATATACGGAACACATGCCTATGGTTGTTTAGTACTTGGATACCGTTTTATTATTATCTGCAAATGCCTAGTCTTGATTATTACATGAGTTATCTTATCCATGCAGCGCCCGTTCATCCATCCCTATGCCTACAGTATTTTAATCCTACTGTTTACTAAAATCACTACTGATGTCTTTATTACACCGCTGCTTATATTTCATCACTGCTACTGTCATAAAACTGTTGCTACTAATAAACTACTGCGAGCAAGTTTGTTTCCAGTGCTGAATTGACAACTCATTGTTAAGGCTTACAAATATTCTTTGGCTCCTTGTGTCGAATCAATAAATTGGGTTTTACTTCCCTCGAAGACTGTTGCGATCCCCTATACTTGTGGGTTATCAAGACTATTTTCTGGCGCCATTGCCGGGGAGCATAGCTTTATTTGCAAGTTCACCTGAATTGTTATTGTTCGCTGCAAATCCTCCATCATGGGTAAAACTCGCGATGCTAAAGTCGCCATATTACCATCCACTACAAGAAAAGGTACAACTCTGAGTACCTCTGCTGCTCTTGATTCACCATCTGTGATAAGTCAACTTGTTTCACCACCACAAGCTTCACGTGTTGGTACTTCTGCTGAATCTGAAAATTCCTCTGATAATTTTGATGATGCTTCTACTGTGCTTGATGAAAATGGTTCATTAGGTCATTTTCTAGATGCTACAATTGCTAGGTCTAGACAAATTGAAAATACTGAAATTCCTAATGAAAATACTGTTACACCTGTTAATTCACCTGAGTCTGTTGAACACTCTAGTGATGATCTTGATGAAGATTATGTGGAACTTGATGATGATTTTATTGATAAATGTAATGCTACTACTGGTGCAAGTAACATTAAAAAGCTTCTTGCACAACATGCTGTTAGATATAAACTGTCTCCTGATCCTAATTTTGCCACATCTCCTATAAACATTAAGGATAAGGATTATGATTTTTCTCTTGATTTATCTCATATATCTATTGTTGAGAAAACACCTTTTGTGGTACTGAAAAAGAAAGTGCTGTATAGCACATGAATGAGCTTTCTACTTTAAGTAGCTTGTTTTCTGATGATATTAAGATGCGTACTTATTTTGTTGCTAAATTTTTTCCTTTCTCATTAAAGGATGATGCTAAGATTTGGTATTTTGCCTCCTGATTCTATTGATAGTCCAAGTGGTTTGCTTGATGTTTTCTTTCGAAAATATTTTCCTGCTAGTGCTCAACATATTGCCATGCAGAAAATTTATAGTTTTGACCAAGAAGACGGGGAGAAATTGCCTGAAGCTTGGGCAAGGTTTTGCTCTCTTATTAGAGCTCGGCCTGGACATGATTTGGAAAAGCATGACTTACTTGATATATTTTATAGTGGACTAACCATTGAGTCTAGGGCATACCTGGATAGTTGTGCTGATTGTGTTTTCAGGAAAAGAACTCCAGACGAAGCTGAAGAATTATTGGCTAGAATAAGCCAAAATCATGATGATTTGACTACACCTGAACCAACCTCAACATCAATATTGAAGAAGATGGGTATGATTGAATTAAATGATGAAGATATCAGGGAAGCCATGAAATCTCTTATAGAGAAAGGTATTAAATCTGAAGATGTGAAGAATTTACCTCCCATAGAAGATTTATGTAAGATAACTCCCCCTTCATCCACGATTGAGGTACATTCTCTTCAACGCTTTGATAAAGGAGACATTCCTTACTCAAAACCTCCTGATCAATGTTTAGATGAATTTGATAATTATGTTGTTAAGCAAAATAACTTTAATATGAGAGTAGAGAATCATCTAATGGAAAACTCTTAGGCTATTAGTAAATTTCATGATATTGTGGAGAGAACCTCCAATGATGTTAAGATGCTTGTTAAACATTTTCATATGGTTCAAACTCAAATTGATCAACTTACTAAAGTGCAAAATGACTTGTTAAAAAATACTCATAAAGAAAAACATGCTTATGAAGTAACAACTAGAGGTGGTGTTTCTACTCAGGATCCTCTATATCCTGAAGGGCATCCCAAAAGAGTTGAACAAGATTCTCAACGAACTAAAGAAACTAGTGGTCCCTCTAAGAAAAAGAAGAAGAAACATAAAACTGTTGTAGAATCTTCTGAACCTGTTATTGATCCTAATAGTATTTCTATTTCTGATGCTAAAACTGAAAGTGGTAATGAACATGATAAAGATGATGACAAGAATGATGTTTCTGATAAAGAAGAGATTGAAAATGAACCTGAAAAGCATGCTAAAAATAAAAAGTACACTAAAGAAGATTTTATTGCTAAGAAACATGGTAATGAAAGAGAACCTTGGGTTCAAAAGCAAATGCCTTTTCCTGTTAAGAAACTAAAATCAAAGGAGGAGGAACACTATAATAAATTTTGTGATTGGATGAAACCTTTGTTTTTGCAAATCCCTTTGACTGATGCTATTAAATTGCCTCCTTATTCAAAATATATGAAAGATATTATCTCTAACAAAAGGAAAATTCCTAATGAGGAGATTTCCACTATGCTTGCTAATTACTCTTTCAATGGCAAGGTTCCAAAGAAGCTGGGAGACCCAGGTATACCAACTATCCCTTGTTCCATCAAGAATAATTATGTTAGAACTGCTCTATGTGATTTGGGAACAGGAGTTAGTGTGATGACTTTTTCCCTTTACAAGAGACTTTATTTAGATAAGTTGATACCAACTGATATATCTTTGCAAAGGGCTGATAAATCTACTGCTGTTCCTCTTGGTATATGTGAAGATGTTCTGTTCAAGTTACTCAAAATTGCTTAATATTAACTAATTTTGTTGTGTTGGAAATGCTGAAGATGATAATATGCCTATTATTCTTGGAAGACCTTTTCTTAACACTGCAGGGGCTGTTATTGATTGCAATAAAGGAAAAGTCACTTTTAATGTTGATGACAAGGAACATACTGTTTATTTTCCCAAGAGGATTGATAAAGTATATGGAGTTAATACAATTTCTAATTTGAGAACTATCAAAGTGGGAGTTATTGATTGTCCTATATATGAGCCTAAAGAAGAATATCAAACTATTGTGATTGGATCCATATCAATTCAATATAAGGTAACATGATTGATTTGAGGTTTATTTCTTCTTATGTCATGTAAAATTTATTTGGTAGCAAGACTTGATCAACCTTGTTAACAAGTATATTTTAAATGCATGGAAGAGCTGAACAACATTTCTTTCTTTCTCCACTTGTTTAACTTGCTGTAGTACTACTTGTTTTGCAAGATGCTTTAGTTGTTTGAAACTTTGAAAATCTTTTTCTGCCCTGAAATAGTTATTTTAACACCCAGAAATGTATTTTTCGAAATTTTCAAAAAATTATAAAAATTATACCACTGGTCCTATTTTTTAATTTGCAACCTGGGAGTGCCTGGTGACCAGTGGGGCACCCCAGGCTGCACCCCATGTGCTGGCGCAGCCGCAAGGGTGCGCCCCCTGTGGTGAGGGCCCCACCTGGCCCTCCACTCACTCATCCACCTACCACTCCACTCTCTTCCACGGGAAAACACGACACCATTGTTCAAACCCGAGTTTCTTGTTGTTCTTGCTCAAAATTTTCGATCTCCTTGCTCAGCCCATCTTTGCTGCTGAGATTTGGAGCATTTGTTCTCCGGTATGTGACTCCTTCGATTATCCAAATATAATTTTGAATAGTTGAGTATATCTTGAGTAATTTGCTGCTGTAGGTGACATGTTAAGTGAGTTTGCATGCTTGATTCAAGTTGTAGAAATGAGTTTTGATGCATGTTTAGTACTCTAGCAAGTTCCTATAGTAGTCTCACTCATTTATATGTCTCAAAATCAACTTTTATAATGATTGTTGAAAAATTTCAGAAAAAGGAAAATGAACAACCACACCTTTGGAGAAGTGTTTGAGAGGGATACGCCAAGAGCGGCAAGGCCTTCAAGGGCAGCTACTCATGTTAAGCGATCCTATGATGAGGATGCCATTGCACCCAGCTTTGAAGTTGAAGAGGACAATGGGATTCCTAATGCTTCATCCTTTCCGTGCATTGACTTTTTGCGTAATGTAGGGCTACTTGATGACTTCTTGTTTCTCGTTAATCGAGTGGGCTTGTCTACCTATATGGAGGATGAGAGTGATCAATATTATAGGCTAACTAAAATCTTTGTTGAAAGCTTCAAATTTAGCAACACACCTTTCACACCATCAGTTAAATTTAAGATTTATGATAGGCCTGTTACTATGAAATTGTGTGATTTTTGTGCTGCACTGGACATTACTCCTATAGGTACATCAAAGAAGATCGAGAGCCGCCCCAAAGCTTTGACGGAACTCTATCGGGAAGTTACCAACGATGATGATCGTGCTATTCAGCGCGGCAAGATAAGGAACATTCAGCTCCCTGCCATTAGATATTTCGTTTACTATCTTGCTACTAGCATTCTTGGTAGGGAGAACACTAGCAACATTTCTAGTTATCATCTTGCTTTTCTGGTTGCTGACTGGGAGTACACCTTATCATCTTGGTGCTCTCATTGCTCGTCGCTTATCTTGTAAGGGACCTATTTATGGAGGAATTGTTGCTTCACGTATTGTTGCACATCTAGGGCTTTCTATTGATCCAAGTGATGAGATATTAACCCCTGTTAAGCTTGATATTGCTGCTATGAAGAGTCACCAATTTGTCACAACTAACTCTAATTTGGAAAATATTGTCTATAGAATATTGTTTATTGACGGGGATGAGAGAGAAATCCCTTTGCCGCATGCCGATTTGTTCAGTGTTCGCAGAAGTCCGTGGTCGCACTCCAAGGAGGAGGTGGATGATCAGCTGAGGATACTTGGCTTTCACCAGCAGCACGACTCCGAGGACGCCGAGCCCTCTGATGGGTACAATGTCACATATCCTGGTGCGTCCTCCAGTTCGTACCAAGGACAGGATCCTCCTTCATCATATTACGGAGGCGCCACCTCATGGGCACCGTGGGATTGACCTCCACTTAGGCCAAAAGCCTAAGCTTGGGGGAGGTACGCCGGCATCACTCATTCATTGCATATTACAATAGTCGGTCATTTGTATATACTTGTTTTACTTCTTTTGGTTGTTTCTCTTTCGGTTATTTTTATTTCAGTAAGATTTCATTTTAGTTTTTGAAGGTTGTTACTACTGTAGTAATCTTTACTTTTACCATTTTTATTTCATTTGTGTGCCGATGGTTGCCTCTAATATGAGGAAGATGATATTTGGGGAAGTGCTGTCTAAAAAAAAATAGATTCTGGACTGATACTGAAAAAATTCCTGTGCGTAGCCAGAACGTTACTTTGGGCTGCCAATTTTTTTGCATGTTCCCCAGGTTATTATCTAACTTTCATTAGTTGAGCACTTTTCGAGTTGAACAACAGAAGATTTTCTAAAAAAATGATTACTGTACTGCTGTCAAATTTTGGCAGATTTCTGTCACTTTGCTTTCTGTGATTCTTTTAGTTTTCGTTCTCTTGTTTTTTCTTTGTTTCTTTTCTAAAACACAAAAACACCAAAAATATTTCTGTTGTTTCTCTTTATCATTTATTTATTTGGTTTCTTGTTCCTATTTTGATTTATTTACTATCGTTGGTTTGCTATGAGAAAATCCAAAAAGATTTTACTTTCGTTCGGTGTCTCTAACATCGAAAACGCCAAAAATATTTGTTGTTCTTCTTTGGTTTTGTAAAGTTTATTAGGGAGTTCAGCGGTCTCCGGTGGTTGGAGCTTGGTTTTCATTCCATGTTATTATTCAAGCCACACAAGTGAAAGGCAATAATGACGATCTACGACTGATTGTGGTGAGAGGCTGGTATGAACTCTATTTGTTTTCATTTTTGTACATATACTCATCCATGTGAGCATACTTAGTTGGTTCATGTGAGGTATATGTCATTTAATGAAAGTCTAGTAGTTCATGATCTCTCATTTTTAGCTCCAATTTATTAATAATAAGTAGCATGTCATAAATATCTTCTTGCATTGTTTTATTCATAGATAGGTATGACATTGTGGTATCCTCATCTGAATAATTCATTTGGATTGACTTGGCACATGCTCACGCATGCATATGACTGAAAAACAAAAAGTCAATTAAGCCTCGATGATTTACTTTGCTTCAGAGTTCTTGTATCACTTTTATGCCTCCATTAATTTTATTCGTCGCAAGCATGATTATGGCTTATTGCTCTCTTGATTGTGGCTTCCCTCTATTGCTAGCCTTCACTTGTACTGAGCGGGAATGCTGCTCGTGCTTCCAATTCCTGAAAACCAAGTTATTCCAAAGTGTCCACCATAAATACCTATGCATGGCATTTCAAACCATTCCAAGTAAATTTTCATGTGCTACCTTTAAAACCTTCAAAGTATTTCTCAATTTGTGTCAATGTTTTATAGCTCATGAGGAAGTATGTGGTGTTTTATCTTTCAATCTTGTCAGTCAGACTTTCACCAATGGACTAGTGGCATATACATCCGCTTATCCAATAATTTTGCAAAAAGAGCTGGCAACGGGGTGCCCCCAATTAATTACAACTTTCATTAATAATTCTCTTCACATGTTTTGCCCTGATTTATCAGTAAGCAACTTAACTTGCAAATAGACACTCCTCCATGGTATGTGAATGTTGGAAGGCACCCGAGATTCGGTTAGCCACGGCTTGTGTAAGCAAAGGTTGGGGAGTGTCATCCATAATGAAACTAAAATGCATGTGTAAACAAAAGAGAAGAGGGATGATCTACCTTGCTGGTAGAGATAACGTCCTTCATGAGAGCCGCTCTTGAAAGTCTGGTTGACAAGGTAGTTAGAGTACCCATTATCATTCGTTGACAACAACAAACACCTCTCAAAACAATTTTACTTCTGTTTCAAAAATGAAAAGCTCTAGCACATGTTAATCCCTGCTTCCCTCTGCGAAGGGTCAATCTTTTACTTTTATGTTGAGTCACCATCCTTTCTTTGAGCACCTTCTTGAGAGCATAATTGTCATTCTTAGTGTAATATATTTGTCCCAGAATATGGTTAACTGTGGTATAACTTTGATGCTTTTATCTTTGATAGTCTTTACTTCTAGTCTTTCCATGAACTTCAGAGGTGCCTGGGCATTTATGCTTTGCTGTACAAATACGGGCAAGCGAGATACCACTTTATCATATCTTTTTATGAGCATTGCAATCCTGCTTATAGAAGTGTTTCATGATGCTTATTATTAGTTTGTTGGTATCTTTTTCATGATTGACACAGCTATTAGATGACTTTATTTGCATTTATCCTATTATGAATTGCCTAAGTACTAGTCCATATAATGAGAATATTTACATCATATGAGCAAATGTGTTCATGAAAGTTCTTTTATCGCATTCAGCTGTTAACTGAATTGCTTGAGGACAAGCAATAAGCTAAGCTTGGGGGAGTTGATACGTCCAAAACGTATCTACTTTCCCGAACACTTTTGCTATTGTTTTGCCTCTAATTTGTGTATTTTGGATACAACTAACACGGACTAACGCTTTTTCAGCAGAATTGCCCCGGTGTCTTATTTTTGTGCAGAAAATCAACTTTCAGAAAATCCCCGGAAGTAATTGCGAAGGGCCTATTTTTATAGAAGACACACGGGGCCAGAAGGGCAAGGGGGAGGCCCACGGCCACCATAGGCAGCCGGCCGGGGAGGGGCGCGCCTTATGGTGAGGACGCCTGCCCCCGCGTCCCTTTGGACTACCGTGGCGCGTGCACACGTCCGTTGGGAACCCCAAGAGGAAGGTGTGATGCGCACAGCGGAAGTTTTCCCTCAGAAGAAACCAAGGTTATCGAACTAGTAGGAGATGAAGGCCACGTGAAGGTTGTTGGTGGAGGAGTGTAGTGCGGCGCAACACCAGGATTCCGGCGCCAACGTGGAACCTGCACAACACAATCAAAATACTTTGCCCCAACTTAACAGTGAGGTTGTCAATCTCACCGGCTTGCTGAAACAAAGGATTAAACGTATGGTGTGGAGAATGATGTTTGTTTGCGAAGAACAACAGAGAACAGAGATTGCAGTAGATTATATTTCAGATGTAAAAGAAAGGACCGGGGTCCATTCACTAGTGGTGTCTCTCCAATAAGATAAATAGCATGCTGGGTGAACAAATTACAGGTGGGCAATTGACAGAATAGAGATTCATATACATATCATGATGACTACTATGAGATTTAATCAGGGTATTACGACAAAGAACATAGACCGCCATCCAACATGCATCTATGCCTAAAAAGTCCACCTTCAGTTAGCATCCGCACCCCCCAGTATTAAGTTGCAAACAACAGACAATTGCATTAAGTATGGTGCGTAATGTAATCAACACAAATATCCTTAGACAAAGCATCGATGTTTTATCCCTAGTGGCAACAGCACATCCACAACCTTAGAACTTTCTGTCACTGTCCCAGATTCAATGGAGGCATGAACCCACTATCGAGCATAAATACTCCCTCTTGGAGTTACAAGTATCAACTTGGCCAGAGCCTCTACTAGCAACGGAGAGCATGCAAGAACATAAACAACACATATATGATAGATCAATTAATCAACTTGACATAGTATTCAATATTCATCGGATCCCACCAAACACAACATGTAGCATTACAAATAGATGATCCTGATCATGATAGGCAGCTCACAAGATCTAAACATGATAGCACAAGAGGAGAAGACAACCATCTAGCTACTCTATGGACCCATAGTCCAAGGATGAACTACTCACGCATCATTCCGAGGCGGGCATGGTGATGTAGAGCCCTCCGTGATGATTCCCTCTCCGGCAGGGTGCCGGAGATCTCCGAATCCCCGAGATGGGATTGACGGCGGCGGCATCTCGGAACTTTTTCCGTATCGTGGCTCTCGGTACTAGGGTTTTCGCGACGAAGATAGGCGAAGGGGGCGCAGGGGGTGCCCGAGGGGCCCACCATATGGCGGCGCGGCCGGGGGTGGGCCGCGCCGCCCTATGGGGTGGCCTCGTCGCCCCTCTTCGTCTCCTCTTCGGACTTCTGGAAGGCTCCGTGCAAAATAAGACCGTGGGCTTTTGTTTCGTCCAATTCCGAGAATATTTCCTGTGTAGGATTTCTGAAACCAAAAACAGCAGAAAACGGGAACTGGCGCTTCGGCATCTTGTTAATAGGTTAGTGCCGGAAAATGCATCAAAACATCATACAATGTGAACAAAACATGTAGGTATTGTCATAAAACTAGCATGGAACATAAGAAATTATAGATACGTTGGAGACGTATCAACTACTTAAAGCCCTTGACCTAAAAACGCGAGGGGGTTCGACCACTTTTCCAGAAGACATCCAGAACTCCGCCGCCATCGCGAAACCCAATCTCGGGATCAGAAACTCCGTTTTGGCACCCTGCCGGGATGGGGAATTGGAGGAGATCATCACCATCATCGCCATCGATGCCTCTCCATCGACTATCCATGATTCCCCCATCCATGTGTGAGTAATTCCCCCGCTGTAGGCTGAAGGGGATGGTAGGGATTGGATGAGATTATTCATGTAATAGCCATAAGATTGTTAGGGCATAGTGCCTAGTATCCGTTGTTGGTACTTTTATGATATTGTTGCAACTTGTTGTGCTTAATGCTTGTCACTAGGGCCCGAGTGCCATGATTTCAGATCTGAACATGTTATTGATTCATGATGATATTCATTGTTTTATGATCTTACCTGCAAGTTGTATACACATATTGATGTCCGGAACCCGAGGCCCCAAAGTGAAAATTGGGATAACCGGAGGGGAAGGCTGTGATATGAGGATCATATGTGTTCACGGAGTGTTAATGCTTTGCTCCGGTACTCTATTAAAAGGAGTACCTTAATTACCAGTAGTTTCTCTAGAGGCCCGGCTGCCACCGGCTGGTAGGACAAAAGATGTTGTGCAAGTTTCTCATTGCGAGCACGTACGACTATATACGGAACACATGCCTATGGTTGTTTAGTACTTGGATACCGTTTTATTATTATCTGCAAATGCCTAGTCTTGATTATTACATGAGTTATCTTATCCATGCAGCGCCCGTTCATCCATCCCTATGCCTACAGTATTTTAATCCTGCTGTTTACTAAAATCACTACTGTTGTCTTTATTACACCTGCTTATATTTCACTACTGCTACGCCATAAAACTGTTGCTACTGATAAACTACTGCGAGGAAGTTTGTTTCCAGGTGCAGCTGAATTGACAACTCCGCTGTTAAGGCTTACAAATATTCTTTGGCTCCCTTGTGTCGAATCAATAAATTGGGTTTTACTTCCCTCGAAGACTGTTGCGATCCCCTATACTTGTGGGTCATCAGACATTTCTTCCTAAGGTAAATACGAGAAGGTGGGATGATGGTGGCACGAGGTTGAATAAGGGGGATGATAACGAGAAGGCATCCGGGAAAGAGTACAAATCCCCACCGAACTCTACGTCCTTGAGGCTAACGCAGGAGGTTAGCTCGAGGACGGAGTGGGGTAGAGGAGTTACTACCATCCTCAGGACCCTGGAAATGCCATCAAAAGTCGAGCCACCGGAAGAGGAACAGAGACCGGATACCGAAGAGTCATGCTTCTCATCCGTGTCGCAAGTTAGGGAAACCGCAGAAGCAGTCGACCCAAGAACGGAAGCCAGCCTGGTCCACTCTTGTAGGAATCCTTCGTGTGATCCTCCAGGACCATCCAAAGGCTAGGGGGGCAACAGGGAACCAAACTACGAGGTAACGAGTTCCGTCAAGACTAGACGAGAAGACAGATCAGCTAGAATCACCGCCGGCTTCCTAGAAGCCAGGAGGAGAAGGATAGACGTTGCCTCACTACCTCGGAAAGGGCGAGGGGTAAAGGAAAGAAGACCATGCAAGGATCACGTGGTGGCCAGGTCGTCACGACATCACCTTGACAGGACCGAAAAGAGCCTCGCTATCCTCTCGGGTCGTGTCCCACGCAATCAGGTACAGAGGAAACTCCCTCCATGCCTATGACGCCAACACATCATCAACTTAACCCGACGATGACGCCTAAAGTACAAACCATCCCATCCAAGTATGAGATGTGTAGGGCGGATCCAGAATTTGGGCATAGGGGGACAAACCAATTCGATTGTAGATAAAATATTACATATTGCCCTCTACGATGAAAAATGAAGTCTTACATAATGCCTTTTTTTTTCAACAAAGATACATGTTTACTGTTTTTGAAAATTTCAATTATAAAGACAGGGACATATTTTACATTTGGCTATACGATTGCATGCAAGATCATCCGAGTTAATATCTCATTCGGTTAGACCTCAGTTAAATCAGAATTTTAAGAGCAAAAGGGTTCTGTCCCGAAGCACGTGGATTGCGAAAATCAGTATGTTCTTTTCTTCTGTTTTTATCAGTAAAAAGTACTGCTGAACTAAACCAAAATTATAGATATCCTCATATTATGACTAATTAATGTGTTAGGCATTATCGCCACATCAGATTAGTAGCACGTGTATACCTTGAGAGATAATCTGGTATTGAGATGGTACGGCGGGGCGGCGGGCGTAAAGCCGGCAATAGGGCCGTCCGCCGTCGTGGCATTGCTGATTGCCAGAATATACACGCGGAGGACAGGACGAAATAACTACGCGGCAGAGATTTTCCAGTAGTGGCTGACGGCGATGCCATAGCACAGGCGGCGGTGGCGTCAACTCGTTCCTATTGGAAACTCATCGTTTGCAGGGTTCGATCGATCAATCCACGCATCACGCAGGTAGCTGTACTGTATAGGTAATTCAGATCGTGCAGGTAAGTTGGGGCAGTCCACTACTGGGCTTGTTGAGCTTGGCTCATGAGCAGTCAGGGATGCATCTACTCTACTCTCATGGCCGTAAATAAAGTGAGCGCCTACTCATCGTTTTAGAACAATCCTATACGGGAGGTGCTATACACCACCCTGGTCGGTGGCGACCAGATGCCGCAGCCCTCCAGGATGGGTGTTGGGCCGGTCCACTCGCATCCTTTTTTCTTTTTTCTGTTTTTCTTCTTTAATGCTTTTTTTGCGTTTTTTAAAAATCCAAAATTTTAACCTGATTTTTTCGGAAACAAAAAATTTCAAAATCTAAAACTTTTAAAAATTTGAACATTTTTTAAATTTGTATATTTTCTATAGTTTGAAAAACATTATTTTTAATTTTTATATGAACAATTTCCGAGTTTGAATAATTTTTGAATTTGAACAATTTTCGAGTTCGAACAAATTTCGAATTTAAACAAATTCGAAAATTTTGAACAATTTTTTATTTGAATTTTTTGTATTTGAACAAATTTCATATTTGAACAATTTTTGAATTTAACTTTTTAAAATTTGAAAAAATAGAATTTTAATAATTCTTAAATTCAAATTTTTTCGAATTTGAACGGTTTTCGAGTTTAGATGTTTCCTGGAAACAGAAGAAAAAAATGAAGAGAAAGGAAAAGGAAATAAAACAGAAAACAGGAAAAAAAAACAGAAAAGAGAATGAAAACGAAAACTGTTGGAGATATGCCCAAGAGGCAATAATAAAATGGTTATTATAATATATCTTTGTGTTTATGATAATGTTTACATACCATGCTATAATTGTATTAACCGAAACATTGATACATGTGTGTTATGTGAACAACAAGGAGTCCCTAGTAAGCCTCTTGTATAACTAGCTTGTTGATTAATAGATGATCATAGTTTCATGATCATGAACATTGGATGTTATTAATAACAAGGTTATGTCATTATGTGAATGATGTAATGGACACACCCAATTAAGCGTAGCATAAGATCACGTCATTAAGTTATTTGCTATAAGCTTTTCGATACATAGTTACCTAGTCCTTTCGACCATGAAATCATGTAAATCACTTATACCGGAAAGGTACTTTGATTACATCAAACGCCACTGCGTAAATGGGTGGTTATAAAGGTGGGATTAAGTATCCGGAAAGTATGAGTTGAGGCATATGGATCAACAGTGGGATTTGTCCATCCCGATAACGGATAGATATACTCTGGGCCCTCTCGGTGGAATGTCGTCTAAATAGCTTGCAAGCATATGAATGGTTCATAAGAGACCACATACCACGGTGAGTAAAGAGTACTTGTCATGAGACGAGGTTGAACGAGGTATAGAGATACCGATGATCAAACCTCGGACAAGTAAAATATCGCGTGACAAAGGGAATCGGTATTATATGTAAATGGTTCATCGATCACTAAAGTCATCGTTGAATATGTGGGAGCCATTATGGATCTCCGATCCCGCTATTGGTTATTGGTCGGAGAGAAGTCTCAGCCATGTCTACATAGTTCGCGAACCGTAGGGTGACACACTTAAGGTTTGATGTCGTTTAAGTAGATATGGAAATATGGAATGGAGTTCGAAGTTTTGTTCGGAGTCTCGGATGGGATCCAGGACATCACGAGGAGGTCCGGAATGGCCCGGAGAATAAGATTCATATATAGGAAGTCATATTCCAAGTTTGGAAATGATCCGGTGCATTTATGGCAGGTTCTAGAAGGTTCTAGAAAAGTCCGGAAGAAATCACCATGGAAAGTGGAGTCCCGGAGGGACTCCACCTTGCATGACCAGCCAAACCCTAAGGGGTGGAGTTCCAGGTGGACTCCACCATAGGTGGCCGGCCACCCCTAAGGAAAGGTGGGAGTCCCACCTTGGGTAGGACTCCATTGAGTAGGTTTCCCACCTATGGGAGGTTTTGTTGTTGGGGTCTTATTCGAAGACTTGGACTACAACTCTTGGGGATTTCCACCTATATAATGAGGAGGAGAGGGAGGGGACAGCCACTCTTGGCCGCACCACCTAGGGCTGCCCATGGCCGGCGCCCTAGCCTCTCCCCAAACCCTAGCCTCTCCTCCTCCACATAATACTCCCGCAGCGCATAGGCGAAGCCTTGCCGGAGTTCTCCACCACCACCGCCACCACGCCGTCGTGCTGCCGGGATTCCGAGGAGGATCTACTACTTCCGCTGCCCGTTGGAACGGGGAGAAGGACATCGTCATCAACACCGAACGTGTGACCGAGTACGGAGGTGCTGCCCGATTGTGGCACCGTCAAGATCTTCTACGCGCTTTGAAAGCGGCAAGTGATCGTCTACCGCAGCAACGAGCCTCCTCTTGTAGGCTTTGGAAATCTTCAAGGGTTAGTCTCGTTCATCCCCTCGTTGCTCCCATCTTCTAGATTGCATCTTGGCTTGGATTGCGTTCTCGCGGTAGGAAATTTTTGTTTTCTATGCTACGAATCCCAACAGTGGTATCAGAGCCGTGTCTATGCATAGATGGTTGCACGAGTAGAACACAATTGTTTTGTGGGCGTTGATGCTTATGTTGTCTTTAGTTTGAGTACTTTGCATCTTTGTGGCATAGTGGGATGAAGCGGCTCGGGCTAACTTTACATGACCGCGTTCATGAGATTTGCTCCACGCTCGACATGCAACTTGTATTGCATAAGTGGCTTTGCGGGTGTCTGTCTCTCCTACTATAGTGAAGATTCAATTTACTCTTCTATTGATAACACTAGTATCACCGTTGTGGTTCATGTTCGTAGGTAGATTAGATCTCACTCGAAAACCCTAAACCACGTAAAATATGCAAACCAAATTAGAGACGTCTAACTTGTTTTTGGTTTGGTGATGTGATATGGCCATAATGTGATGATGAATATGTATGAGATGATCATTATTGTATTGTGCCGGCAGGAGCCTTATGGTTGTCTTTAAATTTCATGTTGAGTAGTATTTCAAAGTAGTTGTAATAGTTGCTACATGAGATGAACAACCATGAAGACGACGCCATGGACCTTGACGCTACGCCGAAGATGATGGAGATCATGCCCGTTGATGATGGAGATCATGTCCGTGCTTTGGAGATGAAGATTGAAGGCGCAAAGACTAAAGGGCCATATCATATCACATATGAATTGCATGTGATGTTAATCCTTTATGCATCTTATTTTGCTTAGAACGCGACGGTAGCATTATAAGATGATCCCTCACATTAATATCAAGATAATAAAGTGTTCTCCCTCGTATGCACCGTTGCACAGTTCGTCGTTTCGAAGCATCTCGTGATGATCGGATGTGATAGACTCAACGTTCACATACAACGGGTGTAAGCCATGTTGCACACGCGGAATACTTGGGTTTGCTTGACGAGCCTAGCATGTACAGACATGGCCTCGGGACAACGGAAACCGAAAGGTTGAACACGAGTCATATAGATGATATGATCAACATGTTGATGTTCACCATTGAAGCTACATCATCTCACGTGATGATCGGTTTTGATGTAGTGGATTTGGATCGTGTACCACTTAACAACTATGAGGGATGTTGTATTAAGTGGGAGTTCATTAGTAATTAGATTAAAACATGAACTAATTATCATAAACATAGTCTGAGTAGTATTTTGAATTTATTTTGTAGTATTGGCATCCGTTTTCTACCAAGCGCTAGTCTTGTTATTGAGATAGAAATACTGTTAAAATCTGACAATAAACTTTACGGACTAGTACCGTATTGTTAAAAAATCAAGAAATGATTAAGTCCTATTGCAAACTTTTAGTAAAACTCACATTGTTGATTCAAAGAACTATGGTTTCAATTAGTACCTAAAGTTATCTTGTCTCCGTAAAACTTGAAGTTCAAATCTGTTTGAAAAGTAAGGAGCTAAAAATTTAATTTTCAGAAATAATCAAGGTATGAGATATATGTGATATCTAAGACCTTATTGCAAGATGATAGAATATAATTTGGTGAGACTACATAAACTCATAAGTTTTATGGGAATGTACGAAGGTTGAAGACGCAAGGCGTCCCAATCCTCCAACTATTGGGGCACTAACGATACTCGCATATCCATGAAATGATCGTCTTTAGTATGCACCGTTGCTAAGACTCGTCGTTTTGAATACTGAGGTATAGATTCTACGTGTACATACAACGGGTGCAAGCCAGATTTGCACATACGAATACTGAGGTTAAACTTTACGAGCCTAGCATGTACAGACATGGTCTCGGAAAGTCGTCATGAATTGATGGATAAAATTATGAGTGAAATTGTTCATCATATTACAAAGTTACTAATAGTGAAATCTGGAACACTTGTCATATGATGATCAACTTCAAAGTAAGAACCTCAAGGTTATTGGTATTTGACCAACAAACCTAGAAGTTATTGAAGGTAAAGTGTTTTCTGAATAATGAGGAAAGCTAAAAGAGAAACTACAAAAGATATTTTGGCAGAAAGAAAAGAAAAGACTAGAAAGTCTAGCTCAGGTGTATATAAATGATATACATGTTATGGTTGTATTCCTAGTTTGGTCACACAATGAAATTCTTGGGTATTAGTACCATATTGGTTGGTATGAAGTGTCATACAAAACAACGCAATACAAGAATACAATG
Source organism: Lolium multiflorum (assembly GCA_030979885.1). Taxonomy (NCBI): domain Eukaryota; kingdom Viridiplantae; phylum Streptophyta; class Magnoliopsida; order Poales; family Poaceae; genus Lolium; species Lolium multiflorum. Next base: position 338,087,422 of record CM061753.1, on the reverse strand, counting down.
GCCTAAGTGACTGACAAGGAATATGATAGAAATTCACGTCTAGAACAAAAAATAAAGTGTTATTATGTTCGTCGTTGGCGTTCTATCTAGCCCTTAGAATTTATAATAAAGAACTTAATAATTGTTATTTTGCTCTGGTCAAATGAAAACAATGAGTTGTTCAAATTATGACATTACTCCATGTACGATGGATAAGTTATTATAAATCTTAATGGTGAAAACACACATACATAAACACTGACGCTAAAATGCCATAAGGCAAATGATTTGAATTCCACTTATTTGTGGAACCGCCATTTAGGTCATGTTAGAGAGTAACGCATGAAGGAACTCCATGCAAATGGATTTTTGGAGTCATTTGATTTTTGAATCGTTTGGCGCTTGCAAATCTTTTCTAAAGAGAATGACTAAAATACCGTTCATAGGCCAAGAGTTGAACGGCAACTAACTTAGTGGAAAAATACATGATGATGTATGTGGTTCACTGGGCATAGTTGTGTGCGAGATTCTTCTACTTCATGAAAACTTCCAACAATGAATTGAGTATATATGTATATATTCGATAAGGAAGAAGTTTGAAACATTTGAATGGATTCAAATAAATTTGAGCATGAAGTGAAAATCATCGTAATAGAAAAGTCAAATATCTATGATTGGATCATAGTGGAAATATTTGAATTACGAGTTTTAGCGAACATCTAAGAGAGTTATGAAGTTGTTCTATAACTCACGTTTCCTGGAGTATCATAATGATGATGGAGTATCCGAGAGATGAATCCAAACCTTGTTGGATCAATGATGAGATAAAATATTGATGCCATTATATTTTTGTGGATTATGCTTTAGAGACTACCGCTTTTACACTGAATAAAGCATCATCATGATCCGTTGAAATGACACCATACGAGTTATGGCATGGGTATGAACCCTAATAGTCCTTTCTTTATATTTTGGTCTAGGAATTTACAACCAGAATCGGATGAATGTCTTTGTTGGTTATCCTAAAGAATTAATTGGGAATTCTTCCCACTATGGAGACAAAGACAAAAGTGTTTGTCGATGTTTCTCACTTATTTCCAAGAAATTGTTTCTAAGCGAAGTATTTGAGTGGGAGGACAATAGAACTTGATAAAGTTTAAGAAACTGAGCATAATGATCAGAGTAGCGCAGCATCAGAATTGGTTTCGGAAGCGGCCACGACGATCATGGCTCTCATGTCTATAAAATGTTATAGTCATGGAGATCGAAGTACTTATTGAACCTTGTAGGTATGTTTTACTTTGTGATCAAATAAATGATTTGTGAACAAAGGATTGTTTTTGAACAATGATAAACCAACTACATACAAAGAAATTATGATGGGCCCTGACTCCGTTAAAATGGCTATACGCCATGAAATCCAAGATAGATGAATACTTTTTGAAAGTAAATGGATCTATAAAATTGATGGACTTGGATGGAATATCCTTGAATAAGCTCGACTTGTCGAAAAGTTGTTTACGACAAAGTTCAAAGAGTTGACTACGATAAGATTAGATCTTCCGTAGCAATGCTTATAGTCTATGTGGATTATTCTAGTTATCGCTACATATTTCTTTCATGAGATATGATAGTAGGATGGCAAAATACATTACTTAACAAAAGTGTGTATTAAAGGTGTATACAAGATACAACCAATTGTTTTGCTAGTCCGTGGAATACTAGATAGGTATACGAACTTCAATTGGATGAAGTAAGTATCATGAGTTGGAATCTTCACCGGATGAAATAGTCAAAGAGTTTTGGATTTCATCAGAAACGATGAAGATGCTTGCATTTGCAAGAAATTAAGTGGGAGCGCTGAGACATATTTATAATACTTTATGTAGATGACATATAGTTGGTTATAAATGATGTAATTATATACTTGATTATAAAAAAGGTTTCATTGAGAATTAACTTCAATGAAAGAATATGGACATAAACATATTTAGTGTCAAGATCTATGAAGATAGATTGAAACACATAATAAGTTTAAGTCAAAGTACATAGAATGGATATTGAAGTAGTTCAATATAGAAATATTAAGAAGGTGTTCTTTTCATGTGAAGTTTTAACAAGACTTGAGTGTATCTGACACTCAATGAGTAAAAACACATGAGTGATTTTAGATCACGAATAATATGTACAATATCAGATGTCCTATGCTCTAAATGGTTTGGAGCATATACCAGAATGATTCATGTGATGATCATTGGATAAACAGTAAGAATATCCTTGAGTGCTTTAGAAGAACCAAGGATATATAGTTTTGTATGAGTAATGACAAACAAATCGCTGTAAGGTGTTGCACCGATATTAGTTTGGTCACATATAAAAATAAAAATTTCAATCTCAAATTAGGCTAAGTGTTGTTTAAAAGGTAGCACAATGAGCTAGAAGTTGTCTATGCTAGATTTAGATGAGTTCTAAATGTTGTGACGGATTCTACAAAGAAGAATATGTCATTGTTTTGACAATGACTGAGGATGTTAAGTCAAGAGGTTCTTTGAGAACTTGGTGTAGTTCCGATAGTGTCGGAACTTTGAAGCTATATTGTGTATGACAATATTAGTGACATATTTCAGACCGCGGAATTAAGGTTCCACCAGAAGACCAAACATATTTAATGCCGACTCATTTAGAGAATGAGTGATGCGTTGAGACGCAAATGAATTGCAAAATACATACGGTTCTGAGCATGTCAGATCCGTTGACTAAAACTTCTCCCGTGAGCAAAACATGATAAAGCACCGGAAGGCCAAGGTGTTACATCTTTACATATGTAAACTAGATTATTGACTCTAGTGCAAGTGGGAGACTGTTGGAGATATGCCCAAGAGGCAATAATAAAATGGTTATTATAATATATCTTTGTGTTTATGATAATGTTTACATACCATGCTATAATTGTATTAACCGAAACATTGATACATGTGTGTTATGTGAACAACAAGGAGTCCCTAGTAAGCCTCTTGTATAACTAGCTTGTTGATTAATAGATGATCATAGTTTCATGATCATGAACATTGGATGTTATTAATAACAAGGTTATGTCATTATGTGAATGATGTAATGGACACACCCAATTAAGCGTATAAGATCACGTCATTAAGTTATTTGCTATAAGCTTTTCGATACATAGTTACCTAGTCCTTTCGACCATGAGATCATGTAAATCACTTATACCGGAAATGTACTTTGATTACATCAAACGCCACTGCGTAAATGGGTGGTTATAAAGGTGGGATTAAGTATCCGGAAAGTATGAGTTGAGGCATATGGATCAACAGTGGGATTTGTCCATCCCGATGACGGATAGATATACTCTGGGCCCTCTCGGTGGAATGTCGTCTAAATAGCTTGCAAGCATATGAATGGTTCATAAGAGACCACATACCACGGTACGAGTAAAGAGTACTTGTCATGAGACGAGGTTGAACGAGGTATAGATACCGATGATCAAACCTCGGACAAGTAAAATATCGCGTGACAAAGGGAATCGGTATATATGTAAATGGTTCATCGATCACTAAAGTCATCGTTGAATATGTGGGAGCCATTATGGATCTCCAGATCCCGCTATTGGTTATTGGTCGGAGAGAAGTCTCAACCATGTCTACATAGTTCGCAAACCGTAGGGTGACACACTTAGGGTGTGTTTGGTAGCCCGGGGCTACTCAGATTTGCTATCTCATCTTAGCAATGCTGACCTTAGCTATGTTGAGGTGAGATTTTAGCATGTGTTTGGTAGGTTGGGGCTGTTGAGATATGTTGAGCTAAGATATTGTTTGTTTGACTGTGTCTATTGAGATGTGTTGAGCTGAGAGGTTGTTTGGTAGGCTGCATCTGAGTTAGATGTGGTCACCTCCTCTCTGAGTTGGTGAGATTACCATCAAATGAATACATATTTCAGAAAGTATACATCATAACTTTAAATGCATGTTAAGTAAATTTGCAGCACCAAATAATGCATTTTAATACCATAAAAAATAATTAAACCAAAGATGATTGAATGCATAATCCAAAGTACATACGTGCTCCATAGCAAGTCAATATTACAAAGTCTACATACATGATGTTCTAATTAGCATTACAAAAGAGATAGATATTTTTCCAAATTGTATCAACCAACACCAAGTCAAAGAAGATCAGGATTCTTTGCTATGATACGCTTGAATGCGGCTTCACGGACGACATCTTCCATTTTCATGAAATTCAGGCCTTTACCCTTATGCTCTGTCAGATAATCTAGAACAGCCAACTTATGATCCATTTCAAAACCAGGAAGGTCCATGACAGTTTTGCACAAATCAGGGTGTGTTTCGGCATGGCAAGTGTTATTGATAGCACCAGCCACAACACGTAATGCATCAGACATGTTGCTAACCTGAACTGAATCTTCATCACTCAACATAGAAGCCCTTTTTCTCTTCTTATTTGAGCCAGAAGAAGGTGAAGGAGTAGTTGCATCCATACCTTCACCAACAATTCCAAATGCAGCTTGAGCTTCTACAAACCCTTCTCCATTTGTTTCACCACTCTCCAAATCAATAGACTTTCCTGGACACTCTACCTGAATGGGTTTCCCCAATGCCTCATTAGACCCCATTGCAAACTTACCCGTGGCTAGCTTATTAGCAAAGCAAGCTTCCATATATTCATAGTTTAGAAGGGGTGTGTTTAGAAATTCTACATCCCCTTTATGATCCTGCACATGTTTCCAACAGATTTTAGCACTAGAATACATAGCTACAACACAATAATAGAGTACTATAGCATGTATATGCATACCTGAGTGTGATCCAAGTAGTGTTGGTCGGCTAGAACAATCATTTTTTCATCATCATTCCAAAGCGCCCCACTTAAAGTTCTAAGTTTGTCAATTTTTTGCCACCTAGTCTTCCATTTGCGGAGATGATTCGTCACTTGGGTGGTAGTCACCTCATATCCAACAAGTTGTGTCACATCTTTTGTAGCCTTGGTAATATGGACCTCCTTAAATCCTTTATCTGTCTTGACACCTTTCGCTGCTATGTGGGCGAGACATTTCAGCAAGCAAGCTGACATAGGAGGCGTCCAAGTCATAATCTTCGCTGCCTTCTTAGGTTGAGGAGCATCATCCAGAATTTCCTCAACAGGTTCAGCCATCTGCACCAAACAGATTTCATCAGCCAGCAATATTCCAGCAGAAATATGGCAGATGCCAATCCGAAAATGACATATAACAGCAAATATATAACATTGTCCACCAATACATTACATAATCCAGCTCGAAAATGACATTATCCACTAATACATGACAGCGAAGATTTCCCGGACCATACTCCTTTAGGTGGTATCTTGTTTTACGGTATGGTGGAAGGAAACCGGGTCTAACGGCATAACCAGCATCGACAAGGTAGAATTTTCCTATGAAAAATGCAACTATTAGATATGGCAGGAACAACTAAATTTTGTTTGAGCAAATGGGTTTCAGTTTATTACCTGGAGGAAGTGACAACCCATCATCCCTCTCCACAGCATCAGCAAGTATGAGGGCATCATGGGCTGACCCCTCCCAACCAGCTAGAACATAGGTAAACTTCAAATCAAAGTCTACCGTTGCCATGACATTTTGGGTAGTGCCATCTTTCCTACCCCTAAAGGCGGCTGAGATATCGACTGGAACTCTAGCCTGGACATGTGTTCCATCTATTGCTCCAATACAATCCTAAATGGGAAAATGACATTATGGACTATTCATGGCTGTTATAGAGATAACAATATCTAAATGTTCAAAATAAGTTACCTTGAAGTATGGATTGAAGCGGTTGTTTTCTTCAATTTTATCATGGATATGAGTGGAGGGAGGACAGATCATTTCAGCTCGCAACTCACCAACAGCATATAGCACCGCTTTAAAATACCTACTAATTACTTCTGTAGATCTCCTAAAAGTCGGTTGTAGAGCTCTAAACCTTGTGTTGTGGCCAACTACTAGGAGAAACATGGCTACTTGTTCCTCTATAGAGGTATGAATACTATCTTGCAATAACTCTCTCTCTCTAAACAAATTGCACAAACGAAAGAAAGGTGCTTTTTTCATTCTTAGCTGGTTTGAGCAATTTATGTCACTAGAATGATAGATATATCTCAGATTTGATTCCCTAGCAGCATCCATATCAATCCTACGACCTATTAACATCGGAGTTTGTTTCCTAGCTCTCCTTGAGATAAAGATCATGTATGCACCCAATACAGCTGCAATACCGGCTGCTTGCACAATTAGTCGGCGCCGCTTTCTTGCCAAATCATCCATCTAACAGAAATAGAAATAACAACTCAACACACCAATTTTACAACCAACAATAAACAAAAGGGTGGAATTTTAATGCCCACAAATAGTTAGCAAAAGTATACTATTCTGCTAACCACAAACGTATATCATACTGCTGCAATTTAAATGCCCACAATCGTATATCATAGTACTGACCAGAAAGTAATAGCAGGAAGAGGGTGTTGTGCTACTACCTTGGGAGTTGCTGGTGATGCCAAAAGGGAGCCGCACGGATCTGACGGGGAGAGCTGGCTTCTGCTTTGGTTCTCGTCCTGTGCAGGGGAGATGGAGATGGCGGCCGTCGGAGAAGGAGGCCGACGCGCGAGGTCGAGGGATGGCCCGGTCAGCCTTGACCGACGGGCGCCGAGGTCGAGCTCGACAGCTCCATGCCGGCTCGATCTGCGAGTTCGCGGCCGTCCAGGGGAGGAGCGTCGGGAGGCGGCCTCGATCTACCTTCCAGCGGGTCGCAGGGGAGCCTGGGGAGTCGGGGGAGCCGGCGAGCTCGGGGCGACGGCGGCGGCGATGCGTGAGAAGGAGAGAGGAGCGGGGGTTTCTGGCTCGGGGCGACGGGGTGGAGGTGAGACGGTTCGCGAGCCTGGGATGCGCGGAGATTTTTTCGGGGCCGCGCGGTCTCGCTTTCCGGACGAGCTCAACCGAGCTGAGGTGAGAAGCTCGATTCGGGCTTCGCAATCGGGCAGGGCCGAAGGCCGTTTTCCGTATGAGGTGGGCACTGCCCAGGTAGGCTGACCCGACCTAACAAACACTGGATGGCCCAAAATTCTCGGTCGGGAGGAGATTTTCTGGGTATACCCGACCTACCAAACACACCCTTAAGGTTTGATGTCGTTTAAGTAGATATGGAAATATGGAATGGAGTTCGAAGTTTTGTTCGGAGTCTCGGATGGGATCCAGGACATCACGAGGAGGTCCGGAATGGTCCGGAGAATAAGATTCATATATAGGAAGTCATATTCCAAGTTTGGAAATGATCCGGTGCATTTATGGCAGGTTCTAGAAGGTTCTAGAAAAGTCCGGAAGAAATCACCATGGAAAGTGGAGTCCCGGAGGGACTCCACCTTGCATGACCAGCCAAACCCTAAGGGTGGAGTTCCAGGTGGACTCCACCATAGGTGACCCCACCTAAGGAAAGGTGGGAGTCCCACCTTGGTAGGACTCCCCCTTGAGTAGGTTTCCCACCTATGGGAGGTTTTGTTGTTGGGGTCTTATTCGAAGACTTGGACTACAACTCTTGGAGATTTCCACCTATATAATGAGGAGGAGAGGGAGGGGCAGCCACTCTTGGCCGCACCACCTAGGGCTGCCCATGGCCGGCGCCCTAGCCACCCTCTCCCCAAACCCTAGCCTCTCCTCCTCCACATAATACTCCGCAGCGCATAGGCGAAGCCCTGCGGTTCTCCACCACCACGCCACGCCATCGTCTGCCGGGATTCCGAGAAGGATCTACTACTTCGCTGCCCGCTGGAACGGGGAGAAGGACGTCGTCATCAACACCGAACGTGTGACCGAGTACGGAGGTGCTGCCGATGTGGCACCGTCAAGATCTTCTACGCGCTTTTGAAAGCGGCAAGTGATCGTCTACCCAACGAGAGCCTCCTGTTGTAGGCTTTGGAAATCTTCAAGGGTTAGTCTCGTTCATCCCCTCGTTGCTCCCATCTTTTAGATTGCATCTTGGCTTGGATTGCGTTCTCGCGGTAGGAAATTTTTTGTTTTCTATGCTACGAATCCCAACAAAAACAAAGCTGAATGGGCCAGGCCCAATACCCGACCAGGGTGTGCGGTGCCATGTAGGCACCGACCTGGTCGGTGTATAGGACTGGCCTCCTATACGGCTATACACATGTCAGGTTGGTGACTACGAGCCCCGCACACCATGATCGGGTATTGGGCCTGACCCATCTCCATTTTTTCTTTTTTTTCTTTTTCTTTTTCTTTTTCTGTTTCTGTTTTTTTTCTTTTTTGTTTGTTTTTCTATTTTCTTCTTCTTATTTTTTCCTTCTTTTCGTTTACTTTTTTGTTTTGTTCAAATTTGAAAATAGTTCAAATTTAGAAAAACATTAAAACTGAAAATTGTTTAAATTTAAAAATTATTCGTTTTTGAAAAAAGTTCAAATTTTAAAAATAAAGATTAAATAAAAAAATTAGAAAACTACAATCTTAAAATAATTTCAAGTTCAAAAAAACTTCATATTTATAAATATTTTCTAAAAATGAAAAAAAATTCTAAAATTTCTAGATTTTAAAAAATTGGATTTAAAAATTTTCAAACTTTCGAAAAATGTAAAAACAAAAAACAGAAAAACAAAACAAAAAAAGTGAGAGGGTACTGTGGGCCGGACCAGACATCCGCCTAGGGGTTTGCGACGCCTGGTCCGTGCCGACCAAGTCGGTATACGGCACCCCTGCATTAGGCCCGAGGGAGCATCTTCTTAGCTTGTACGAACCTCTAGTGGGCCAGCCCATTTAGTTTATCCCTATTCTCTCTTCCCTCTACGTGACCAGACCAGCGGGAGTCTGCTTCGGTTTTGCAAAATCTGAACAAAATCGACAAAGGAACAAAATTCAATCCGAACAAAATTCAAAATCAAACAATTTTTAGAAACGAACAATTTTCAAAATCGAAGAAATTAATTTTAAAAATTTCAAATTAAAAAATGTTCAAAATGAAAATGTTCAGATTAAACAATGTTCAATTTTTTTAAAAAAGTTCAAACTCGAAAAATGTTCAGATTAAAAAAATGTTCAAAATAAAAATGTTAGAATTCAAAGATTGTTCAAATTTGAACAGAAGTCAAAATTTGAAAAAAGTTCAAATCCAAAAATGTTTTAATTTTTTTAAAAGAAAATATGTAATGCAAAACCAACGAAAAACCGAAAAAACTCACAAAACCCCAAGAAAATCACAAATACAAACCTAAAGGAAAACCGCCTCCAGTGCTAGTGAGCCGGCCCAACCTTCACCCCCTGTGCGGAGCGCCAATTAGCTCCCGCAATGAGCGGAGAATAGGAATTGTCATAAATAAATGATACAATTAGCAAAATTGTATGGAATCAGTATTGGTCCCTACCGCAGTTACCTCGAAATAGGCTTTCGCCCCGCTTTATAAATAAAGCAACCACATCCATACAAAGTTCAGATATAACACAACGAGCACACACCACACACCAACAGTCTGCAGGGGCAACGGCACAACATGCCCACAAGAACGAGTAAAGCGATACAACCCCCCATAGAAGAGGGCCACTCAGATGCTGGACGACGTAGAAATGCGACGGGCTGCCGCAAGAAGATCCTCCAACATGCCGTCCTGGCGCTCCCTGTCCCGCTGCCTACATAGAGGGTACCACTGCTGCAACAAGGCCAAGAAAGAGTAGATAGAGTCAGAAGCGCGTCGAGGTAAGATACGATCAATGATCATCTTATTGCGCACAGTCCACAGAGTCCAGCTCAAGGCCGCGAACAATAACCAGAAGAGGCGCCTCCTCCTACCGGTGTTGTACGCATGTGCCTCAATGAACTCTCCGAGGGCTGAAGCCTGCCACTCAGGCCCCAGCGCCTCCTGGAGGAAGCTCCAAAGGAAACGGACCGCGGGGCAAGAGAACATGATGTGCGTCGTCGTCTCCGGGATCGCACACAATGGACAAAGCCCGTTGCCCGGCCCGTGCCTCTTCGCAACCTCCACCCCAGAGGGAAGGCGATCCCTAAGCAATTGCCGTAAGAAAATCTTCGTCTTGGTGCCTAGGGGTGGCTGACCGTTGGGGGTGTCCTGCCCATGCTCACCCCTTCTTGAATCTTCCACTAGTACTTGTACCCATGGGTCTCGGTGCGATAGTGACGTGGCCTCCTCTCCTTCACGAGCGAGGTCACTGATATGGGAAGTAGGTAGTAGGTTGACGATTTAACCGCGTGTAGATAGAATGTTATTATGCCGACCAAAAATTACAACATTTAAGAGCATCTCCACTCAAGGTCCTTTAGGGTCCCCTACAGAGCTATGGGGGTGCCGGCGCTAAAAATCGTGCCCAGCCACCCCCTCCCAATTACATTTTGGCTTTGGCGTGGCCCAACAAGCAATCCAGATGAGGGGGGCTAGCGGGGCCGACATATGGAAACGTGTTGGCAGGTAGAGCACGGGCGAAGCGCCCGGTCATCGTGGGCCAACGTTGTTAATGGCTCGGGACTGGTCGTCTTCTTCATTCTCGCCTTTTGCATCGTGTTACTGGACTGCTCGCCTTCAGCGCCAGCCTTCGCCAAGCTATCTCGCGCCGGTGAAGGACGAGCACGAGGATCTCCAGGTGCTCCGCGCGGCGGCGGTGTCGTCATCCGCGACTGCCGCGCCCCTTCTCCCCCTGTGTCTGCCTCCACCTCGTCGAACGGAAGTGTGAGACGAAGGAGTGGATGTCACCACCGGAGTACAAGGCGGCCGTCCTCCATTTGAAGGTGGAGGGGGAACCGGAAAAATTTCCAGGCGAGCACATCGCCGAGCGCGCCTCGTTCGAGGAGACGGACAAGTTCATCGAGGCGTGGCCGGCGGCGAAGCACCGTCGCGAAGACGCTGAGCGCACATAGCGCCTCGGCTTCTTCATCGAGCTGGAGGACTACTAACATGGGGATGACTTATCGGGTCCACATAATTAACATCCCTGGCATGGATCCAGGAAGAAGCCCATGAAGCCCATAATGAAATAGAGATTCTGAAGCATCCGAAGCCCAAGAACCAGACGTAAGGAGCAAGTAAAGGCCCATCTAGGAGTCGACATTAATGTACCTTTATCCAAATATTTGTAACCCGACCTGGAACTGGACTCTGAGACCTAGCCTCGCATATAAAGGCTGGGAGGAGCCAACGGGGAGAGAACAGATCAACGAATAGCACAATCGATGTAACCCTAGATCGAAAAACGGTGACTTAGCCTCTTCATCAATATGATCGGACCACCTTGTTTGTGTGATAAGCCGACGAAATCACCAACGCACCTCTTTTCCTGAAACCCAAGTCCATAACTATGGACATTGCCGAGTGCGTCAACGACGGCGACATCGGCCTGTGGAACAAGCCGCGCAGGCACGACGATGTTGGCCAGGGCTGCAACAGCAACCCGTCGTTGAAGCAGGAGCCCAACGACGACGACACGAGGAGGACTTGGACTAAATGGCGCCTAGGCCTCGGCCGTGGCCATCGTTAGGTTTAGGTTTTATATTTATGTATTTTAAAATTTTGTACAAACTATTGCCGAACATTGTATACAATCGCCGGACTATCTTTGAAATCGTGTTTTGAATGAATTTCAAAGTTTTAATTTTTTATGGGAGGCGCGGCTAGGAGTCAACATCCGCCCATTTTCGTGTGCACGCCGGTGCTTATATGGGCCAAAAAATAGCTACGCCACGTCGCATGGGGCTTGAGTGGAGACGCTCTAAGTGTTGCTCATTTAACTACGAATTTTCTTTTCCGCTCAGACTCACGGAGTTTAGAAGAGGACTTCCGGATGAGCGTGCGTGAGTGACGCATGCTGTTTCTGATTTTTATTTCACCTTCTCGTGTGCCCCATTGAAGTTTAGCTAAAACCTAACTTGGTCACAACAGCTGCAGGATCACCGTATCGGCCGGTGTTATCTCAGTAAAGATGGAATTAACACAATTTGACATAGTAGTATGATTGACGATTCATTCGAGATGGCTATACTAATGCTATAGACATCACTAGCTCGATCGAGCTAGCTCAGCAAAAGTACATGCATGGGAATGGGCCGAGCTACTCCCCAACGTACTGTACGATGGTACAAGGCGTACACCACACGGCAGGCCGCGCCGCCGGCCCATGTATCAGAAGGACGGCACGACACCATAGCCGAAGTCGAGCAAGTACGAGGACGGCACGGCATGGGCCTCCGCCTCCGCCTCCGCCTCGGCGTCGTCGGCATCGTTGTCGGCGCGCTTGGCGAAGCGGCCCTTGACCCTGGGGCGCGACTCGGCATAGGCCTTCCTGGACGCGTACCGGATGGTCTTCTCGAACCGGCGGTTCTTCCGCTTCTCCCGGTACCGCATCAGCCTCGCCTCCCTGTCCTCCCCCGTCACCGCCACCGCCCGCTCGGGCACCGTCAAGTACCCCGTGTTGTCCACCGGCGACACCTGATGCATGCTCACGCCGTGACTCGGATAAGGAGGAGGCGCCGCGGTGTACGACGTGTAGGTTTGCGGTTTGGGCCTGGTGAAGTCGAGCTCGAAGCTCCCGGCGCCGCCGCTGACGAAGGTGGCCTCCGGCACCACACCGACCTCCGAGGAAGAGCCCTGAAAATAGGTAGATACGTATCCGGTCAGCAAGTTCTTGTGTGGAAGCATGAAAGATGTCGATCTTAAGGAAAAGCTAGAGGAAAGGGGGAACTCACGCTGTGCGCAAGGGAGGTGGTAGTCGTGTAGGAGCTGTAGGATGGCGGCGGCTTGGCGTGTGCGCCGATCCCGCACGCGAAATCCAGCTCCACGGCGGGGACGGCGCCGGCGCCGCTGGGGACGACGCTGTCGGCGTGGGGGAAGCGCTGGTACTCGAGGCCGAGGTAGGGGTCAACGAGGTCGGAGAACATGTAGTCCATCTGCTTGCCGCCCTCCTTGCAGGCCTCCACGTTCAGGTTCAGCGCCAAGTGCTCCTGCTGCAGCCCGTGCTCGTGCGCGTCCTCCTCCGAACGGGCGGCGAACATGTTCATGGCCTCGGCGGCAACCGCGGCGGCCTCGGGCGACCCGATGGGCGCGACGGGCACGCGCACGTGGCGCTGCGCCAGCGGGTTCGCGTCGTGGATGTCGGCGTCGCAGGCGGCGCAGAGCACGGCCGCGTCGGCCTTGCAGGTGACGGCGGCCGGGTTGACCTCGCAGACCTCGCACACCCACACGCGCTCGTGCCCCGCCCTGGCGTGCGCCGGGCGCGCGTCGCACCCCGTGCACAGGTACCCGGCGCACGTGCGGCAGTGCACGGCGGCCGGGGCCCCCTCGCAGGCCCCGCACCGGCGGCCGCCGACGCCCCAGTACTTGCGCAGCTCCATCATGGTACGGTATCAGCTTCTCCTAGCTCGGACGACAGGCAATGGCGGCTTCTGTGAGCTGTCCGCGCTTGCTTGTCGCGATGGTGGTGGTGGTAGACTGGTCGTAGTGGGGTGATTGAAGGCGCTGTTGATCGATGGCCGGAGGGAGATGTAATAGTGGGTGGGGGACGGCGACGGGGGCCGGAGCGGTGCAACGTGGTGGGCTGCGAGCCAAGCGTAATCGGGCAGTGTGATACAGTGAGGATTTCGGAGGCGATTTGGTGCATGTGATCGACAGGGAGATTTCGGCGTCAGGTTCACTTCCCCGCTCGGCTACCTCTGGCTAGCTGGGTTGGCTTGGCTTTTCGGTGAAGCGAATCGATATGCTACTAATCGGATCATATCTTCGTCAATGGTGATGTGGGATTAGTGTGATGGATGCTCGCTCGGAGGAACAAACGGCGGTATACGTCCGATGAATCTATTCTTCGTACATGGTACATACCTCGTATGTAGTATCAATTCCCTTACCAAATACGTACTCATACCTTCCGCGAGTCCAGTCCTTATCTGTCACTTTGAAGTGTTGTATCTATACAATAAGAAGAGAAATTTTGACTAGAATTGTGACGTTATGCGAAAAGGCAAACCAAAAACTTAACACCAACATGAAGCAGTCCAAACATCACTTCTGCTCCGGTGCTCCTCCCCTGGAGAAAATATGGACGCGTAAAATACAATAACGGTGGAGATCTTCCTATAGATGTTCGTAAGAGGGCTCACGATCGTAATTCTGAGTATAGGTCCACCATCCGTACAGCCATGTACAGGCCCGTATGGTCCGTGTTGTGTTGTTTCTCGTTTTATACATATCGACGGTCACGTGAGTGTGCCAAAATAGAAAAATGCTATAAAGATCTTACTTATGTGACCTCTTCTTTTTCTTTGTGCGACGTATACATATCGTATCAATATAGATAGGTATACATGGGCTAGATATGAATTTCGGCGGATCCAATATAAGAAAAAATATCAACTATGATCCTTCAACTTAGTTTAGGGGGGAGCACCGGAGTAGCCCTCGTCCAAACATACTTACAAGAATCAGAAAAATACATGCAAACATGTGTGTATGCCTTCGGTTCTCTTATATGCGTGAATAATTCCATGAAGAAAAAAGATGTCCACACATTGAGAAAATGTAAAACACTAAATTTATTTCTCATACGGGATATAGTAACAAATATTGCAATGTTAAATAACAAAAATGGTTGACTATAAAGCATTGCTAACAAAGGATTGTAAGTGTGTTGGAATTGGAAGGGACATAATGTATCAAAAATAGCTAAAGTATTTGCAGCAATGGTGATGTGGGCATTACCTTTGGGTACTCGACATTGCTCTACCTCGTCTGGCCCAACAGGGGCCCATCTGGAGTGCCGCAGCCCAAGGTCCAAGACGTCGGTTTCACGGTGATTAGATCGAAAGTGGCGAATTCTTGAAGCACAAGACGAGGATACCTTCAAGAATGGAAAGATTAGATAGGATACGTTTGTATTGTAGCCGAATCCGGGCAGGACTCTCGGGACCTGGCCTCCTATATGAAGGACATGAGAGAGTTGTCGGATCTCTCTCTCAACCTTTCGCGCACACACCAAACCCTAGCCACCATGCCTCTCGGCGGGAACACATCCACGCAGCCCATTGGTTGCCCCGTTGTAATCGTTTCCAAAACATAATCAAGATCAGACAGACAGTACGTACGGGTATTACCTCTACGAGGGCTCCGAATCTGGGTAAATCTCGCCTCACGCTTGCCTGGTATCCGACGTTTAGTGCTAACATACAGGCTTCCACTAACCCTAAGCCCCTTATGGTGGGCATTGCCGACGAGCCACCTCGTCAGATGGATTGCACAACCACTCAATGAAAATGATATAGCTACTCCAATAATTATTTATACAAAATATTTTTACTTCTTCTAGACCTCATAAACTTTATGTTCCAAGCTTAGCTAGTAAATTTCTTTTATATAACAACATTAAAAACATGTGTGTATGTGTATTACTAAAACATAAAATTTAGGGTTATTCGATTCAAATGTGTTCATTACGAACACTAGAGTTAAAGCGGAACTCCCTCTTTTTTAATGAAAGTATTAAAAAGTGTTTGAATTTATAGTGTCGATAATATTGTTGAAATTTTTCGAACATAAGAGATCATAAAAGATGGTATAATCACATTTATATATAAAATAATTTTTCCACTTTGAGGTACTATATTGTGTTTATATGTGTTTGCGTCTATCTAGTATCTTCCCCTATCTTAGTCACTATGTTTCAAGAAAATACAAGCCTTACAAATATCATAATAGTTGTTGTCTACTAGAACCATCTGGATGAGTTTTCATCTCTCATTCTTCCTAGAAAATGACTTGGTGAGCCAACCACATGTCTAGTACGATCTATGGGACTACTGTCACATTCACACAAGAAACCAACTTAGAATCAAACATCAAACACCAAGTTTGAGATCTTGGGAGACTTATTATTTACTTCCTCCGTTTACCATTAGAAGATGTTTTAGATATTTCTATGTGGACTAGATACGGACTGAAAGAGTAAACCTACACACCAAAACGCATCTAGATACATGCATTTGTGAGAAAACCTAAAATGTTTTATAATGGTGGACGAATGGAGTCCTAAGGTGGATTATTTCATTGGGTAACAACATAATGTGTCGATATCGATGCGCCTTTGGTGAAGCCCTTGACATTGAAATTTCATGAGTGTAGCATTCAATAAACATTATGACACTGTGTGAGTGTTTGTGTGCTCGTGTATTTGTGTCTATGTTGTACTCGGTTAATAAAACCAGCTTGCTTCCTATACCTAATATGGCAATTCAATTGGTGCTGACATTTCAACAACTATGGTTTCTTAGTAAAAAATTCAAGCGAGTAATTACTTCAATATGCTAGGACCATGCATGCACGCTTAAATGCAATGCACACGGTGATTCTCCATCGCATGATGCGAGTTTGATTGCAGAAGAATTAGCCTCGATCACAAAACAGGCATAAACTATCACAAAACAAATTGGCATACCTTAGATGGTACTTTTTTCCGATAAAGACACTAGTAGAAAAAGGGGATTTAGTCCCGGTTCGCAAGGGCCATTAATCCCGGTTGCGCAACCGGGACTAATTATGCGCGACTAAAGCCCCCCCTTTAGTCCCGGTTGCTTACGAACCGGGACTAAAGGTCCCGCCACGTGGGCGGCTGGCATGCGTCAGGGCGAAGGACCTTTAGTCCCGGTTTGTAACACGAACCGGGACTAAAGGCTATTTCGAGTTAATTTTTTAATTCATTTGAGTTTCTAATTATTTTTCACTCCCTCTTTTTTCTATTTTTTCAGAATTTCTACTATTTCAGTTATTTGCATAGTTTAGTCTCTATCTCTAACTACACTTATCTCTAGTCAAATTACATACTCGTGGTCAAACTTCCCGCTCGGTCACCCATCCACCCACTACTCTAGCACGCTTAACTTCTGAGTTCCATCCCGTTCCGCATCCAAGTGCTTCACGCGCATGTATGTGATAGTAGTATCATATCAATCCTATTAACATGTTGATCGATGTCACATTTCTTTATTGTTTGAATTTCAAATAATTCTTTTAGTAAACAAAAGTAATGATGTAATAATAATCTTGAATAAATAAGTAAACATTAACTTTTTAATTTTATAATTAATTTTATTAATTAACTAAATATTTGTTTGCCAAACCTAAAAACTAAAAATTTGAAAATCTAAAAATTGGGTAAAAGTAATAGTAATCTTTATGCATGATACAATTATTAATTTTAATTTTTGAAAAAAATTTCCAGAATTTATAGCAAAAACTAAAATCTTCCTGCTTTCGTATTTTCATTTGGAATTTTGAGAATCTAAAATTTGGCTAAACGGGTAAACCCGGGTGAATTCCGATGTAACTTTTTCCCAGGATTTTTGATATATTATACGTTTTTTGACGTCGTATGCAAAAGTTATTGCGGTTTTACCATTTTCAAAACTTTTGTGTAAAAAAAGTGAAAATTCAAATTTGTTAATTTTCCGTAATACTAGGTTGCATAACATACAAGAATCTGAAAACATTTTATTTTTTGAATTTTCTATCATTTTATTTTCTATTTTACAGTGCTAAAAAAGGCGATCCAGGGGGGGGTGGACGTGCGTGGGAAGCCAAAAATCAGGAAAAACCTTTACCCGGTTGGGGACACCAACCGGGACTAAAGTCTCGGTTGGTGTCCCCAACCGGGATTAAATTCTTTTTCGCATGTGTAGTTTGGTTGCCGGAGCATTAGTCTCGGTTCACCAACAGAATCGATCACAAGACAAAATTGTCCATAAAGTATTTGGACTTTTTTCTATAAAGAGATATACTCATGATTGGTGATGCATTTTCGGGGCCTACTATTTTTTTGTTCTACGGCATAGCAGTCAAAGCCAAGACTCGTTGCTAGGTAGGTGAGATAGGCGGTCTGCATATAATTTCTAAATCATAGTCACCGAATATTTAAAAAACTAATCATGCAATAAAATCATGGACTAGCTCGACTCTGTTATATGCTTGTATTTATTTTCATAGAGAGATATACGACTCTTCTACTCCTTGAGAAAATTTAAGCACTAAACTTGTTTCAGATATGCTGATGCAATAAGTAATTCTTCTCATGAAAATCTGAAAGTCTTGAGTATTTACATGTGTGTTTTTGTTATGGTCGGTTTGACCTATACACGCAGGAAGCCCACTAGTGGCTAGTTGTGGGCTTAGCCCAAGTAAATTAGGGGCTTAGCCCAAGTAAATTAGGGTTCGAGGAGGCCGTCCTCCTATATAAACACTTGTATCCCTTCGAGATTAATCAGACAATAATTCAGTATCATTACTGTCTCGTCTCCTGAAGGGAGACGGGAGAAACCTCGCCCGCACCAACCCTAGCCGCCGCCTCCTTCCTCCGCGACGGCGCCCAGCCGCCGGCCGAGCTCTCCAACCTCTCCGCCCTCACTTCCACCCTTACAACCTCCGCCCTAGACCCGGTAGAACCCTAGCCTCTACCACTTTGGTATCAGATTGCCTAGGTCTCATGGGCTCCAACAGCCCCCCCGTCGACACCATCGCCGCCACGTCCGCCGCCACCAACACCACCCCGCCGCCATGACCGGCGCCACGCGCTGCAGGGGCCGCCGCGGAGACCAGGCCGCCGCCGTCCCCACGGGCCTCGACCTCCTGCCCGCTACGTTGGCGGACCTCGCCGACAGCCTCCGCGCCATCCGCTTCGAGCTCGCGGAGATCAAGGCCGGCCAGCACCCGCCGCCCCCAGGCCGTCCGCCGCCGCCACCACCGCCGCCGCCACGCCGCCGCCCCCACCGCCGCCTCCGCCGCCAGCAATGGCCGGCCCGCGTGGTGGCCGCCGTCGCCCTCGCCGATTCCCACATGGACCGACGCGGCGCCCGTCTACACTCATACTGCGGCACGGACGACGGTTCAGCAGCCCGCCCAACGCCTTGGCGGTCCTGGCGGGTTTGCGGGCCCCTTCGCCGCAAGCACGTCCGTCAACCCGAGCCGCCAGGAGGGCGCCCCCGAGGTTCCGCCCTTGGCACAGCAGCCGCCCCGCTTCACTAAGCTGGAGTTCGCCACCTACGACGGCGCCACCGACCCCCTGAACTGGCTGAACCAGTGTGAGCAGTTTTTTCGGGGGCAGCGGACGCTCAGCACCGACCGCACATGGATCGCCTCCTATCACCTACGGGGCGCCGCGCAGACTTGGTACTACGCCCTCGAGCAGGACGAGGGCGGGATGCCGCCCTGGGAGCGTTTCCGCGACCTGTGCCTCCAGCGGTTTGGGCCGACCCTCCGTGGGAGCCGCCTCGCCGAGCTGGGACGCCTCGCCTTCACCACCACGGTCCAGGACTTCGCCGACCGCTTTCAGGCGCTCGCGTGCCATGCCCCGGGCGTCTCGGCACGGCAGCGCGCCGATCTCTTCGTCGGCGGCCTCCCCGACTACATCCGCGTCGACGTCGAGATGCGCGAGCCAGCGGACCTGCAGACGGCCATGTACTACGCACGAGCCTACGAGCAGCGCGCCCTCGCCATGCAGCAGGTCTACGCGCAACGTGGCAGCGCCCGTCCCGCGCCTCGACCCGCCCCGACGCCCACCGCCCCGCCGCGCCCCGCACCGGCCGCTGCGCCCGCAGGCCCTCCTGCGCCGACTCGCCCCTTCAAGCGGCTGACGGCTGCGGAGCAGCTTGAGCGGCGCCGCCAGGGGCTGTGCTTCAACTGCGACGAGAAGTACGCGCCGGGCCACACGTGCGCCCGCCTCTTCTACCTGGAGACCGTCGACGACACCGACATTGAGGCCCTCACCGTCGAGCTCGCGGCCGCCACCGTCACTGAGGCCGGTGTCACGACCTACGCGCCAGTCGACGCGTCCGCCTTCGTCGTGTCTCTCCATGCTATGGCGGGCATCAAGACGGCCAAGACGATGCTGCTCCCGGTGACGATCAATGGGGAGCGTCTCACTGCGCTGGTGGACACGGGCTCCACGCACAACTTCCTGTCCAACACCGCCATGCGCCGCCTCGCTCTCCAGCCGGCGGGATCGGAGAAGTACAGCGTCACCGTCGCCAACGGGGATCGTCTTACGTGCCAGGGCGTGGCGCGACAGGTTCCCGTGCTCGTGGGCGACGAGCCGTTCTCCATCGACTGCGTCGGCATCGACTTGGGCTGCTACGACTTCATCCTCGGCCTCGACTTCCTGAGCACCTTAGGCCCCATCCTGTGGGACCTCGACGTGTTGTCCCTCATCTTCTGGCGCGAGGGCGGCCGCCGTGTTCACTGGACGGGCGTGGGCAGCACTAGCACATCCCCGCAGCTACACCTGCTGGCCGCTGCGTTAGACGAGGCGCATCCGCTCCTGGCCGACTTACTGCAGCAGCACGACGACCTCTTCGACGAGCCGCAGGGCCTCCCTCCCTCGCGACCCTGTGACCACCGCATCCACCTGCTGCCAAACACGGCACCCGTAGCTGTGCGGCCGTACGGGTACCCCCAGCTGCATAAGGACGAGCTCGAGCGCCAGGTGGCGGTCATGCTAGCACAGGGCATCATCCGGATCTTGACGTCACCGTTCTGCGCCCCCGTGCTCCTGGTGCGTAAGACCGACGGCACGTGGCGTTTCTGCATCGACTTCCGCGCCCTCAACACCGTCACGTCCAAGGACAAGTTTCCCATCCCCGTCGTGGATGAGCTCCTGGACGAGCTGCATGGCGCGCGCTTCTTCACCAAGCTCGACTTGCGCTCGGGCTATCATCAGGTGCGCATGCACCCGGACGACATCGCCAAGACGGCGTTCCGCACTCACCATGGCCACTACGAGTTTTTGGTGATGCCGTTCGGCCTCTCCAACGCACCGGCGACCTTCCAGGCTCTGATGAACGACGTGCTCAGCCCCTACTTACGCCGCTTTGTGCTTGTTTTCTTTGATGATATTTTGATCTACAGCGCATCCTGGGCGGAGCACCTGCAGCACGTGGCCATCATCTTCAACGAACTTCGAGCGCATCGTCTTCACCTCAAGCGCTCGAAGTGCTCGTTTGGCACGACCTCCGTCGCATACTTGGGCCACGTCATCTCCGCTGACGGTGTCGCGATGGACGCGGACAAGGTCGCTGCCGTCGCCGCCTGGCCAACGCCCCAGTCGCCACGAGCTCTTCGCGGATTTTTGGGCCTCGCCGGATACTACCGGCGATACATCCAGGACTTCGGCCTCATCTCCGCGCCTCACGCGCCTGCTTCGCCGCGACGCTTTCTCTGGGACGAGGAGGCGGCCACGGCCTTCGCCGCCCTGCAGCGGGCACTCACGACGGGTCCCGTTCTTCAGATGCCGGACTTCGACGAGCCGTTCGTGGTGGACTGCGACGCCTCCGGCATTGGCTTCGGCGCCGTCCTTCACCAGGGCGAGGATCCACTCGCCTTCTTCAGTCGCCCCTTCGCCGCACGCCACCACAAGCTCGCCGCATATGAGCGCGAGCTGATCGGGCTGGTCCAGGCGGTGCGCCACTGGCGGGCGTATCTTTGGGGCCGGACATTCCGTGTGCGCACGGACCACTACAGCCTGAAGTTCTTGCTGGATCAGCGCCTCTCCACCGTGCCGCAACACCAGTGGATCAGCAAGCTCTTCGGCTTCGACTTCACCGTCGAGTACCGCCCCGGCCGCCTCAACACAGTCGCCGATGCCCTGTCCCGCCGGGACGTTGACGACACTGCGGACGCGCCCACAGTCGGTGCAGCCCTCTGCATTCACTCCGGGCCATCTTTCGCCTTCATCAACGAGGTTCGCCGCGCTACTGCCACGGCTGTGGATGCGCAGCAGCTGCGCCAGCGCCTGGCCGACGCGAGCTGGCCGCGCCATGGCGCCTGGACGAGGGACTACTCCTCCATGGCCGCCGCATCTTCGTGCCGGATCATGGAGACCTGCGCCACCAGGCCTTGTCCTTGGCGCATTCTGCAGGTCACGAGGGCGCCCAGAAGACCCTGCACCGTCTCCGCGCTGATTTTTACATTCCAGGGGATGGCGCCCTGGTGCGAGACTGGGTGCGGGCGTGTGTCACATGCCAGCGGAACAAGACGGAGACGCTCCGTCCGGCAGGCTTGCTGCAGCCACTGGACGTGCCGTCCCAGGTGTGGGCGGACATCTCCATGGACTTCATTGAGGGGCTGCCGAAGGTTGGCGGCAAGTCTGTCATCCTCACGGTGGTTGACCGCTTCTCCAAGTACGCGCACTTCATCGCCCTCGGCCATCCCTATACTGCAGCGTCCGTGGCACGCGCCTTCTTCGACGGCATCGTTCGCCTCCACGGGTTCCATCCTCCATCGTCAGTGATCGTGATCCTGTGTTCACGGGTCACGTCTGGAGGGACCTCTTTGGGTTGGCGGGCGTGAAGCTCCGCATGAGTACGGCGTTTCATCCTCAGACGGACGGCCAGTCCGAGGTCGTCAACAAGATCATCGCCATGTACCTGCGCTGCATCACCGGGGATCGTCCACGAGCTTGGGTGGACTGGCTGGCGTGGGCCGAGTACTGCTACAACACGTCCTACCACTCCGCGCTGCACGCTACTCCCTTTGAGGTGGTCTACGGGAGGCCACCACCGGCGATGCTTCCCTATGCGTCTGGCACGGCCCGTACTGAGACGGCGGATGACCTGCTGCGTACCCGCGACGAGATACTAGCTGAGGCGCGCCAGCGACTTCTTCAGGCTCAGCAGCTGGCCAGGAAGTACTATGATGCACACCATCGCGAGGCGGAGTTTGCGGTGGGCGATTGGGTCTGGCTACGTCTTCTTCACCGGACGACCCAGTCCTTGGACCCGCGCTCCAGGCGCAAGTTGGGACCTCGTTACGCCGGTCCTTTCCGTGTGCTGGAGCGCATCGGCAAGCTCGCCTACCGCCTTGAGTTGCCTGCGGGCTCGCGCCTCCACGACGTCTTCAACGTCGGCCTCCTGAAGGCCTACCGGGGCGACCCTCCTTCTGCACCACCAGCTCTTCCACCTACTTCGGATGGGCGTCTCGAGCCTGCCCCGGCGAGTGTGGCTCGCGTGTTGAAGGCCCAGCAGCGCCGTGGTGTTTGGCACGTCTTGGTGCATTGGACCGGCCTGCCCGAGGACGAGGCGACTTGGGAGAAGCTTGAAGATCTCCGCCAGCAGTTTCCAGAAGTTCAGCTCGAGGACGAGCTGTTTGAGAAGGCGGGGAGAGATGTTATGGTCGGTTTGACCTATACACGCAGGAAGCCCACTAGTGGCTAGTTGTGGGCTTAGCCCAAGTAAATTAGGGGCTTAGCCCAAGTAAATTAGGGTTTCGAGGAGGCCGTCCTCCTATATAAACACTTGTATCCCTTCGAGATTAATCAGACAATAATTCAGTATCATTACTGTCTCGTCTCCTGAAGGGAGACGGGAGAACCCTGCGCCCGCCGCACCAACCCTAGCCGCCGCCTCCTTCCTCCGCGCCGGCGCCCAGCCGCCGGCGCCGAGCTCTCCAACCTCTCCGCCCTCACTTCCACCCTTATAACCTCCGCCCTAGACCCGATAGAACCCTAGCCTCTACCAGTTTTTCTTTTAAATCCCGTTAGAAAATAACGATTTCACCTGAAACCACTTGCTTGGATCATGTGCACCTTTGAATTGCGGCTAGGTTCCCAGCAAAAAGAAATGCCACTAGGTAGGCATCTCCATAAACGTGTGCATGCATGTTTCCAAACACTAAAATAGCTCGCTTTGGAAAACTTTTGGAACAACGAAAACGTGTCGCGTACCACTGGATGCTAGTACAGTAGTACTCCTATACTACGCCTTATGGCATCATCCTAACACAGAGTCAGGTCAAAATATACTGTATCATAAATCAGGAGGAGAATAGTATCTTGACTCTTGAGTACCCAGGCAGCGTTTGCGTCCGTTGGGCCGAAAAATGCGTCTGGTACCACCTCCAGCGGGGCGACGCAAAGTGATCGGGCCTTCCGCGGTGACGCAAACCTGGCCCAAATATGCGTCTCGGATGTTGATACGTCTCCGACGTATCGATAATTTCTTATGTTCCATGCCAAATTATTGATGATATCTACATGTTTTATGCATACTTTATGTCATTATTATGCGTTTTCTGGAACTAACCTATTGACGAGATGCCGCAGTGCCAGTTCCTGTTTTCTGCTGTTTTTGGTTTCAGAAATCCTAGTAAGGAAATATTCTCGGAATCGGACGAAATCAACGCCCAGCATCCTATTTTCACACGAAGCTTCCAGAACACCCGGGACGAGGGGAGCCCTGGTGGGCCCACACTTGTGGCCGGCGCGGCCAGGGGTAGGGCGCGCCGCCTTGGTGTGTGGCCCCACCAGGACTCCACCGACCTTGCCCTTCCGCCTATTTAAAGCCTCCGTCGTGAAAACCCTATCACGATCGACGAAAAAGCCACGGTACGAGAAACCACCCAGAGCCGCCGCCATCGCGAAGCCAAGATCTGGGGGACAGGAGTCTCTGTTCCGGCACGCCGCCGGGACGGGGAAGTGCCCCGGAAGGCTTCTCCATCATCACCACCGCCATCTTCATCAACGTTGCTATCTCCCATGAGGAGGGAGTAGTTCTCCATCGAGGCTCGGGCTGTACCGGTAGCTATGTGGTTCATCTCTCTCTCTGTACTTCAATACAATGATCTCATGAGCTGCCTTACATGATTGAGATCCATATGATGATGATTGTAATCTAGATGTCGTTATGCTAGTCAAGTGAATTTTACTTATGTGATCTCCGGAGACTCCTTGTCCCACGTGTGTAAAGGTGACAGTGTGTGCACCGTGTGGGTCTCTTAGGCTATATTTCACAGAATACTTATTCACTATTATGGATAGCATAGTGAAGTGCTTATTTATATCCCTTTATGATTGCAATATGTTTTGTATCACTATTCATCTATGTGCTACTCTGGTGATGTTATTAAAGTACTCTATTCCTCCTTCATGATGTAATGGTGACAGTGTGTGCATCATGTAGTACTTGGCGTAGTTTATGATTATGATCTCTTGTAGATTATGAAGTTAACTATTACTATGATGGTATTAATGTGATCTATTCCTCCTCTCATAGTATGAAGGTGACAGTGTGCATGCTATGTTAGTACTTGGTATAGTTGTGTTGATCTATCATGCACTCTAAGGTTATTTAAACATGAATATCGAATATTGTGGAGCTTGTTAACTCCGGCATTGAGGTGCTCTTGTAGCCCTACGCAATTGGTGTTCATCATCCAACAATAGAGTGTAGAGTGATTTTATTATGTGATCAATGTTGAGAGTGTCCACTAGTGAAAGTACGATCCCTAGGCCTTGTTCCTAAATACTGCTATCGCTGCTTGTTTACTGTTTTACTGCGTTACTACTGCGTTACTCTGCTTGTTCTTGTCCTGGGCAAAACACTTTTCTTGCCGTTGCTCTGCTACTATTTATTCATACCACCTGTATTTCACTATCTCTTCGCCGAAATAGTGCACCTATTAGGTGTGTTGGGACACAAGAGACTTCTTGCTTTGTGGTTGCAGGGTTGCATGAGAGGATATCTTTGACCTCTTCCTCCCTGAGTTCGATAAACCTTGGGTGATCCACTTAAGGGAAAACTTGCTGCTATTCTACAAACCTCTGCTCTTGGAGGCCCAACACTGTCTACAGGAAAAGGAGGGGGCTGTAATATCCCAGGTAATGGGGTTACAAAAATAGAGGAAACAGATGTGTGCATTGCATTCATGCATAGAAAATCTGGGGAATTTCGCGCTTTAAAGTAAAACAGTCACAGTAACTGAAGTTTCACTTGACCTTGGTGGAATTGAAGTAGCTCATCAAGTCAAACGCTATAAACCTCAATGTGACTTTGCTAAAACCTTGTTTTGGGTAGAGATGATTTGATCTAAGGGGTTAGATCAAATGGAACTAATACTCAACACAACAACACCTTACTCAAGGATCAAATGCTTGATCTGATACAAGATTATAATATGGTAATCCTTTCCATATCATATGAACATCCATTTAATTGGAAATCAAGTAACAATAATTGGGGAAACTATTCTTCACTTATCTTTTCCATGTCTTAAACAAATCCATGATCCTACCATGAACCTCATGGTATTCATATTATTTCATTCTTGGAAACATAACAAGGAGATCCACTTTAGAAATATATATCCTTCTCTATTCCATATTATTGTACATCAAACCTAGAGAGGTGAGAGTTCTATAACAATTATTAGAGAAGCAATAACAAACCTTGAGCTAAACCTTGGATATACATCCAAGTATTCAAATCATCATCTTTAAGAGGAACCCTAGGATATTATTCAAGCCATTCCTAGAGAGAGAAACCATTTATGTTAAACATAGATATTGATGATCACATCAATTCCTATGGAGCCTAAGCTTAAGTTAGTATTAAAGTCCTTTCCAAAATGAGAGAGACCAATCATTCAAAACATAGCTTTATCTATTTAAGAATAAAGGACAACCATTAAACTAAAGTGTTAGGAGTACACCATAACTCAGAATAATCCATTCTAATGTAAGAGAGATCAATTATGGTGTTACACTCAAGTTAGTTGAGGCAACACTTGAGTTTGAGGGAGGGAACTACCCCTATACCCAGATGATAATATCATCATTGATTAAGTAGAACCCTAACATAATATCTCAGGCATTCTCCTGGGATATAAACTAAAGAGACAATCATAGAATACCCATACAAGAAGGTAAATTAGAAGTGCTATACCTTGATTGATCTAGACAATGCTTGATCATGGGAGTGAGAAACCAAATTCATCAGAGATACATTAGGAAGTCAAACCTTGATCATTATAAAGTGAGAGATGATCATAAACCCTAAGAACTTGAGGTAAAAATGTTAAGAACAAGATGATCATGTCTAATCCATGATCATGCTCTTGAGGTATTGAGGATAAACCCTAAAAGGATAAGTAGATATCCTTCACCACATGAAATCATAGGGAGGTAATTAATAAGCAACCCTACACCCATATTCCAACCTTAACTTGTGAATCACTTGGTGATCATAAGAAGAATCTTATCATATCTATGTTTCATAAATTAAAGAACCTAAGAAAACCTTAGAGTAAAACTCCATACTTTATATGGTGAGAAACCAACAATCCATTTGACCAAAGTTAACTATAAAAATAATTATTACCAATGTAGATACTTTAATGATAAATTGAGGATAATAATAGAAGTTAATTGGTAGAAGATAAAACCAATTCTCAAATCCTTAGTAATTAGGGAAACACATAAAATATGAAGCAAGTAACCACCTTATCATGGTTAGGGGAGGTTAAACCCTAGCACATGCAATATGGTGTCATCCCATCTAGATAACCTAGAATTAAATCTCAACCCTAGTCTGAGTATCACTTGGGTGATCACAAATAAAACCTAAACCACAATTGAGATTCAAACCAATTACCATTAGGTGAATATGATGAGAACCTTAGAATTGTTCACTAATTAGAGCTCATGCTTAATAGGGAACTTAAGAATAACCTAGTGCTAAATCCTATCATTAAATCATGTCTGGTAATCAACCATTTGACTTAATAACCAAGAACCAACTATAAGGAGAGTAATACTTACTCTAAGTACTTCAAGGTGTTATTAAAATATAATATCAGTGCTAACCTTGAAATAGGGTTAAATTAAACCCTACAAGACCTTAATAAATAAGTATTCACAGAAATTCATGTGCTAGTGCCCAAATTCTCAAATGGGAGATCAAGTCCTTAGGGATATATTAGCACATGAAATCATGCCATCAAAGTCAATATCTTATTTGAAATCCATAAATAAGCATTATCTTGAGGTTGTTCTTTGCAAAGTAATACCAAACAAAACCCTATATATTACTAAATAAGAAAACTACCATCTAAAAAACAATTTGAATATTTCCACAATAATATTCAAATTCATGTCTATATGGGTATTTAAAAATCCAAATTCCAATATTAATAACTAAACTAATGTTATAGTACCCATATTAATTTTAATACATCAGTAAAGTGTTTGAGTATCTTGGAGCTAATCCTTGTTTAATATAAATAAGCAATACCTGCAAAGATAACAGAAATTCAAATATGAATTCAAATGGGCAAATTTAAATCAGAAAAATAAAAAGAAAATAGAAAAGGAGAGGAGAAGGACTTACCTGGACTCTGCCAGCCGAAGAAGCCCAGCAGGAGTCCACTCGAGCAGCCCAGCAGAAGCCCCCAACACAGCCCAAGTCTCGGCCCAAAACCAACCCACGTAACGTTTCGCTAAAAAAATATATGGAAGGCGTCGTCCTCATCTTCCCCGTGTGCTGGAGGGCAGCACGACGCCGTGGAGCTTTTCTCCTCGCGCTGGCGCCTCCTCCTTCCTCGACGGTGTGACGAGGCACGCACTCCAGCACCGTATAAAGCCCAGCAACGAACACTGAACAGAGTTCCTCCTCTCTCTGCTCAAATTTCGTCCCCAAGCCGACACCCTGCCGCACTACTTCACCATTATCGCCGGCGAGGGAAGCTTCCCCGAGCCTCGGCGTGGTTACCATCGTCACCGGCACCCTCTTCTTGCTTAACCCACGCAACGAATCGAGCCATAACCTTCTGCAGCATCCTCACCGAGCTCGCCCTTCCGACGGCCGGAGCTCGTAATTCCGGCGATGCCGACCTCCTCTCGCCTCACCACCAAGCTCATAGTGCTCCTGGTGAGTCACTGAACCTCTCTGCATCCGTAGTTTGCTCGATTCATCGCCGTAGTGTTGCCGCCTCATCTAGCCCATACCGCCGCCGTCGCACCTCACCGCCGACCGAGTTCCGGTGACCAGTAAATGGCGGCGCCACCACCAAACTGTTCCTCTCGGTGCACTGAGTCTAGTGGTGCAAGTATATCATCCGCGCGAGCCCGGGATCGACGGCGATCGTCGGATTCCGCCGGTCGCTGTGAGCCTCTGGACATGAAATCAAATTTTGACTTGGTCCACGCCGCGTGGCGGCTGACGTGGACCATAGGCCCACCTGTCAGTGACCATGTGTAGCAGTAACCCGGGTGCATTTAGCAGTTTTATTTAAATTACAATTCAATAAATTGCTGCAACTTCAAATGATTATAGAAAATTCAATTTAAGTCCGAAAAATATAAATGAAATATCAAAATTCTTATAAAGATAAGATCTACCCAATAAAAATATAAAATGAAATTTTTATTTTTAATAAAAATTTAATTGTTTAATACTGGTTATTTAAGCCTTTTCTTTTAATTCTAAATTCAAGTAAAATTCAATAATTAATAAAATTTCCAAAAGTAACTAAAAACCAGTAAATAAATAAAGAAAACATTAAAACTAATTTTCTTTATTGATTATTTGTTAAATCATTATTAGAGGAATTTAAAACCTGATTAATAATTACCCTAATTATTAATTGATTAAAAAAAACCAAAATGGAATATTATTTTATTCTGAAGTTATTAATAACCCCAACTTTATTATTGAAGTTATTAACTTATGAAATAATAATATTATTACAACCCTAGTTCCATATGGTAGAAAACTAGGAACTTATTATTTCATGTGAAACCTAAAACCCTAACTCTACTAGGAACCCTAGTTCCATTATTACATGTGAACCCTAATTTGCTTCTAACCTAAAACCAAGGTTAGAACAGGTGATCATGGTACTTTATTTCAAATCATAGAGCCATCATTAGCAACTAAAAGACATACCTATGTCCACATAAAATATAGAACCCTATCACTACTAATTAGCATCTCATGTGTTCATCATCATCAGACCTAAGTAATCAAGTAGGGTTAACCAAGTATAAACCCTAGATCCTATTACCAAAACAATCATCCTTAATTAACCTTAACTAGCATCACACCATTGTGATGAGCTCCAATATCATCTATACCCAATATTTATCATTATATCCCATGCCCACTAAACCCTATTAGTGTAAGATAATTATTAAACATCCTACTTAGGAAACCACCATTCCTTACTTAGTGAATCCAATAACAAAACCTAGACAACCTCAACCTTAATTGTTATACTTCTTATTATATAAGAAGTATGTTCTTCAAAAGTTATTCTTTTGAAGAAAATAAGGAATCATCTTCAACCCTGCTTATAAGAACCTATAAACCCTAGCCAGCTATCACTAGCAAGATAAACCAATCTTAATAGCACCCATGTGTAATTAATTACTTGGGATGCCTAAGCTTAACTCAGCCTTACCAGCCTTAGGTATTGATGAATCCAACCTTGTTTGGATCCATCTAAACCTTACTCCAGAAAATTAGTTGAAACCATAGTCAACCATAGAACCCCATCAACCTAAGTACCATACTTGTTCTTTATTAAAGAACATGTTCTTCAAAAGTTATTCTTTTAAAGTATATGATAATTAATCATTAACCATGCCATATAGTACTAAAACTGGCCACTGTTCTTTACTTGTTAACATTATGCCAATTATCATTCTTTGGGTACTCAATTGATTATTATGCTTTATTATCTACCTGTTTATAATACCAAGTAAATCACATCTGAATAAGAACCTTGTATGTGAATCACTCTAAAAGTGCAACACACCCTAAACCAATCATTACAACTCACTGATCCTAAATCATCGGGGTTAGGTCACGCTTAGAGCAATTGCATCTCATTCTTATGCATTATTGCATCCTTGCCAATCTTTTAAACATCGTCCTTACCGGACGATGATGCTATTTCAGAATTTGGAGTTATTACGCATCGAAGACCTTGTCTGCATAATCTTGCAGCCAAGAAAGGCAAGTTCATCACTTGCTCATGTCAATTGAGTATTTTTATCAAATTACTTGCAAAGTATTATGGTTATCACTATTGCACAAAAATCAAAACCACTACTTTCATAACTATGAATATGACTATGTGGTGGGCAATGGAACCATGGATTGTGTTGATATGGTGGAGGTTCCATTGCACGGGTTTATATCCATCTAGGATTAAACAACAAATGTCGCCAGTGATTCTTGTGCCGTAATACCCGTGTTAACCATAAGATCCGGAGTGGGACGGAGTAGTCAAAAGTGTTTCCACCTCTCGTTCATCAACGGATGCGCTTTACCGTAGTACACTTGTAATCCAAGGGGCAAGCGGTGAGGCTGGGGAGTCCTAAGTCCCCACGGCATAGTCCGTAGTACACTTGTCGCCCGAAGGAGCAAGATGGTGAGGCTGGGGAGTCCTAAGTCCCCACGGTATTGCGGTCTAGGATGGGTTGCAGCCACCGGCGTAGGAGTGTATGGTAGAGCCCAGCACTGTTGTCGTGGTCGGGGTCCACCTTGAAATCTACAGGAATAATGGGACCGACGTGGACCCAGGGTCGGCGCATGCAACAAAGGGTGGGTGTTCGAGGTAGCGGAGGAACATGATTGGCTAGACCTTATACCGGGCCTCACACCATAGGAAGTGTGGACAGGAATGTACACCTGGTTGGCACCAAGGTTAAGATCTCTTATGGGTAAAGCAACACACCTCTGCAGAGTGTAATGAATCGTGACTGTCACTCCCTGTTCCGGGATATGGAACTGCGAACGCGGCCGGAAAGGAGCTCCATGAAGTTCTAGTAAACCGGTGAAGGCTGACGGACATAGTTCTTCTGAATAAAAGCAACCTTTTGAAGAAATGGTTATGAAAACTTGCATTGGTATTAGACTTTCTGGTCTAATGCCGTAGCTAGTGCATTAAACACCTCTTTCCTATAATGAACTTGTTGAGTACGCTCGTACTCATCCCACTCTTAAATCCCCTGCTTAGATATGGAGGCATCGAAGGAGGATCTACAGTGCAACTCGAAGACCGAGGAGTCAACAACTACTTCAAGAGACAGGACCCTGTCAGAGGAGTCAGTTACACATCCACAAGGAGAAAACCTAGTTTAGCCATAGAAGGGAACTAGCCTCCTATACCTGTCTCCTACTTAGCTAGAATCTATTCATAGCCTCTATAGCTAGTCAAATACTCTACAAATAGAGTTCGTGATAGGATTAGACTACGAGTCGTTCTTCTGGAGTTTATTTGCAGATTTACCTCATTGTAAAGTAGGAGGCTGTGATGATCTTATGTAACGAGTCAATGTTGTAATTCTATAGACATACCTTGGACCCGCATATGTTTCTGTTGTACCACTCTGAGCGATATAATACTAGTGGAACGGTGTTTCATTGGTGTTATATCAGACTTGCATACTACACCATGCAGTGGTATGCCGGGTCACCACAGTTGGTATCAGAGCAAATGCTTTGACCCTAGGATTAAAACCCTTTAAAGGAGACCTATAGGATTGGTAGTGTCTATAGGAAGTTGTCTTAGTTAAACCAAATATTCTTATGACTTGAGATGGATATTCACTTGAGAATAATCCTGACACACTTAAGTCAACCTTTCTTAACTATCTTTACTAAGTAAAGTTAGTTAACTAATCCCAAACATATAGTATACCATGAAGTCCTTAAACAATAGATGGGTAGATCACAGTTGGTATACAATACATGGTAGTCCAAAGAGAGGATACAACCATAAGGAAGATATCCTATTGGAAGATGTGTACCAACACATGATATAATTAAATAAGAATTACTCAGACCTGTACTAGAAGTAATATCAAGTGATGATAATCATTAAGATATCATAATAGAAGATGTAGATCCAGACAAGTAATGGGTAAGTAAAATCTATCCAAACTTGTGAAACAATTGATAGTAAGTAATAACTATAGTTATTTAAGGTAGTATAGACCATGATGAGTCAATCATGGAAAGTAAGGAAGAGAAATAGAAATAAAACATGACTCCTTACAGATTAGAGGTAGTAATCATATATGATTCATCTGAGGATCATGATGTGATGAACATCTAAAGTATTTAGGAGGAGTACAATAAGAAGCCAAGTGCTAAACAGTAGTGCAAGAATTGTGTTCCAAAAATATGGGAAGTGTGCCAAGCACATCATGGCCATATGCTTATGGTAGAAAAGCTTAGAAGTATAGGAACTATATCCTAATAAATATGTGTTCCAGTAACCATATTAGAACTAGTGGTATCATACAAAGTAGTCCTCGGTAGCACTTATAGATGGTATAATACTTTGATAGTACCTCCAAACAAAACTAGATTAACTTGAACCATCCCAAACCATTATGTTTCAAGTTTGTCTCATTGCAAATGTGCAATTAAGATAAATGTTGAGACAAATAGTAGAATTCACGTATTCGTGCTAAGTATCACGATATAAACCTATCTTATGTGGTGTTGTATACTACACATCAGAGCCTGATATTTAGAGATGTCTTACTCAACTATTATATTCAGGCTTATGATGATGTGTAATATAAGCACAAAGCTGAATCTTCTTGGATTTTATTGGATTTTCATTGATTGACTAGATCCATACATGAAGTTTGACTTTGATATGCAAATGCATGTTGCAATATCAAGTTCTTACTTGATGCTATAGATCTAGAGGGTAATGATATTCGTGTGAGGAAGTGACGAATTCTAAAGATTCCGAAGATAAGATGAAGGTTCATCAGAAGAAATGAGTAAAGTTGTGGGAAGCAACCACAATACTCTGAAGGAAGTACAATCAGAAACTCATGCTTACCTCAATAGAGGAGTACTTTAGTACGAAAGAAGCATGAAGGTGAGAAAGATAATGATTATGGTGAAGCTCAAGCAGATCCATAATTAATAAAGAAGAGGGAATGCATGGGAAATCACCTTGGATACTATATTCATAGTGGTTTTCTTGCAAAATAAACCCTGAATGAAGAAAGATGACCTATGAAACCATAGCAGATATAAGAAGACCATAGTTGATATCAGAAGACCACAATTGGTATAGGATCAATATTGCGAGATAAAGCAGAAGATGTCTCGTCCAGTTGATCAGAACCTATAACAAAATCCATTTTTAGATATCAAATAGCCACAGTTGGTATAATAACCACAGCTGGTAT
Source organism: Lolium multiflorum (assembly GCA_030979885.1). Lineage (NCBI taxonomy): Eukaryota > Viridiplantae > Streptophyta > Magnoliopsida > Poales > Poaceae > Lolium > Lolium multiflorum. The sequence continues at coordinate 338,053,401 of CM061753.1, read as the reverse complement.
CAGTTGGTATTACAAATAGTCCACGATTTAATTAATTGTAACAAAAGTTTGTGATCGAACAACTAAAAATTTTGTCAGCCAAATAGCTAGATCTATAATCATTTAGTTGAAGGATTCACATTGGATGTCCACAATTGAGCGGATACACCACAAACATTCTTCACGAGACCTTAGAAGAAGTAAAACCCATAAGTTAGAACCAGACCAATATTCCAACCCTAAGTCCAATAGTTGGAAGATAAGGAGTTGAAGACCATAAGAAAACTCTAAGGGGTAGAGTAAAATATTGAGTTGGATGTACAATGACTCAATACTTTGAGTAAGATATAGAGAAGAAGGTCTGAACTGAGAGGAAGTTCGATCTTATTTTCATAAGATTGTTGAACACTACTTTCAGAAGGATGTCAGACCAGAAGCCGAGATTTACACCTCGGGGAAGTAAGAAGTGGACTATAACTTGAGAAAGTGAGTAATATCTACTCAAAAATACGAGAGCCCAAGTCAGCTAATGATAAAGAAGTGGGACAAAGAAAATACCATAGACCAATTACAGCTCAAGAAGGCCAAAGACCGAAGGAGATTGAATATACCAATACCAAGGACTAATAGAATGATTCCTTTCATGGAACCTAAAGAACCCAAAATAGTTTTAGGTACCAATCATAATCCATGATTGGATAGACTAAGTGAGTCTAAACCATTTTTAGGGAAATAAACTGTCAAGACCATATCTATGGTAAGTACCTTACAAAGTACCATTATTGCAGTTTTGGTAGTAAGGGAAAACAAAGACCTATTTAGCAATTAGGAGTTTATTATCAAATTAGCCTTCAGATAAGACCAGCAGCACCAAAAGCAGTCTCAATCCTTGAATCTTCAATGAGAAAGGAAACAAGCTTATAGAGTTGGAAGAAATCGAAGAATCAAAGTAAGAACCATGGTTCAGAGACAGATACTAATGGATTCCAGGAAGAATCTGGACAAGGGATGTATTCAACTATATCTAGTGAGATCAATACGGAGTTCGAGAAAAGTCATAGTCTGCACAAGTCAGATCCACACTTCGGAAACGTGAGAGAGATCAAACTTCGAGGACGAAGTTTAGTTTAAGGGTAGAGACTGTAATATCCCAGGTAATGGGGTTACAAAAATAGAGGAAACAGATGTGTGCATTGCATTCATGCATAGAAAATCTGGGGAATTTTCGCGCTTTAAAGTAAAACAGTCACAGTAACTGAAGTTTCACTTGACCTTGGTGGAATTGAAGTAGCTCATCAAGTCAAACGCTATAAACCTCAATGTGACTTTGCTAAAACCTTGTTTTGGGCAGAGATGATTTGATCTAAGGGGTTAGATCAAATGGAACTAATACTCAACACAACAACACCTTACTCAAGGATCAAATGCTTGATCTGATACAAGATTATAATATGGTAATCCTTGCCATATCATATGAACATCCATTTAATTGGAAATCAAGTAACAATAATTGGGGAAACTATTCTTCACTTATCTTTTCCATGTCTTAAACAAATCCATGATCCTACCATGAACCTCATGGTATTCATATTATTTCATTCTTGGAAACATAACAAGGAGATCCACTTTAGAAATATATATCCTTCTCTATTCCATATTATTGTACATCAAACCTAGAGAGGTGAGAGTTCTATAACAATTATTAGAGAAGCAATAACAAACCTTGAGCTAAACCTTGGATATACATCCAAGTATTCAAATCATCATCTTTAAGAGGAACCCTAGGATATTATTCAAGCCATTCCTAGAGAGAGAAACCATTTATGTTAAACATAGATATTGATGATCACATCAATTCCTATGGAGCCTAAGCTTAAGTTAGTATTAAAGTCCTTTCCAAAATGAGAGAGACCAATCATTCAAAACATAGCTTTATCTATTTAAGAATAAAGGACAACCATTAAACTAAAGTGTTAGGAGTACACCATAACCTAGAATAATCCATTCTTATATAAGAGAGATCAATTATGGTGTTACACTCAAGTTAGTTGAGGCAACACTTGAGTTTGAGGGAGGGAACTACCCCTATACCAGATGATAATATCATCATTGATTAAGTAGAACCCTAACATAATATCTCAGGCATTCTCCTGGGATATAAACTAAAGAGACAATCATAGAATACCCATACAAGAAGGTAAATTAGAAGTGCTATACCTTGATTGATCTAGACAATGCTTGATCATGGGAGTGAGAAACCAAATTCATCAGAGATACATTAGGAAGTCAAACCTTGATCATTATAAAGTGAGAGATGATCATAAACCCTAATAACTTGAGGTAAAAATGTTAAGAACAAGATGATCATGTCTAATCCATGATCATGCTCTTGAGGTATTGAGGATAAACCCTAAAAGGATAAGTAGATATCCTTCACCACATGAAATCATAGGGAGGTAATTAATAAGCAACCCTACACCCATATTCCAACCTTAACTTGTGAATCACTTGGTGATCATAAGAAGAATCTTATCATATCTATGTTTCATAAATTAAAGAACCTAAGAAAACCTTAGAGTAAAACTCCATACTTTATATGGTGAGAAACCAACAATCCATTTGACCAAAGTTAACTATAAAAAAAAAATTATTACCAATGTAGATACTTTAAAGATAAATTGAGGATAATAATAGAAGTTAATTGGTAGAAGATAAAACCAATTCTCAAATCCTTAGTAATTAGGGAAACTCATAAAATATCCAGCAAGTAACCACCTTATCATGGTTAGGGGAGGTTAAACCCTAGCACATGCAATATGGTGTCATCCCATCTAGATAACTTAGAATTAAATCTCAATCCTAGTCTGAGTATCACTTGGGTGATCACAAATAAAACCTAAACCACAATTGAGATTCAAACCAATTACCATTAGGTGAATATGATGAGAACCTTAGAATTGTTCACTAATTAGAGCTCATGCTTAATAGGGAACTTAAGAATAACCTAGTGCTAAATCCTATCATTAAATCATGTCTGGTAATCAACCATTTGACTTAATAACCAAGAACCAACTATAAGGAGAGTAATACTTACTCTAAGTACTTCAAGGTGTTATTAAAATATAATATCAGTGCTAACCTTGAAATAGGGTTAAATTAAACCCTACAAGACCTTAATAAATAAGTATTCACAGAAATTCATGTGCTAGTGCCCAAATTCTCAAATGGGAGATCAAGTCCTTAGGGATATATTAGCACATGAAATCATGCCATCAAAGTCAATATCTTATTTGAAATCCATAAATAAGCATTATCTTGAGGTTGTTCTTTGCAAAGTAATACCAAACAAAACCCTATATATTACTAAATAAGAAAACTACCATCTAAAAAACAATTTGAATATTTCCACAATAATATTCAAATTCATGTCTATATGGGTATTTAAAAATCCAAATTCCAATATTAATAACTAAACTAATGTTATAGTACCCATATTAATTTTAATACATCAGTAAAGTGTTTGAGTATCTTGGAGCTAATCCTTGTTTAATATAAATAAGCAATACCTGCAAAGATAACAGAAATTCAAATATGAATTCAAATGGGCAAATTTAAATCAGAAAAATAAAAAGAAAATAGAAAAGGAGAGGAGAAGGACTTACCTGGACTCTGCCAGCCGAAGAAGCCCAGCAGGAGTCCACTCGAGCAGCCCAGCAGAAGCCCCCAACACAGCCCAAGTCTCGGCCCAAAACCAACCCACGTAACGTTTCGCTAAAAAAATATATGGAAGGCGTCGTCCTCATCTTCCCCGTGTGCTGGAGGGCAGCACGACGCCGTGGAGCTTTTCTCCTCGCGCTGGCGCCTCCTCCTTCCTCGACGGTGTGACGAGGCACGCACTCCAGCACCGTATAAAGCCCAGCAACGAACACTGAACAGAGTTCCTCCTCTCTCTGCTCAAATTTCGTCCCCAAGCCGACACCCTGCCGCACTACTTCACCATTATCGCCGGCGAGGGAAGCTTCCCCGAGCCTCGGCGTGGTTACCATCGTCACCGGCACCCTCTTCTTGCTTAACCCACGCAACGAATCGAGCCATAACCTTCTGCAGCATCCTCACCGAGCTCGCCCTTCCGACGGCCGGAGCTCGTAATTCCGGCGATGCCGACCTCCTCTCGCCTCACCACCAAGCTCATAGTGCTCCTGGTGAGTCACTGAACCTCTCAGCATCCGTAGTTTGCTCGATTCATCGCCGTAGTGTTGCCGCCTCATCTAGCCCATACCGCCGCCGTCGCACCTCACCGCCGACCGAGTTCCGGTGACCAGTAAATGGCGGCGCCACCACCAAACTGTTCCTCTCGGTGCACTGAGTCTAGTGGTGCAAGTATATCATCCGCGCGAGCCCGGGATCGACGGCGATCGTCGGATTCCGCCGGTCACTGTGAGCCTCTGGACATGAAATCAAATTTTGACTTGGTCCACGCCGCGTGGCAGCTGACGTGGACCATAGGCCCACCTGTCAGTGACCATGTGTAGCAGTAACCCGGGTGCATTTAGCAGTTTTATTTAAATTACAATTCAATAAATTGCTGCAACTTCAAATGATTATAGAAAATTCAATTTAAGTCCGAAAAATATAAATGAAATATCAAAATTCTTATAAAGATAAGATCTACCCAATAAAAATATAAAATGAAATTTTTATTTTTAATAAAAATTTAATTGTTTAATACTTGTTATTTAAGCCTTTTCTTTTAATTCTAAATTCAAGTAAAATTCAATAATTAATAAAATTTCCAAAAGTAACTAAAAACCAGTAAATAAATAAAGAAAACATTAAAACTAATTTTCTTTATTGATTATTTGTTAAATCATTATTAGAGGAATTTAAAACCTGATTAATAATTACCCTAATTATTAATTGATTAAAAAAAACCAAAATGGAATATTATTTTATTCTGAAGTTATTAATAACCCCAACTTTATTATTGAAGTTATTAACTTATGAAATAATAATATTATTACAACCCTAGTTCCATATGGTAGAAAACTAGGAACTTATTATTTCATGTGAAACCTAAAACCCTAACTCTACTAGGAACCCTAGTTCCATTATTACATGTGAACCCTAATGTGCTTCTAACCTAAAACCAAGGTTAGAACAGGTGATCATGGTACTTTATTTCAAATCATAGAGCCATCATTAGCAACTAAAAGACATACCTATGTCCACATAAAATATAGAACCCTATCACTACTAATTAGCATCTCATGTGTTCATCATCATCAGACCTAAGTAATCAAGTAGGGTTAACCAAGTATAAACCCTAGATCCTATTACCAAAACAATCATCCTTAATTAACCTTAACTAGCATCACACCATTGTGATGAGCTCCAATATCATCTATACCCAATATTTATCATTATATCCCATGCCCACTAAACCCTATTAGTGTAAGATAATTATTAAACATCCTACTTAGGAAACCACCATTCCTTACTTAGTGAATCCAATAACAAAACCTAGACAACCTCAACCTTAATTGTTATACTTCTTATTATATAAGAAGTATGTTCTTCAAAAGTTATTCTTTTGAAGAAAATAAGGAATCATCTTCAACCCTGCTTATAAGAACCTATAAACCCTAGCCAGCTATCACTAGCAAGATAAACCAATCTTAATAGCACCCATGTGTAATTAATTACTTGGGATGCCTAAGCTTAACTCAGCCTTACCAGCCTTAGGTATTGATGAATCCAACCTTGTTTGGATCCATCTAAACCTTACTCCAGAAAATTAGTTGAAACCATAGTCAACCATAGAACCCCATCAACCTAAGTACCATACTTGTTCTTTATTAAAGAACATGTTCTTCAAAAGTTATTCTTTTAAAGTATACGATAATTAATCATTAACCATGCCATATAGTACTAAAACTGGCCACTGTTCTTTACTTGTTAACATTATGCCAATTATCATTCTTTGGGTACTCAATTGATTATTATGCTTTATTATCTACCTGTTTATAATACCAAGTAAATCACACCTGAATAAGAACCTTGTATGTGAATCACTCTAAAAGTGCAACACACCCTAAACCAATCATTACAACTCACTGATCCTAAATCATCGGGGTTAGGTCACGTTTAGAGCAATTGCATCTCATTCTTATGCATTATTGCATCCTTGCCAATCTTTTAAACATCGTCCTTACCGGACGATGATGCTATTTCAGAATTTGGAGTTATTACATCGAAGACCTTGTCTGCATAATCTTGCAGCCAAGAAAGGCAAGTTCATCACTTGCTCATGTCAATTGAGTATTTTTATCAAATTACTTGCAAAGTATTATGGTTATCACTATTGCACAAAAATCAAAACCACTACTTTCATAACTATGAATATGACTATGTGGTGGGCAATGGAACCATGGATTGTGTTGATATGGTGGAGGTTCCATTGCACGGGTTTATATCCATCTAGGATTAAACAACAAATGTCAATGATTCTTGTGCCGTAATACCCGTGTTAACCATAAGATCCGAGTGGGACGGAGTAGTCAAAAGTGTTTCCACCTCTCGTTCATCAACGGATGCGCTTTACCGTAGTACACTTGTAATCCAAGGGGCAAGCTGGTGAGGCTGGGGTCCTAAGTCCCCACGGCATAGTCCGTAGTACACTTGTCGCCCGAAGGAGCAAGATGGTGAGGCTGGGGAGTCCTAAGTCCCCACGGTATTGCGGTCTAGGATGGGTTGCAGCCACCGGCGTAGGAGTGTATGGTAGAGCCCAGCACTGTTGTCGTGGTCGGGGTCCACCTTGAAATCTACAGGAATAATGGGACCGACGTGGACCCAGGGTCGGGGCATGCAACAAAGGGTGGGTGTTCGAGGTAGCGGAGGAACATGATTGGCTAGACCTTATACCGGGCCTCACACCATAGGAAGTGTGGACAGGAATGTACACCGGTTGGCACCAAGGTTAAGATCTCTTATGGGTAAAGCAACACACTCTGCAGAGTGTAATGAATCGTGACTGTCACTCCCTGTTCCGGATATGGAACTGCGAACGCCGGAAAGGAGCTCCATGAAGTTCTAGTAAACCGGTGAAGGCTGACGGACATAGTTCTTCTGAATAAAAGCAACCTTTTGAAGAAATGGTTATGAAAACTTGCATTGGTATTAGACTTTCGGTCTAATGCCGTAGCTAGTGCATTAAACACCTCTTTCCTATAATGAACTTGTTGAGTACGCTCGTACTCATCCCACTCTTAAATCCCCTGCTTAGATATGGAGGCATCGAAGGAGGATCTACAATGCAACTCGAAGACCGAGGAGTCAACAACTACTTCAAGAGACAGGACCCTGTCAGAGGAGTCAGTTACACATCCACAAGGAGAAAACCTAGTTTAGCCATAGAAGGGAACTAGCCTCCTATACCTGTCTCCTACTTAGCTAGAATCTATTCATAGCCTCTATAGCTAGTCAAATACTCTACAAATAGAGTTCGTGATAGGATTAGACTACGAGTCGTTCTTGGAGTTTATTTGCAGATTTACCTCATTGTAAAGTAGGAGGCTGTGATGATCTTATGTAACAGAGTCAATGTTGTAATTCTATAGACATACCTTGGACCCGCATATGTTTCTGTTGTACCACTCTGAGCGATATAATACTAGTGGAACGGTGTTTCATTGGTGTTATATCAGACTTGCATACTACACCATGCAGTGGTATGCCGGGTCACCACAGTTGGTATCAGAGGTGTGTTGAATCGTGACCTGTCACTCCCTGTTCCGGGATATGGAACTGCGAACGCGGCCGGAAAGGAGCTCCATGAAGTTCTAGTAAACCGGTGAAGGCTGACGGACATAGTTCTTCTGAATAAAAGCAACCTTTTGAAGAAATGGTTATGAAAACTTGCATTGGTATTAGACTTTCTGGTCTAATGCCGTAGCTAGTGCATTAAACACCTCTTTCCTATAATGAACTTGTTGAGTACGCTCGTACTCATCCCACTCTTAAATCCCAGATATGGAGGCATCGAAGGAGGATCTACGGTGCAACTCGAAGACCGAGGAGTCAACAACTACTTCAAGAGACAGGACCCTGTCAGAGGAGTCAGTTACACATCCACAAGGAGAAAACCTAGTTTAGCCATAGAAGGGAACTAGCCTCCTATACCTGTCTCCTACTTAGCTAGAATCTATTCATAGCCTCTATAGCTAGTCAAATACTCTACAAATAGAGTTCGTGATAGGATTAGACTACGAGTCGTTCTTCTGGAGTTTATTTGCAGATTTACCTCATTGTAAAGTAGGAGGCTGTGATGATCTTATGTAACGGAGTCAATGTTGTAATTCTATAGACATACCTTGGACCCGCATATGTTTCTGTTGTACCACTCTGAACGATATAATACTAGTGGAACGGTGTTTCATTGGTGTTATATCAGACTTGCATACTACACCATGCAGTGGTATGCCGGGTCAGGCGTAGACATCAAGCTATTTTGCGCGTTGCCGGGAGGAAAGGTAAAAGGCACTCATACTCCGGTTCCAGGTAACATACTTCTGGCGCCGTTGTGTTTGTGCTCGAAGCTATTTCCTTTAGATCCTGCAATTGCAACTTTTTGTTTCTTGTTTACACTAGTTAGGCATAATGGAAAACAAAAAAATATGAGAGATCTTTATGAACTTTATCTTGAATTAGGACATGATGTGTTTGAAGAGAGAATTAAAAAATCCATGGAACTTTATATGCATGCTAATGGGAATGCTATTAATATGAATGCTTTGAACACTATTGTTGCTAATGCTATGGAAAATTCTAAGCTTGGGGAAGCTGGTTTTGATGAGCATGATCTTTTTAGTCCCCCAAGCATTGAGGAGAAAATTTACTTTGATGATACTTTGCCTCCTATTTATGATGATTATAATGATAGTAGTCTTTTGTTGCCACCTGTTATGGAGGATAAATTTGATTATGATTACAATATGCCTCCTATATTTGATGATGAGAATAATAATGATAGCTACTTTGTTGAATTTGCTCCCACTACAACTAATAAAATTGACTATGCTTATGTGGAGAGTAATAATTTTATGCATGAGACTCATGATAAGAATGCTTTATGTGATAGTTATATTGTTGAGTTTGCTCATGATGCTACTGAAAGTTATTATGAGAGAGGAAAATATGGTTGTAGAAATTTTCATGTTACTAAAACACCTCTCTATGTGCTAAATTTTTTGAAGCTACACTTGTTCTATCTTCTTATGCTTGTTACTTTGCTCTTCATGAACTTGTTTATTTACAAGATTCCTATGCATAGGAAGCATGTTAGACTTAAATTTGTTTTGAATTTGCCTCTGGATGCTCTCTTTCGCTTCAACTACTATTTCTTATGAGTGCATCATTAAAACTGCTGAGCCCATCTTAATGGCTATAAAGAAAGAACTTCTTGGAGATAACCCATGTGTTATTTTGCTACAGTACTTTGTTTTATATTTGTGTCTTGGAAGTTGTTTACTACTGTATCAACCTCTCCTTATCTTAGTTTTGTGTTTTGTTGTGCCAAGTGAAGCCTCTAATCGAAGGTTGATACTAGATTTGGATTTCTGCGCAGAAACAGATTTCTATCTCTCACGAATCTGGGCTGTTTTCTCTGTAGGTAACTCAGAAAAATTTGCCAATTTACGTGCGTGTTCCTCAGATATGTACGCAACTTTCATTAGTTTTGAGTTTTCTGATCTGAACAACGGAAGTATTTATTAAAAATTCGTCTTTACGGACTGTTCTGTTTTGACAGATTCTGCCTTTTATTTCGCATTGCTTCTTTCGCTGTGTTGGGTGGATTTCTTTGTTCCATTACCTTCCAGTAGCTTTGAGCAATGTCCAGAAGTGTTAAGAATGATTGTGTCACCTCTGAACATGTGAGTTTTTGATTATGTACTAACCCCTCTAATGAAGTTTATGAGAAGTTTGGTGTGAAGGAAGTTTTCAAGGGTCAAGAGAGGAGGATGATATACTATGATCAAGAAGAGTGAAAGGTCTAAGCTTGGGGATGCCCCGGTGGTTCATCCCTGCATATTTCAAGAAGACTCAAGCATCTAAGCTTGGGGATGCCCAAGGTATCCCCTTCTTCATCGACAAATTATCAGGTTCCTTCTCTTGAAACTATATTTTTATTCGGTCACATCATATGTACTTTACTTGGAGCGTCTGTATGCTTTTGTTTTTGTTTTTGTTTGAATAAATGCTTGTGTGGAGAGAGACACGCTCCGCTGGTTCATATGAACACATGTGTTCTTAGCTTTTAATTTTCATTGCGAAGGTTGAAACTGCTTCGTTAAATTGTTATATGGTTGGAAACAGAAAATACTACATGTAGTAATTGGTAAAATGTCTTGGATAATGTGATACTTGGCAATTGTTGTGCTCATGTTTAAGCTCTTGCATCATATACTTTGCACCTATTAATGAAGAAATACATAGAGCATGCTAAAATTTGGTTTGCATAATTGGTCTCTCTAAGGTCTAGATAATTTCTAGTTTTGAGTTTGAACAATAAGAAAGACGGTGTAGAGTCTTATAATGTTTACAATATGTCTTTTATGTGAGTTTTGCTGCACCGGTTCATCCTTGTGTTTGTTTCAAATAACCTTGTTAGCCTAAACCTTGTATCGAGAGGGAATACTTCTCATGCATCCAAAATCCTTGAGCCAAACACCATGCCATTTGTGTCCACCATACCTACCTACTACATGGTATTTCCTGCCATTCCAAGTAAATACTTCGTGTGCTACCTTTAAACAATTCAAAATGCTTCTCAATTTGTGTTAATGTTTTATAGCTCATGAGGAAGTATGTGGTGTTTATCTTTCAACCTTGTCATTTACTCTTGACAGACTTTCATAATGGACTAGTGGCACATCCGCTTATCCAATAATTTTGCAAAAAGTGGCAATGGGGTTCCCAGCCCCAATTAATTACAACTTGCATTAATAATTCTCTTCACATGTTTTGCTCTGATTCATCAGCAAGCAACTTAATTTTGCAAATAGACACTCCTCCATGGTATGAGATTGATGGTAGGCACCCGAGGATTCGGTTAGCCATGGCTTGTGTAAGCAAAGGTTGGGAGGAGTGTCACTCATCAATAATGAAACTAAAATACATGTGTAAACAAAAGAGAAGAGGGATGATCTACCTTGCTGGTAGAGATAACGTCCTTCATGGGAGCCGCTCTTGAAAGTCTGGTTGATAAGGTAGTTAGAGTACCCATTACCATTCGTTGACAACAACAAACACCTCTCAAAATTTTACTTTTATGCTCTCTATATGATTTTAAAACTTGAAAAGCTCTAGCACATGATTTATCCCTGCTTCCCTCTGCGAAGGGCCATTCTTCTACTTTTATGTTGAGTCAGTTCACCTATCTCTCTCCACCTCAAAGAAGCAAACACTTTTGTGAACTGTGCATTGATTCCTACATACTTGCATATTGCACTTGTTATATTACTTTACATTGACAACTATCCATGAGATATACATGTTACAAGTTGAAAGCAACCGCTGAAACTTAATCTTCCATTGTGTTGCTTCAATTCCTTTACTATGAATTTATTGCTTTATGAGTTAACTCTTATGCAAGACTTATTGATGCTTGTCTTGAATTACTATTCATGAAAAGTCTTTGCTTTATGATTCATTGTTTACTCATGTCATTACCATTGTTTTGATCGCTGCATTCATTACATATGCTTACAATATTATGATCAAGGTTATGATGGCATGTCACTTCAGAAATTATCTTTGTTATCGTTTACCTGCTCGGGACGAGCAGAACTAAGCTGGGGATGCTGATACGTCTCCGACGTATCGATAATTTCTTATGTTCCATGCCACATTATTGATGATATCTACATGTTTTATGCATACTTTATGTCATTATTATGCGTTTTCTGGAACTAACCTATTGACGAGATGCCGCAGTGCCAGTTCCTGTTTTTGGCTGTTTTTGGTTTCAGAAATCCTAGTAAGGAAATATTCTCGGAATCGGACGAAATCAACGCCCAGCATCCTATTTTCACACGAAGCTTCCAGAACACCCGGGAGCCGCCAGAGGGGAGCCCTGGTGGGCCCACACTTGTGGCCGGCGCGGCCAGGGGGTAGGGCGCGCCGCCTTGGTGTGTGGCCCCACCAGGACTCCACCGACCTTGCCCTTCCGCCTATTTAAAGCCTCCGCGAAAACCCTATCACGATCGACGGAAAAGCCACGGTACGAGAAACCACCGAGCCGCCGCCATCGCGAAGCAAGATCCGGGGACAGGAGTCTGTTCCCACGCCGCCGGGACGGGGAAGTGCCCCCGGAAGGCTTCTCCAACATCACCACCGCCATCTTCATCAACGCTGCTGTCTCCCATGAGGAGGGAGTAGTTCTCCATCGAGGCTCGGGGCTGTACCGGTAGCTATGTGGTTCATCTCTCTCTCTATGTACTTCAATACAATGATCTCATGAGCTGCCTTACATGATTGAGATCCATATGATGATGATTGTAATCTAGATGTCGTTATGCTAGTCAAGTGAATTTTACTTATGTGATCTCCGGAGACTCCTTGTCCCACGTGTGTAAAGGTGACAGTGTGTGCACCGTGTGGGTCTCTTAGGCTATATTTCACAGAATACTTATTCACTGTTATGGATAGCATAGTGAAGTGCTTATTTATATCCCTTTATGATTGCAATATGTTTTATATCACTATTCATCTATGTGCTACTCTAGTGTTGTTATTAAAGTACTCTATTCCTCCTTCATGATGTAATGGTGACAGTGTGTGCATCATGTAGTACTTGGCGTAGTTTATGATTATGATCTCTTGTAGATTATGAAGTTAACTATTACTATGATGGTATTAATGTGATCTATTCCTCCTCTCATAGTATGAAGGTGACAGTGTGCATGCTATGTTAGTACTTGGTATAGTTGTGTTGATCTATCATGCACTCTAAGGTTATTTAAACATGAATATCGAATATTGTGGAGCTTGTTAACTCCGGCATTGAGGTGCTCTTGTAGCCCTACGCAATTGGTGTTCATCATCCAACAATAGAGTGTAGAGTGGTTTTATTATGTGATCAATGTTGAGAGTGTCCACTAGTGAAAGTACGATCCCTAGGCCTTGTTCTAAATACGTTATCGCTGCTTGTTTCTTGTTTTACTGCGTTACTACCACACTCGCTTGTTTACTTGTCCTGGGCAAAGCACTTTTCGGTGCCGTTGCTACTGCTACTATTTATTCATACCACCTGTATTTCACTATCTCTTCGCCGAACTAGTGCACCTATTAGGTGTGTTGGGGACACAAGAGACTTCTTGCTTTGTGGTTGCGGGGTTGCATGAGAGGGATATCTTTGACCTCTTCCTCCCCGAGTTCGATAAACCTTGGGTGATCCACTTAAGGAAAACTTGCTGCTATTCTACAAACCTCTGCTCTTGGAGGCCCAACACTGTCTACAGGAAAAGGAGGGGGCGTAGACATCAGATGTGTCTCTGCAGACGCTGCACGGACGCGCAAAGTGTCCGCTAGCGTCTGGCGGACGTTTCGTCAGGCCCGCCTAGCAGCGACCCTGCGTCGATGCGTCTTCTCAAGCGCGCCGCGGCCAGCGCCGCTGCGTCGCGGTCTATGCCACGTTAATGGCGATGCCTTGGTTGCCGAGCAGCCGCCGCCCACCTCCGCCAACACAGTAATGGTGACGCCTGATGATGCGTAAAGCACACGCCCGTTGGGAACCCCAAGTGGAAGGAGTGATGCGTACAGCAGCAAATTTCCCTCAGTAAGAAACCAAGGTTTATCGAACCAGAGGAGTCAAGAAGCACGTTGAAGGTTGTTGGTGACGGAGTGTAGTGCGGCGCAACACCAGGGATTCGGCGCCAACGTGGAACCTGCACAACACTTGCCCCCAACGTGATGCTGAGGTTGTCAATCTCACCGCTTGCTGTAACAAAGGATTAGATGTATAGTGTGGATGATGATGTTTGCAGAAAACAGTAGAACAAGTATTGCAGTTGATTGTATTCGATGTAAAGAATGGACCGGGATCCACAGTTCACTAGTGGTGTCTCTCCCATAAGATAAATAGCATGTTGGGTGAACAAATTACAGTTGGGCAATTGACAAATAAAGAGGGCATGACCATGGATATACATGTTATGATGAGTATTGTGAGATTTAATTGGGCATTACGACAAAGTACATAGACCGCTATCCAGCATGCATCTATGCTTAAAAGTCCACCTTCAGGTTATCATCCAAACCCCCTCCAGTATTAAGTTGCAAACAACAGACAATTGCATTAAGTATGGTGCGTAATGTAATCAACAAATACATCCTTAGACATAGCATTGATGTTTTATCCCTAGTGGCAACAGCACATCCACAACCTTAGAACTTTCTGTCACTGTCCCAGATTTAATGGAGGCATGAACCCACTATCTAGCATAAATACTCCCTCTTGGAGTTACAAGTAACGACTTGACCAGAGCCTCTACTAATAACGGAGAGCATGCAAGATCATAAACAACACATAGATAGATTGATAATCAACATAGCATAGTATTCCATATTCATCGGATCCCAACAAACACAACATGTAGCATTACAAATAGATGATCTTGATCATGTTAGGCAGCTCACAAGATCTAACAATGATAGCACAAGAGGAGAAGACAACCATCTAGCTACTGCTATGGACCCATAGTCCAGGGGTGAACTACTCACACATCACTCCGGAGGCGACCATGGCGGTGAAGAGTCCTCCGGAGATGATTCCCCTCTCCGGCAGGGTGCCGGAGGCGATCTCCTGAATCCCGAGATGGGATTGGCGGCGGCGTCTCGGAAGGTTTTCGTATCGTGGCTCTCGGTACTGGAACTATTATCGATGAAGGCTTAAGTAGGCGGAAGGGTAGGTCGGGGGCGCCACGAGGCCCCACACGCCGGGCCGCGCGGCCCAAGGCCTGGCGCGCGCCCTGTTGTGTGGCGCCTCGTCGCCCCGTATCTCCTCGGTGTTCTGGAAGCTTCGTGGAAAAATAAGATCCTGGGCGTTGATTTCGTCCAATTCCGAGAATATTTCCTTACTAGGATTTCTGAAACCAAAAACAGAAGAAAACAGCAACTGGCTCTTCGTCATCTCGTTAATAGGTTAGTGCCGGAAAATGCATAAATATGACATAAAGTATGTATAAAACATGTGAGTATCATCATAAAAGTAGCATGGAACATAAGAAATTATAGATACGTTTGAGACGTATCAAGCATCCCCAAGCTTAGTTCCTACTCGTCCCGAGTAGGTAAACGATAACAAAGATAATTTCTGAAGTGACATGCCATCATAATCTTGATCAATACTATTGTAAGCACATGTAATGAATGCAGCGATTCGAAGCAATGTAAATGCAATGAGTAAACAATTGAATCATATAGTAAAGACTTTTCATGAATAGTACTTTCAATACAAGCATCAATAAGTCTTGCATAAGAGTTAACTCATAAAGCAATAAATTCATAGTAAAGGCATTGAAGCAACACAAAGGAAGATTAAGTTTCAGCGGTTGCTTTCAACTTATAACATGTATATCTCATGGATATTGTCAATATAAAGTAATATAACAAGTGCAATATGCAAGTATGTAGGAATCAATGCACAGTTAACACAAGTGTTTGCTTCTTGAGATAGAAGGAAATGGGTGAACTGACTCAACATAAAAGTAGAAGAAAGGCCCTTCGCAGAGGGAAGCATTGATTGCTATGTTTGTGCTAGAGCTTTTATTTTGAAAACAAGAAACAATTTTGTCAACGGTAGTAATAAGGCATATGTATCATGTAAATTATATACTACAAGTTGCAAGCCTCATGCATAGTATACCAATAGTGCCCGCACCTTGTCCTAATTAGCTTGGATTTACATGGATTATCATTGCATAGCATATGTTTTTACCAAGTGTCACAAAGGGGTACCTCTATGCCGCCAAAGGTCTAAGGAGAAAGCTCGCATTGAATTTCTCGCTTTTGATTATTCTCAACTTAGACATCCATACCGGGACAACATAGACAACAGATAATGGACTCCTCTTTAATGCATAAGCATTTAGTAACAAATAATATTCTCATATGAGGTTGAGGATATTTGTCCAAAACTGAAACTTCCACCATGAATCATGGCTTTAGTTAGCGGCCCAATGTTCTTCTCTAACAATATGCATACTCAAACCATTCAACTCATGGTAAATCGCCCTTACTTCAGACAAGATGAACATGCATAGCAACTCACATGATATTCAACAAAGTGTTGATGGCGTCCACAGGAACATGATTATTGCTCAACAAGCAACTTATAAGAGATAAGATGCATAAGTACATATTCAATACCACAATAGTTTTTAGGCTATTTGTCCCATGAGCTATATATTGCAAAGATAAAGAATAGAAATTTTAAAGGTAGCACTCAAGCAATTTACTTTGGAATTAATGGCGGAGAAATACCATGTAGTAGGTAGGTATGGTGGACACAAGTGGCATAGTGTTTGGCTCAAGGATTTTGGATGCATGAGAAGTATTCCCTCTCGATACAAGGTTTAGGCTAGCAAGGTTGTTTAAAGCAAACACAAGTATGAACCGGTACAGCAAAACTCACATAAAAGACATATTGTAAGCATTATAAGACTCTACACCGTCTTCCTTGTTGTTCGACCCTTACTAGAAAATATCTAGACCTTAGAGAGACCAATCATGCAAACCAAATTTTAGCAAGCTCTATGTATTTCTTCATTAATAGGTGCAAGGTATATGATGCAAGAGCTTAAACATGAGCACAACAATTGCCAAGTATCACATTATTCAAGATATTATACCAATTACAACATGTAGCATTTCCCGTTTCCAACCATATAACAATTTAACGAAGCAGTTCAACCTTCGCCATGAATATTATGAGTAAAGCCTAAGGACATATTTGTCCATATGCAACAGCGGAGCGTGTCTCTCTCCCACACAATGAATGCTAGGATCCAACTTTATTCAAACAAAACAAAAACAAAAACATACAGACGCTCCAAGTAAAGCACATAAGATGTGACGGAATAAAAATATAGTTTCACTAGAGGAACCTATAATGTCGATGAAGAAGGGGATGCCTTGGGCATCCCCAAGCTTAGACGCTTGAGCCTTCTTGAAATATGCAGGGATGAACCACCGGGGCATCCCCAAGCTTAGAACTTTCACTCTCCTTGATCATATTGTATCATCCTCCTCTCTTGATCCTTGAAAACTTCCTCCACACCAAACTCAAAACAACTCATTAGAGGGTTAGTGCATAATCAAAATTCACATGTTAAAAGGTGACATAATCATTCTTAACACTTCTGGACATTGCATAAAGCTACTGAAAGTTAATGGGATAGAAAAATCCATCAAACATAGCAAAACAGGCAATGCGAAATAAAAGGCAGAATCTGTCAAAACAGAACAGTACGTAAAGACGTATTTTTCTGGGGCACTAAATTTAATCGGATGAAAATGCTCAAATTGAATGAAAATTGCGTACATATCTGAGGATCATGCACGTAAATTGGCATAATTTTCTGAGTTACCTACAGACGGGGCGACTCAAATTCGTGACAGTAAGAAATCTGTTACTACGCAGCAATCCAAATCTAGTATCAACTCTACTATCAAAGACTTTACTTGGCACAACAATGCAATAAAACAAAGATAAGGAGAGGTTGCTACAGTAGTAACAACTTTCAAGACTCAAATATAAAACAAAGTACTGTAGTAAAATCATGGGTTGTCTCCCATAAGCGCTTTTCTTTAACGCCTTTCAGGCGCAGAAAGTGTGTATCAAGTGTTATCAAGAGACATCAACATCATAATTTGTTCTAATGATAGAATCAAAAGGTAACTTCATTCTCTTTCTAGGGAAGTGTTCCATACCTTTCTTGAGAGGAAATTTATATTTAATATTACATTCCTTCATATCAATAATAGCACCAACAGTTCGAAGAAAAGGTCTTCCCAATATAATGGGACAAGATGCATTGCATTCAATATCCAAGACAAAAAAATCAACGGGGACAAGGTTATTGTTAACCGTAATGCGAACATTATCAACTCTCCCCAAAGGTTTCTTTGTTAGTTATCAGCAAGATTAACATCCAAATAACAATTTTTCAATGGTGGCAAGTTAAGCATATTATAGATTTTTCTAGGCATAACGGAAATACTTGCACCAAGATCACATAAAGCATTACAATCAAAGTCATTGACCTTCATCTTAATGATGGGCTCCCAACCATCCTCTAACTTCCTAGGAATAGATGCTTCGCGGTCTAATTTCTCTTCTCTAGCTTTTATGAGAGCATTTGTAATATGTTTTGTAAAGGCCAAATTTATAGCACTAGCATTGGGACTCTTAGCAAGTTTTTGTAATAACTTTATAACTTCAGAGATGTGGCAATCATCAAAATCTAAACCATTATAATCTAAAGCAATGGGATCATTGTCCCCAATGTTGGAAAAAATTTCAGCAGTTTTATCACAGGCAGTTTCAGCAGTTTTAGCAGTTTCCGGCAGTTTTGCAGGCTTTGCATTAGAAGTAGAAACATTGCCAACACCAATTATTTTACCATTGATAGTAGGAGGTGCAGCAACATGTGGAGCATTAGCATTACTAGTGGTGGTAATAGTCCAAACTTTAGCTATATTATCTTCTTTAGCATTTTCTTCTTTTTCCCACCTAGCACGCAATTCGGCCATCAATCTTATATTCTCATTAATTCTAACTTGGATGGCGTTTGCTGTAGCAAATGACTTAATATATTTATTTTCATTAGGCATAACTTTCGATTTCAAAAGATCAACATCAGCAGCAAGACTATCGACTTTAGAAGCAAGTATATCAATTTTCCCAAGCTTTTCTTCAACAGATTTGTTAAAAGCAGTTTGTGTACTAATAAATTCTTTAAGCATGTCTTCAAGTCCAGGGGGTGTATTCCTATTATTGTTGTAAGAATTCCATAAGAATTACCATAACCATTACTATTATGAGAAGGATATGGCCTATAGTTGTTACTAGAATTATTCCGATAAGCATTGTTGTTGAAATTATTATTTTTTATGAAGTTCACATCAACATGTTCTTCTTGAGCAACCAATGAAGCTAACGGAACATTATTAGGATCAACATTAGTCCTACCATTCACAAGCATAGACATAATAGCATCAATCTTATCACTCAAGGAAGAGGTTTCTTCAACAGAATTTACCTTCTTACCTTGTGGAGCTCTTTCCGTGTGCCATTCAGAGTAATTAATCATCATATTATCAAGAAGCTTTGTTGCGTCGCCTAGAGTGATGGACATAAAGGTACCTCCAGCAGCTGAATCCAATAGGTTCCGTGAAGAAAAATTCAGTCCTGCATAAAAGGTTTGGATGATCATCCAAGTAGTCAGTCCATGGGTTGGGCAATTTTTAACCAAAGATTTCATTCTTTCCCATGCTTGTGCAACATGCTCAGTATCCAATTGCTTAAAATTCATTATGCTACTTCTCAAAGATATAATTTTAGCAGGAGGATAATATCTACCAATGAAAGCATCCTTACATTTAGTCCATGAATCAATACTATTCTTAGGCAAAGATAACAACCAATCTTTAGCTCTTCCTCTTAATGAGAAATGAAACAATTTTAACTTTATAATGTCACCATCTACATCCTTATACTTTTGCATTTCACATAGTTCAACAAAATTATTAAGATGGGCAGCATCATCAGAACTAACACCAGAAAATTGCTCTCTCATAACAAGATTTAGTAAAGCAGGTTTAATTTCAAAGAATTCTGCTGTAGTAGCAGGTGGAGCAATAGGTGTGCATAAGAAATCATTATTATTTGTGTTTGTGAAGTGACACAACTTAGTATTTTCAGGAGTGCCCATTTTAGCAGTAGTAAATAAAGCAAACTAGACAAAGTAAATGCAAGTAACTAATTTTTTTGTGTTTTTAATATGGCAAACAAGATAGTAAATAAAGTAAAACTAGCAACTAATTTTTTTGTGTTTTATTTTAGTGCAGCAAACAAAGTAGTAAATAAAAGTAAAGCAAGACGAAAACAAAGTAAAGAGATTGGAGGTGGAGACTCCCCTTGCAGCGTGTCTTGATCTCCCCGGCAACGGCGCCAGAAATTTAGCTGCTGGCGTGCAGTTGACGTGGGAGTTAGAAATCTTTGTGGTGTAACTTTTCTTCAGTTCCCCGGCAACGGCGCCAGAAATTTAGCTTGATGACGCGTAAAGCACACGCCCGTTGGGAACCCCAAGTGGAAGGTGTGATGCGTACAGCAGCAAGTTTCCCTCGAAGAAACCAAGGTTTATCGAACCGGTAGGAGTCAAGAAGCACGTTGAAGGTTGTTGGTGACGGAGTGTAGTGCGCGCAACACCGGGATTCCGACGCTAACGTGGAACTGCACAACACAACCAAATTACTTAGCCCCAACGTGACAGTGAGGTTGTCAATCTCACCGGCTTGCTGTAACAAAGGATTAGATGTATAGTGTGGATGATGATGTTTGCAGAAAATAGTAGAACAAGTATTGTAGTAGATTGTATTCGATGTAAAGAATGGACCGGGGTCCACAGTTCACTAGTGGTGTCTCTCCCATAAGATAAATAGCATGTTGGGTGAACAAATTACAGTTGGGCAATTGACAAATAAAGAGGGCATGACCATGCACATACATGTTATGATGAGTATTGTGAGATTTAATTGGGCATTACGACAAAGTACATAGACCGCTATCCAGCATGCATCTATGCCTAAAAAGTCCACCTTCAAAGTTATCATCCGAACCCCCTCCAGTATTAAGTTGCAAACAACAGACAATTGCATTAAGTATGGTGTGTAATGTAATCAACAAATACATCCTTAGACATAGCATTGATGTTTTATCCCTAGTGGCAACAGCACATCCACAACCTTAGAACTTTCTCACTGTCCCAGATTTAATGGAGGCATGAACCCACTATCTAGCATAAATACTCCCTCTTGGAGTTACAAGTAACGACTTGGCCAGAGCCTCTACTAATAACGGAGCATGCAAGATCATAAACAACACATAGATAGATTGATAATCAACATAGCATAGTATTCCATATTCATCGGATCCCAACAAACGCAACATGTAGCATTACAAATAGATGATCTTGATCATGTTAGGCAGCTCACAAGATCTAACAATGATAGCACAAGAGGAGAAGACAACCATCTAGCTACTGCTATGGACCCATAGTCCAGGGGTGAACTACTCACACATCACTCCGGAGGCGACCATGGCGGTGAAGAGTCCTCCGGGAGATGATTGCCCTCTCCGGCAGGGTGCCGGAGGCGATCTCCTGAATCCCCGAGATGGGATTGGCGGCGGCGGCATCTCTGGAAGGTTTTCTGTATCGTGGCTCTCGGTACTGGAACTATTATCGACGAAGGCTTAAGTAGGCGGAAGGGTAGGTCAGGGGGCGCCACGAGGGCCCCACACACCAGGGCCGCGCGGCCCAAGGCCTGGCCTCGCCGCCCTGTTGTGTGGGCACCTCGTCGCCCCAATTCATATCTCCTTCGGTGTTCTGGAAGCTTCGTGGAAAGATAAGATCCTGGGCGTTGATTTCGTCCAATTCCGAGAATATTTCCTTACTAGGATTTCTGAAACCAAAAACAGCAGAAAACAACTGGCTCTTCGGCATCTCGTTAATAGGTTAGTGCCGAAAAATGCATAAATATGACATAAAGTATGTATAAAACATGTGAGTATCATCATAAAAGTAGCATGGAGCATAAGAAATTATAGATACGTTTGAGACGTATCAACGCCACGCGTCCCGCGGTCGTCGCTGCCTCCGGCCTATATAAAGAGGGTGCTTCTTCCTCATCCACTATTCCAAACAAACCCTAGCCGCCACAAGCTCCACCGTAGCGCCGCCTAGTTCTTCCTACGACGGAGTCTGGCCCGCGAGGAAGTCCATGGCGGGTCCTGGTGGCCAGCGAGGCGGTCGAGGCCGCAGGCCTGGGCAACCCAGGGCCGGGGCAGGGGCCGCCGTGGTGGAGCAGCTACAACCCCACGCTCGCCGTCGCCTGCGCCCTCCTCGTCTTCGCCCCGCTGGAGGCACTCCCATATGCAAACGGACGCGCGGACAAAAACGGTCATTTTAGCATCTGCGGCGCGACGTAAATGGATGTTCGCGGACAATAAAATGTGTCGCGCCGCTGGAGATGCCCCATAACAAAAGTTTT
The DNA here is from genome assembly GCA_030979885.1 of Lolium multiflorum. Taxonomy (NCBI): domain Eukaryota; kingdom Viridiplantae; phylum Streptophyta; class Magnoliopsida; order Poales; family Poaceae; genus Lolium; species Lolium multiflorum. Next base: position 338,031,093 of record CM061753.1, on the reverse strand, counting down.
TTTCTGAAAGCAAATCGGTCTGCTGGTGTCACCCAGCTAGCTGCAGCATCAATGATTTCTAAAAGCTGGAATGAGACAAAGATTAACTTTACGGTCTGGCGCCGTCCAGTGCGCCGTTAGTAGACTAAATACCCAGGGCTGGCCTGTAATATCCCAGTATTTTGGGTTACAAAAATAGAGGAAACGGATGTGTGCATTGCATTCATGCATAGAAAATCTGGGGAATTTTCGCGTTTTAAAGTAAAACAGTCCACAAAATGAAGTTTCACTTGACCTTGGTGGAATTGAAGTAGCTCATCAAGTCAAGCGCTATAAACCTCAAAGTGACTTTGCTAAAACCTTGTTTTGGGTAGAGATGATTTGATCTAAGGGGTTAGATCAAATGGAATGAAAACCAACACAAGAACATATGAATCAAGGATCAATTGCTTGATCTTACAGAAAATCATAGTATGGTAATCCTTGCAATAGAATATGAACATCTATTCAATTACAAATCAAGTAACTATAAAAGGGAGAAGCCATTCTTGACTTATCTTCTCCATGTCTTAAACTAATCCATGCTCTTACCATAAACCCTATGATACCCATTCTACTTTAATTTTGAAAACATGACAAGGAGATCAACTCTAAAAATATATATTCTTACCTATTCCAAATTATTATACATCAAACCCAGAGAGGTGAGAGTTCTATATTATTTATTAGAGAAGTAATAACAAACCTGGAGCTAAACCTTGGATATACATCCAAGTATTCAAATCATCATCTTTAAGAGGAACATTAGGATATTATTCAAGACAATTCCTAGAGAGAGAACCTAATTAAGTTAAATCTAGATATTGATGATCACATCAACCTCTATGGAGCCTAACCTTAGGTTAGTATTAAAGACATTCCCAAATGAGAGAGCCCAACTATACTAATTCTAGCTTGACCTATTTAAGAATCAAGGACAACCTTTGAACTAAAGTATTAGGAACAACCATTTCATCTTGGAGTGGTGAGATAACCTAATATCACATGGAATAATACCATATCCATGAATTGATAAAGAGAGGAGGAGATCAATCCAACTAAGTTAACCAAGTGGAATCTTAGCCTAGATACTTAAGTAAATATTAGAAGTACTATACCCTAGTTGATCAAGACCATGCTTGATCATGGAAGTGAGAAACCTAATTAATGAGAGATACCTTAGGAAGCCAAACCTTGATCATTATAAATTGGATAATGATCATAAACCCTAAGAACTTGAGGTAGATATATTAAGAACAAGTTGATCATGCCTAAACAATGATCATGTTCTTGAGGTATTAAGTTAGACCCTACTAGAATAAGTAGATCTCATTCCCACATGAAATTATAGGGAGATCACTAGTAATCAAATCCAGGCTTATATCTCAATCCTCAATGGGGAATCACTTGGTGATCATAAGTACAATTCTACCACATCTACACTCCACCTATTCTGCACTTAAGAACCACAAGAAAACCTTTAGAGTCAAACTCTATACTTTATATGGTGAGAAACCATCCATTTATATGACCAAAGTTAACTATAAAAAGAACTATAACCACTGTAGTTACTTTAATAATAGATTAAGGATATAAAAGAAGTCTATAGGAATCAGATAGAATCAATTCTCAAATCCTTAACAACTAAATGAGAACAATAATAATTAAAGTAAGTAACCATCCTATTTTGGTTGGAGGAGATTAAGCCATAGCAATTGCAATATAATGTCATCTCAACTCTACAGACTAGACTTATATCTCAACCCTAGTTTATGTATCACTATGGTGATCATAAGATAAACCTAGGCCATAACTGAGATTCAAACAAATTGCCATTAGGTAAATATCATTAGAAACCTAGTATGGCACATTAATAAAATCTTAAGCTATAATTATTAAACCTGGGAAAACATTTGTGATACATCCTATAATTAGAACCATAAGTGTGATTAACAACCACTTATCTTTATAACCAAAGTCCAACCATGAGGAGAGTAGTATCTACTCTAAGTATTTCAAGGGTTATCAAATTAATAGTACCAGTATTAAAATTGAATTAGAATTTAGATAAACCTCAAAAGACCTTAATAAATGAGTGTTCACATAAACTCATGTGTAAGTGACCAACATTCTCCAATGAGAGATTAAGTCCTTAGAAATATTCAGGGATATGAAATCATGCCACTAGATCATCTCCTTGACTTATAAAATTTAGGGCACATGAAATCACACCTTTGCAATCCTATGTCAATATAAGAAACTAAGTCTCAAGATCATAATGCATTAATAAATCCTTGCTAGGTAAAGCAAAGTAAATATATCACCAACTATTAAAAAGTAATATCAGTATTATAAAAGAATATTTGGAAATTTAAAAGAAAAAAATGGAAGATTATAATTATTAACATACCTTCCGGAAATATTGGGTATATTGAAACTATCATTATACTAGAAATCAAAATAATATGTATCAAGTAGAATTATTACTTTAGAGGTAATTGCCAAATTAATAGTATTTACAAATACCTGCAAACAGATTTGAATTCAAAACTGAATTCAAAAATAGAATTGAAAACCAGAAAATTAAAGGAGAAAAAAAAAACAGAAAAGAAAATAAGGGAGAAGAGTGGATTACCTGAGAGGCCACCGTAGCCCACCACCACAGCCCAGTAGGCAGCCCACCACCACGGCCCAGTCCACTGCCAGAGCACAGCCTAGTACCCTTTCGTAAAAAAATACGATGAGGAGGTCATCCTCATCCTCGTCTCCCGCATGGAGGCCACCTCGATGCCGTGGCCAGCTCCTTCTCTCGCTGGCGAGCTCCCAGCGATCGGCGTCGTGACGAGGCACCATTCAACGCCCTATAAAAGCTCCAACACGAACAATTGCATCGAGTTCTTCGTCCTCGTCCCAATTTTTCCCCATTCCCGAAACCCTAACTCGCCGGCCATCTCCAATCGCCGCCGGTGGAGACCTCCCCTGGCCCAGCCGTAGCCACCATCGTCTTCGCCGTCCTCGACATGTTCATGGCGCAAAAGGAATTGATCCGAAGCCTTCTGCAACGCCCTCACCGAGCCGCCATTCCCGTCGGCCGGAGGTGTCGATTCCGGCGACTCCGGCCATCCCCGACCGCGCCGTCAAGCTCTGCGCAACCCTGGTGAGCCGCCAAAGCTCATCGCATGCCCGCCTCGTTCGATTATGCACCGTATAGACGCCGTGTCGTTCACCCGTGCCCTCCGCCGCAGAACCACGCCGCCGGCCTTGCTCCGGCGACCTAATAGGGGCGGCGCTGGTATCATTTTACTCACCGTGTCGTGCTCGTTCTGGTGGTATGAGAGTCCCGTCCGCTCGAGCCCAGGAGCGGCGGCGCCGTCGCCGGCAAACCGCCGGCAGGGAGTTTCCCTAGCCACGTCATTGCCACGTGGCTGCTGACGTGGTCTAGACCCCACTAGCCAGTGGCTGTGGGTAGCCCTGGCCGGGTACACTTAGCCATTTTCTAATTTTAGTTTCAAATTCAATAATTGCTGTAACTTTACAAATTCATTTAAAATTCATAATAAGTCAGAAAAATATAAATGAGATATTAAAATTCTTAGAAACTAAAACTTTATCCAATAAAAATATAAAAGGACTTTTTATTTTTAATAAAAATTTAAGTATTTAATACTTGTTATTTAAGTCTTTAATTTTAATTCCAAATTCAATTAAAATTCAATAATTAAGAAAAACTTCTAAAATTAATAAAAACCAGTAAAAAAATCAGGAAAATATTAAAACTAATTTTCCTTTACTTATTATTTGTTAAATCCTTATTAGAAGGATTTAAATCCTAATTAATAATTCTCTTAATTATTAAATGTTTAAAATTCATAAAAGTGCCAAACTCCATATTATTTTTATTCCCAAATTATTAATAACTTCAACTTTAAATTGAAGTTATTAATCATAGAACTATATGGTGATTAAGAAACCCTAGTTCCATATGGTAGAAAACTAGGAACTCATCATTTCATGTGTAAACCCAAAACCCTAATTCACTAGAAACCCTAGTTCCACTATTTTATGTGTGAACCCTAAATTGTTTCCAAACCTAAAACCCAAGTAACATGTGATCATGTTACTTCATTAGTTATCATAGATTCATAGCTAGCAACTAAATACTAGTTCAAACCCACATAAAATATGGGAACCCTATCAGTACTAATTAGCAACCCATGTGTTCATCTTTATCAGACCTAGATAATCCAGTAGGGTTAACCAAGTGTAAACCCTAGATCCTATTACCAAAACTATCATCCTTGTTCATTCCTATTTAGCATCACACCAATGTGATGAACCTCAGGAGCAACTATGCCAATTCTTGAGCATTGCCTAACCATATTCCACTAAACCCTACTACTGATGGATACAATCAACCATCCTATTTAAGAAGCCAATTATTCCTTACTAATAGAACCAACAGTAAAACCTAGACCACCTCAACCCTAATTGCAATACTTCTTAATATTTAAGAAGTATGTTCTTCAAAAGTTATTCTTTTGAAGAAAATAAGGAACCATCATCAACCCTGCTTATAAGGACCTATAAACCCTAGCCAGCTATCACCAACAAGGTATACCACCTTGATAGCAACTATTGGTAAATAAAATGTTTAGGCTTAATTCAACAATCAAGCCTAGTTGCTGATGAATCCAACTATGTTGTGATCCATCTAATACTTACTCCAGAACTAGTTGAAACCATATTAAACCATAGAACCCCACCAACATAATTATCATACCTGTTCTTTGTTAAAGAACATGTTCTTCAAAAGTTATTATTTTGATGTATATGATAATTAATCATTAACCATGCCATATAGTGCTAAAACCAACCACCATTTATTACATGTTAGGATTATACTCAATGTTATTGTTGTTTGCTATTAGCGTTATTATTATCATACATTGTAGCACTTGTTTATGATACCATGTAACCACACTTGAATAAGAACCTTGTATGAGAATCACTCTAAAAGTGCAACACACCCTAAACCAATCATTACCACTCACTAATCCTAAATCATCGGGGTTAGGTCACGCTTAGAGCGATTGCATCCCATTCTTATGCATTATTGCATCCTTGCCAATCTTTTAAACATCGTCCTTACCGGACGATGATGCTATTTCAGAATTTGGAGTTATTACGCATCGAAGACCTTGTCTGCATAATCTTGCAGCCAAGAAAGGCAAGTTCATCACTTGCTCATGTCCTTTGATTATTTCTATCAAATTACTTGCAAAGTACTATGGTTATCACTATTGCACAAAAATCAAAACCACTACTTTCATAATTATGAATATGACTATGTGGTGGGCAATGGAACCATGGATTGTGTTGATATGGTGGAGGTTCCATTGCACGGGTTTATATCCATCTAGGATTAAACAACAAATGTCGCCAGTGATTCTTGTGCCGTAATATCCGTGTTAACCATAAGATCCGGAGTGGGACGGAATAGTCAAAAGTGTTTCCACCTCTCGTTCATCAACGGATGCGCTTTACCGTAGTACACTTGTGATCCAAGGGGGCAAGCTGGTGAGGCTGGGGAGTCCTAAGTCCCCACGGCATAGTCCGTAGTACACTTGTCGCCCGAAGGAGCAAGATGGTGAGGCTGGGGTCCTAAGTCCCCACGGTATTGCGGTCTAGGATGGGTTGCAGCTACCGGCGTAGGAGTGTATGGTAGAGCCCAGCTGTTGTCGTGGTCGGGGTCCACCTTGAAATCTACAGGAATAATGGGACCGACGTGGACCCAGGGTCGGGGCATGCAACAAAGGGTGGGTGTTCGAGGTAGCGGAGGAACATGATTGGCTAGACCTTATACCGGGCCTCACACCAAAGGAAGTGTGGACGGGTAACGTGCTCGGTTGGCACCAAGGTTAAGATCTCTTATGGGTAAAGCAACACACCTCTGCAGAGTGTAAAGAACCGTGACTGTCACTCCCTTTCCGGGATATGGAACTGAACGCGGGAAAGGAGCTCCATGAAGTTCTAGTAAACCGGTGAAGGCTGACGGACATAGTTCTTCCGAATAAAAGCAACCTTTTGAAGAAATGATTATGAAAACCTGCATTGGTATTAGACTTTCTGGTCTAATGCCGTAGCTAGTGCATTAAACACCTCTTTCCTATAATGAACTTGTTGAGTACGCTCGTACTCATCCCACTCTTAAATCCCCTGCTTAGATATGGAGGCATCAAAGGAGGATCTACAGTGCAACTCGAAGGCCGAGGAGTCAACAACTACTTCACGAGACAGGACCATATCAGAAGAGTCAAACACTACCCCCAACAAGGATCAAACCTAGCTTAGCAATAGAAAGGAACTAGTTTCCTAAACCTAGCTCCTATTTAGCTAGAATCTATTCACAGCCTCTAGAGTTAGTTAAATACTCTACAAATAGAGTTCGTGATAAGACTAGACTACGAGTCGTTCTTCTGGAGTTTATTTGCAGTTTTACCTCATTGTAAAGTAGGAGGCTGTGATGATCTTATGTAACAGAGTCATTGTTGTAATTCTATAGACATGCCTTGGACCCGCATATGTTTCTACCACTCTGAGCGATATAATAACAGTGGAACGGTGTTTCATTGGTGTTATATCAGACTTGCATACTACACCATGCAGTGGTATGCCGGGTCACCACAGTTGGTATCAGAGCAAATGCTTTGACCCTAGGATTAAAACCCTTTAAAGGAGACCTATAGGATTGGTAGTGTCTATAGGAAGTTGTCCTAGGTAAACCAAATACTTCTTATGACTTGAGATGGATATTCAATTGGGAATAATCCTGACACACTTAAGTCAACATTTCTTACCTAGCTTACCAAGATAAAATTAAGTTAGTTAGCTAATCCCAAACATGTAGTACATCATGAAGTCCTTAAACAATAGATGAGTAGACCCCAGTTGGTATACAATACATGGTAGTCCAAAGAGAGGATACAACCATAAGGAAAATATCCTATTGGAAGATGTGTACCAACACCTATTATGATTAAATAAAAGTATTCAGACCTGTAAGTGGAGTAATATCAAAAGATGAAGGTAATTAAGATATCCTAATAGAAGATGTAGACCAAGATAAGTAATGAGTAAGTAAAATTATCTTGACATGTGAAACAATTGATAGTAACTGATAACTATGAGTTATATGAGGTAGTATAGACCATGATGAGTCAATCATGAGAGGTAAGGAAGAGAAATAGGAATAAAATATGTCTACTTACATGGTAGAATTGTTAATCATAGATGATTCACTTGAGAGTCATTATGTGATGGACTAAAACATCATAAATAATTAAAATGTGTACAATAAGAAGCCAAGTGCTAAACAATAGTGCAAGAATTGTGTTCCCAAAACTATGGGAAGTGTGCCAAGCACATCATTACCATAGTCTTATGATAGAAATATTTGGAAATATAGCAACTATATTTCAATAGTTATGTGTTTAGAGTAGCAATGTTAGAACCTAGACATATCATGTGAGATAGTCCTCAATAAAATAAAAGTTAAGTAGTACTTCCAAACAAAATTAGGTTAACCTTAGCTATCCTAGACCACTTTGTTTCAAGTTTATCTCATTGCAAATGTGCAATTAAGGTAAAGGTTGAGACAAATAGTAGAATCCCATATATTCGTGCTAAGTATCACGATATAAACCTATCTTATGTGGTGTTATATATTACACATCAGAGCCTGATGTTTAGAGATGTCATACTCAACTATTTTATTCAGGCTTATGATGGTGTGTACTATAAACACAAAGCTGAATCTTCTTGGATTTTAATAGATTTTCATTGTTTGACTAGATCCATACATGAGGTTAGACTTTGATATGCAAATGCATGTTGCAATATCAAGTCCTTACTTGATGCTATAGATCTAGAGGGTAATGGTAAACGTGTGAGGAAGTGACGAATTCTGGAAGATTCCGAAGACAAGATGAAGGTGCATCAGAAAAAGGAAGTAAAGTTGTGGGAAGTAACCACAATACTCTGAAGAAAATATCAATCAAAACTCATACTTAGCCTCAACAGAGGAGTACTTTAGTACATGAGAAGCATGAAGGTAAGAAATATGGTGATTATGGTGAAGCTGAAGCAGATCCATAGTCAACATAGAAGAGGGAATGCATGAGAAATCACTTAGGATACTATATTCATAGTGTCAGCTAGTGGTTTTCTTGCAAAATAAACCCTGAAGAATGGAAGATGACCTATGAAACCATAGAAGATATAAGAAGACCACAGATGGAAAGAGAAGACAACAGTTGGTATAGGATCAATACTGCGAGATAAAGTAGAGGATGTCTCGTCTAGTTGATCAGAACCTATAATAGAATCCATTTTTAGATAACAAATAGCCACAATTGGTATCAAGTAGTCCACCATTGGATTATTTGTACCAAGAAGTTGTGAACAAATAAAATTTTGTTAGCCAAATAACAATGACCTATAATCATTTAGTCGAAGGATTCACATTGGATATCCACAATTGAGTGGATACGCCACAAACATTCTTCGTGAGACTTTTAGAAAAGTATAAACCATAAGTTAGATCCAGACCAATATTCTCACCATAAGTCCAATGGTTGGGAGAAAAGGAGTTGAAGACCATAAGAAAACTCAAAGGGGTAGAGTAAAGATTGAGATGGATGTACAATAAATCAATATTTTGAGCAAGATAGAAGAAGAAGGTTGGAATGAGAGGAATTTCGATCTTATTTTCATAAGATCATCGAACACTACTTTCAGAAGGATGTCAGACCAGAAGTCGAGGTTTATACCTCGAGGAAGTAAGAATTGGACTATGACTTGAGAAAGTGAGTAATAGTTACTCATAAGTATGGAAGCTCAAGTAAACTAAGGTTAATGAAGTTGAACGAAGGAAATATCGTAGACAAAATACAGCCCTAGAAGGCCAAAGACCAAAGGAGATTGACTATACCAAAACTAAAGTCCATTTGAAAGATTCCTTTCATGGAACCTAAAGAAACTAAAATAGTGATGGGTACCAACTTTAATCCATGATTGGATGGACTAAGTGAGTTCAATCCATTCCTAGGGAAATAAACCGTCAAGACCATTTCTATGGTAAGTACCTTACTAAATACCATTATTGCAGTTTTGGTAGTAAGGGAAAACAAAGACCTATTTTACCAATTAGGAGTATGATATCAAATTAGTCTCCAGTCAAGTTTATCAACAACAAAAGTTGTCCCAATCATTGAACATTCAATGAGAAAGGAAACAAGCTTATAATATTGGAGGAAATCATGGAAGTAAAGGAAGTAATAGTTGTTTAATGACAAACACTAACGGATTCCAGGAAGAATCTGGACAAGGGATATATTCAATTATATCCAGTGAGATCACCACTGAGTTCGAGAAAAGTCGTAGTCTGCACAAGTCAGATCCACACTTCGGAAACGTGAGAGAGTTCAAACTTCGAGGACGAAGTTTAGTTTAACGGGTAGAGACTGTAATATCCCAGTATTTTGGGTTACAAAAATAGAGGAAACGGATGTGTGCATTGCATTCATGCATAGAAAATCTGGGGAATTTTCGCGCTTTAAAGTAAAACAGTCACAGTAACTGAAGTTTCACTTGACCTTGGTGGAATTGAAGTAGCTCATCAAGTCAAGCGCTATAAACCTCAAAGTGACTTTGCTAAAACCTTGTTTTGGGTAGAGATGATTTGATCTAAGGGGTTAGATCAAATGGAATGAAAACCAACACAAGAACATATGAATCAAGGATCAATTGCTTGATCTTACAGAAAATCATAGTATGGTAATCCTTGCAATAGAATATGAACATCTATTCAATTACAAATCAAGTAACTATAAAAGGGAGAAGCCATTCTTGACTTATCTTCTCCATGTCTTAAACTAATCCATGCTCTTACCATAAACCCTATGATACCCATTCTACTTTAATTTTGAAAACATGACAAGGAGATCAACTCTAAAAATATATATTCTTACCTATTCCAAATTATTATACATCAAACCCAGAGAGGTGAGAGTTCTATATTATTTATTAGAGAAGTAATAACAAACCTGGAGCTAAACCTTGGATATACATCCAAGTATTCAAATCATCATCTTTAAGAGGAACATTAGGATATTATTCAAGAAAATTCCTAGAGAGAGAACCTAATTAAGTTAAATCTAGATATTGATGATCACATCAACCTCTATGGAGCCTAACCTTAGGTTAGTATTAAAGACATTCCCAAATGAGAGAGCCCAACTATACTAATTCTAGCTTGACCTATTTAAGAATCAAGGACAACCTTTGAACTAAAGTATTAGGAACAACCATTTCATCTTGGAGTGGTGAGATAACCTAATATCACATGGAATAATACCATATCCATGAATTGATAAAGAGAGGAGGAGAACAAACCAACTAAGTTAACCAAGTGGAATCTTAGCCTAGATACTTAAGTAAATATTAGAAGTACTATACCCTAGTTGATCAAGACCATGCTTGATCATGGAAGTGAGAAACCTAATTAATGAGAGATACCTTAGGAAGCCAAACCTTGATCATTATAAATTGGATAATGATCATAAACCCTAAGAACTTGAGGTAGATATATTAAGAACAAGTTGATCATGCCTAAACAATGATCATGTTCTTGAGGTATTAAGTTAGACCCTACTAGAATAAGTAGATCTCATTCCCACATGAAATTATAGGGAGATCACTAGTAATCAAATCCAGGCTTATATCTCAATCCTCAATGGGGAATCACTTGGTGATCATAAGTACAATTCTACCACATCTACACTCCACCTATTCTGCACTTAAGAACCACAAGAAAACCTTTAGAGTCAAACTCTATACTTTATATGGTGAGAAACCATCCATTTATATGACCAAAGTTAACTATAAAAAGAACTATAACCACTGTAGTTACTTTAATAATAGATTAAGGATATAAAAGAAGTCTATAGGAATCAGATAGAATCAATTCTCAAATCCTTAACAACTAAATGAGAACAATAATAATTAAAGTAAGTAACCATCCTATTATGGTTGGAGGAGATTAAGCCATAGCAATTGCAATATAATGTCATCTCAACTCTACAGACTAGACTTATATCTCAACCCTAGTTTATGTATCACTATGGTGATCATAAGATAAACCTAGGCCATAACTGAGATTCAAACAAATTGCCATTAGGTAAATATCATTAGAAACCTAGTATGGCACATTAATAAAATCTTAAGCTATAATTATTAAACCTGGGAAAACATTTGTGATACATCCTATAATTAGAACCATAAGTGTGATTAACAACCACTTATCTTTATAACCAAAGTCCAACCATGAGGAGAGTAGTATCTACTCTAAGTATTTCAAGGGTTATCAAATTAATAGTACCAGTATTAAAATTGAATTAGAATTTAGATAAACCTCAAAAGACCTTAATAAATGAGTGTTCACATAAACTCATGTGTAAGTGACCAACATTCTCCAATGAGAGATTAAGTCCTTAGAAATATTCAGGGATATGAAATCATGCCACTAGATCATCTCCTTGACTTATAAAATTTAGGGCACATGAAATCACACCTTTGCAATCCTATGTCAATATAAGAAACTAAGTCTCAAGATCATAATGCATTAAAAAAAAATTCTTGCTAGGTAAAGCAAAGTAAATATATCACCAACTATTAAAAAGTAATATCAGTATTATAAAAGAATATTTGGAAATTTAAAAGAAAAAATGGAAGATTATAATTATTAACATACCTTCCGGAAATATTGGGTATATTGAAACTATCATTATACTAGAAATCAAAATAATATGTATCAAGTAGAATTATTACTTTAGAGGTAATTGCCAAATTAATAGTATTTACAAATACCTGCAAACAGATTTGAATTCAAAACTGAATTCAAAAATAGAATTGAAAACCAGAAAATTAAAGGAGAAAAAAAAAACAGAAAAGAAAATAAGGGAGAAGAGTGGATTACCTGAGAGGCCACCGTAGCCCACCACCACAGCCTAGTAGGCAGCCCACCACCACAGCCCAGTCCACTGCCAGAGCACAGCCCAGTACCCTTTCGTAAAAAAATACGATGAGGAGGTCATCCTCATCCTCGTCTCCCGCATGGAGGCCACCTCGATGCCGTGGCCAGCTCCTTCTCTCGCTGGCGAGCTCCCAGCGATCGGCGTCGTGACGAGGCACCATTCAACGCCCTATAAAAGCTCCAACACGAACAATTGCATCGAGTTCTTCATCCTCGTCCCAATTTTTCCCCATTCCCGAAACCCTAACTCGCCGGCCATCTCCAATCGCCGCCGGTGGAGACCTCCCCTGGCCAAGCCGTAGCCACCATTGTCTCCGCCGTCCTCGACATGTTCATGGCGCAAAAGGAATTGATCCGAAGCCTTCTGCAACGCCTCACCGAGCCCGCCATTCCCGTCGGCCGGAGGTGTCGATTCCGGCGACTCCGGCCATCCCCGACCGCGCCGTCAAGCTCTGCGCAACCCTGGTGAGCCGCCAAAGCTCATCGCATGCCCGCCTCGTTCGATTATGCACCGTATAGACGCCGTGTCGTTCACCCGTGCCCTCCGCCGCAGAACCACGCCGCCAGCCTTGCTCCGGCGACCTAATAGGGGCGGCGCTGGTATCATTTTACTCACCGTGTCGTGCTCGTTCTGGTGGTATGAGAGTCCCGTCCGCTCGAGCCCAGGAGCGGCGGCGCCGTCGTCGGCAAACCGCCGGCAGGGAGTTTCCCTAGCCACGTCATCGCCACGTGGCTACTGACGTGGTCTAGACCCCACTAGCCAGTGGCTGTGGGTAGCCCTGGCCGGGTACACTTAGCCATTTTCTAATTTTAGTTTCAAATTCAATAATTGCTGTAACTTTACAAATTCATTTAAAATTCATAATAAGTCAGAAAAATATAAATGAGATATTAAAATTCTTAGAAACTAAAACTTTATCCAATAAAAATATAAAAGGACTTTTTATTTTTAATAAAAATTTAAGTATTTAATACTTGTTATTTAAGTCTTTAATTTTAATTCCAAATTCAATTAAAATTCAATAATTAAGAAAAACTTCTAAAATTAATAAAAACCAGTAAACAAATCAGGAAAATATTAAAACTAATTTTCCTTTACTTATTATTTGTTAAATCCTTATTAGAAGGATTTAAATCCTAATTAATAATTCTCTTAATTATTAAATGTTTAAAATTAATAAAAGTGCCAAACTCCATATTATTTTTATTCCCAAATTATTAATAACTTCAACTTTAAATTGAAGTTATTAATCATAGAACTATATGGTGATTAAGAAACCCTAGTTCCATATGGTAGAAAACTAGGAACTCATCATTTCATGTGTAAACCCAAAACCCTAATTCACTAGAAACCCTAGTTCCACTATTTTATGTGTGAACCCTAAATTGTTTCCAAACCTAAAACCCAAGTAACATGTGATCATGTTACTTCATTAGTTATCATAGATTCATAGCTAGCAACTAAATACTAGTTCAAACCCACATAAAATATGGGAACCCTATCAGTACTAATTAGCAACCCATGTGTTCATCTTTATCAGACCTAGATAATCCAGTAGGGTTAACCAAGTGTAAACCCTAGATCCTATTACCAAAACTATCATCCTTGTTCATTCCTATTTAGCATCACACCAATGTGATGAACCTCAGGAGCAACTATGCCAATTCTTGAGCATTGCCTAACCATATTCCACTAAACCCTACTACTGATGGATACAATCAACCATCCTATTTAAGAAGCCAATTATTCCTTACTAATAGAACCAACAGTAAAACCTAGACCACCTCAACCCTAATTGCAATACTTCTTAATATTTAAGAAGTATGTTCTTCAAAAGTTATTCTTTTGAAGAAAATAAAAACCATCATCAACCCTGCTTATAAGGACCTATAAACCCTAGCCAGCTATCACCAACAAGGTATACCACCTTGATAGCAACTATTGGTAAATAAAATGTTTAGGCTTAATTCAACAATCAAGCCTAGTTGCTGATGAATCCAACTATGTTGTGATCCATCTAATACTTACTCCAGAACTAGTTGAAACCATATTAAACCATAGAACCCCACCAACATAATTATCATACCTGTTCTTTGTTAAAGAACATGTTCTTCAAAAGTTATTATTTTGATGTATATGATAATTAATCATTAACCATGCCATATAGTGCTAAAACCAACCACCATTTATTACATGTTAGGATTATACTCAATGTTATTGTTGTTTGCTATTAGCGTTATTATTATCATACATTGTAGCACTTGTTTATGATACCATGTAACCACACTTGAATAAGAACCTTGTATGAGAATCACTCTAAAAGTGAAACACACCCTAAACCAATCATTACCACTCACTAATCCTAAATCATCGGGTTAGGTCACGCTTAGAGCGATTGCATCTCATTCTTATGCATTATTGCATCCTTGCCAATCTTTTAAACATCGTCCTTACGGACGATGATGCTATTTCAGAGTTATTACGCATCGAAGACCTTGTCTGCATAATCTTGCAGCCAAGAAAGGCAAGTTCATCACTTGCTCATGTCCTTTGATTATTTCTATCAAATTACTTGCAAAGTACTATGGTTATCACTATTGCACAAAAATCAAAACCACTACTTTCATAATTATGAATATGACTATGTGGTGGGCAATGGAACCATGGATTGTGTTGATATGGTGGAGGTTCCATTGCACGGGTTTATATCCATCTAGGATTAAACAACAAATGTCGCCAGTGATTCTTGTGCCGTAATATCCGTGTTAACCATAAGATCCGGAGTGGGACGGAATAATCAAAAGTGTTTCCACCTCTCGTTCATCAACGGATGCGCTTTACCGTAGTACACTTGTGATCCAAGGGGGCAAGCTGGTGAGGCTGGGGAGTCCTAAGTCCCCACGGCATAGTCCGTAGTACACTTGTCGCCCGAAGGAGCAAGATGGTGAGGCTGGGAGTCCTAAGTCCCCACGGTATTGCGGTCTAGGATGGGTTGCACTACCGGCGTAGGAGTGTATGGTAGAGCCCAACTGTGTTGTCGTGGTCGGGGTCCACCTTGAAATCTACAGGAATAATGGGACCGACGTGGACCCAGGGTCGGGGCATGCAACAAAGGGTGGGTGTTTGAGGTAGCGGAGGAACATGATTGGCTAGACCTTATACCGGGCCTCACACCAAAGGAAGTGTGGACGGGAACGTGCCCGGTTGGCACAAAGGTTAAGATCTCTTATGGGTAAAGCAACACACCTCTGCAGAGTGTAAAGAACCGTGACTGTCACTCCCTGTTCCGGGATATGGAACTGCGAACGCGGCCGGAAAGGAGCTCCATGAAGTTCTAGTAAACCGGTGAAGGCTGACGGACATAGTTCTTCTGAATAAAAGCAACCTTTTGAAGAAATGATTATGAAAACCTGCATTGGTAATAGACTTTCTGGTCTAATGCCGTAGCTAGTGCATTAAACACCTCTTTCCTATAATGAACTTGTTGAGTACGCTAGTACTCATCCCACTCTTAAATCCCCGCTTAGATATGGAGGCATCAAAGGAGGATCTACAAGCAACTCGAAGGCCGAGGAGTCAACAACTACTTCACGAGACAGGACCATATCAGAAGAGTCAAACACTACCCCCAACAAGGATCAAACCTAGCTTAGCAATAGAAAGGAACTAGTTTCCTAAACCTAGCTCCTATTTAGCTAGAATCTATTCACAGCCTCTAGAGTTAGTTAAATACTCTACAAATAGAGTTCGTGATAAGACTAGACTACGAGTCGTTCTTCTGGAGTTTATTTGCAGTTTACCTCATTGTAAAGTAGGAGGCTGTGATGATCTTATGTAATGAGTCATTATTGTAATTCTATAGACATGCCTTGGACCCGCATATGTTTCTGTTGTACCACTCTGAGCGATATAATACTAGTGGAACGGTGTTTCATTGGTGTTATATCAGACTTGCATACTACACCATGCAGTGGTATGCCGGGTCACCACATGGCCCTGGGGAGGGTATGGTGGGGCGGCCGCCCCGGGCTCAGAAAAATTGGGGGTCCATATTTTCTGTATAGGTTTACTATGCACTATAGAAAAAAAGCAGTTTTACGATTTTAGATGGGCATGGTCTACAGTTGGACCATTTCTTTTCCTATTGGTTTCCAATCCGGCTGGCCGGCCACGATTTGAGTCAGCGCCTGAAATCCGTTCCATCTATCGATATGTGAAACATCGCCAATTTACCCGAGCTCGAAGCCTCGATTACCTGCCTGCCCTCTCGCGGTTCGTGGCTATCGCCCTGGCCGCCTGGTTCCTGCCCTCGCTCTCGCCGATTGCGACCGACCAACCGCGAGACGATCTGCTGACTACGGTGCTGCCTGCTAGTCCGCCGGCCAGTGGTCGTCCCAGTTGGCAGTCCCAGTCCGGCCGTCGTCAATCAAGCAATCATCCAATCTACGTATTAGATTAAGATAGAAGGTAAGAACGCCCACTGCAATTCTCTTGGAATTCTACTATATGCTCGCCTATAATTCGGGTTCTCAATTTTAATTAGCAGTTGTTGTTCTTATTTGTAGGAGCGTGGTTAACTGGTTTGGCAACTCTATACATCGACAAGAAGTTAATGAACGAGGTTTGATATTGATTCCATCGTCACGGACTTTGCTTCTTGGAATTGACGGAGAAAATTTTAAGGTATCATCTAATTTTATATGAATATTGAAGTTGTGTATACTTAAAAAGTATAATTTTTTTATCATCTCATACATGCGAAAAAAAAGTAGTAAGAGGGGCCCAAAATTTTAGTTTCGCCCGGGCCTCCAAAATCCCACTGCCCTAGTCGGGCAGTGGGATTTTGGAGGGGGATTTAGTGGGTGCATGTGATCGACAGGGAGATATCGGCGTCAGGTGCGTCCGGCTTGGTTGCTGGACTGGGCTGTCTTTTCGCATGAGCCAACGGTTATGGGGCGACTGAAGAGTGATCTGATCCTATCAAATCTTGCGGTAAGGTCGCTGGTGCCGTCTCGGGTAATACTCTGAGTATGTACCGTCATGCCTGTCGGTATATAACATCGTGTGAATTTTTTCTATACATCGTATATATACCCTTACATATACCCTTACGTTATGGATGTTGCATGGGAAACGCGACTTGGCATGTTTTTGCACTTTCATTGAATGATAACAAAGTTACATGTGTCATCTTAGTATGACATTTGTTACTACATTGATTGGTTGGTTGCAAATCCTGATTTTGGGCTAGGCCAATGTAACGCACTGCATTTGGGAACTCGTATAAGGCCGATATGGTCTCCTCACACCTCTACTTTATAAGCTTACCATCTACCAGTTCAGAGTTTAGGGCATTACAAGCGATCACACACTATTAGGATTCAGATCGCATGGCCATATGGATAATGTAGTCCTTGAGCATACTACATGTGATCTAGCTAGTCAATCAACTAGTTATACTAAATATTTTTACATTTTATTTGGAGTTAAGTCTTTACTACTATATCTTAACTAGTTCTTATACAACATTTATCTAGTAAAATTAACAAGTTCTGATTGTATTTAATAATATTAAAACATAATTATGTTTGTATCATACAAAATCAAAGTTCATATTAGGCAGAACAAATGTGTATCAGTGTAAAAACTGGTGTATTTATAATAAATATTTTATTTCCTTCTAGTCTCATATGGCCATTATCTTGCAAGCTTAGTAGTAATTTTCTTGAACGTAATTAACAACATTAAAAAAACATGATTAAGGGTGTATTAGTGTGTTCAACGTCATTCAATTCAAATGTGTTCATTACACATGACGATGTTAAAGTAGCGCTACCTTTTTATCAACTAAGTAATATTTAAAAAAATTGTAGTGTCCATCATATTGTTGAAATATTTCTAGCCTAACAAATCGGAAATGATGGTATAACCACATTTATATAAAAATTAGTTCTTCCACTTTGAGGTCATATATAATGTTTATGTATTTTCATCTATGTAGTACCTTAATATCTTGGTCAGTATGATTCTAAAACATACAAGTGCTACAAATATCATAAAAGTGGTTTTCTAGTAGGACTGTTTTGGATGAGTTATCATCTCATTCTACGAAGAAAAAGACTTGGTGAGTCAACCACATGTATGGTACGCCTATGGCACTACTTCATATTCACACAAAAGAAACTAACTTAGAATCAAACCCCAAAAAAAACAGCAAGTTTGATATCTTGTGAAAAAACAGCAAGTTTGATATCTTGTGATACTTACTAATTACTGAGCCGGATTTTTCAGTGGGTAACGACATATTGCCGATATCAACTTGCATGCTTATGGGTTATGTCCCTGAGTACACCTTTGAATTTACTACTAGGTCCCAACAAAAAGAAATGCCACTAGATATAGCGATTTTTTTTATAATAATACAATTTATTTATGTATTTCTAGGAATGCTGCGTGTTTTGAATCTTTTTCAATTTTGTGACTCTGTCAGACCGCAGCGGACCGATCGGCCTATAGGAGGCCAATAGGGTGTCGGCCGCCTCTGCCGTATCAGATGGTAGAACGGCTATAGGCCGACCGGTCAGCTAGCGGCCGACCAGCCTGCTAATAGTCAATGATTTGCATGGTTCGGTTTAGGGTTAGTTTAGGGTTCCCTGCCAGCTCTTTCGCAAATATTTTCTCACACATATCTCCTGCCTACGGTCTCCCGGTAAAAAAAAAATCCGCCCGTATCCCCCGCCACCGCTCTCCCGCCATATTTTTGTCACCATAGCTCTCCGCCATATTTTTCAACCACGTTCTCAGATTTTTTCTATAAAAGCAGAGATCGACACTCTTCGCTGCACAAGTGCTTCTACCTCTCTGATTTTTTTGCTAGCTCACCCTTAGCTACCATTTCAGATGTAAAGTCCTGATTCCATCTGCTAGGAATAGGCACCTCCTCCCTATCATCAGACTCATCGGAATCATCAGCATCACTTTCACCTTCTGTATCTTCATCTTCCATCTGGTTCTGCATGTGTCTATTTTCTTCTTCACCATCAACCTCACCATCTTCTCCTGTGTAACCATCACCCTGACCACTATAACCATCTTCCGCAAGGCTGCTCTATTCAGGCTCGTAACCACCGCCACCGCCGGGTGCTTGACTGCTCTGGCCTGATTCGTAACCACCTCCTCCACCGTAACCTCTTTCAGGAGGCGCTACCTCCTTCGCCACCGGAAGAACTAAGGCCACATGGTTAGTTCCTCTCCTCTCAGACCCTTTTAACAAGCTCACCCACTTAGAGCGATCATCTACAGGCTTCAGATACCAGAAAATGTTTGATAACGACTTAGTCCACAATGCATGCACACACACTATGTGCACTTCAGGATTAAGCCCGAAACATTCTATCAACCAGTCCTTCACCTGCTCAATTGTCCATGTTCTAGTGCAGTCAAATCCATCTTTACAGATTTGAACTCACTAAGATCAACTCCCATCTCATTTGATCGGACACTACCCAAACCATAGTAAAATACTATCTTCGCTATATATGACATCTTTGCTGATCTAAAAAATATTCCGTTCGCGTCAACAATTATAACTACTACACAACACAGAAATATACTAACACCAACAGCAGCCCGCATAAACCTACACGGTTAACACTAATACGCAAAGATTAGGGATTACCCTTGTAATGTGAGCATCCTCTCCAACAGCACCAGCACCAACAGCGCGCAGTAGGTCAGCACCAGCACCAACCCGTAGCAGCAGCTCAGCCCCTTACACGCTCCTTACACCACCACCAACCTCCACCACTTCATCACCCTTGCTGCTAAACAACACCACCAATCGTCTTCAAACCCTAACCCATCAGTAGATCGGGCTTCCCTCAACTAATAGCAGTAAAATGGTGAAGTTTTGGTGGCTAAATCAGTGCAAATTTGAGAAAAATAGTGTTTCTGCGAACTATTCTTTGTGCTCTCGTCGAACAGGGAAGAGAGGATGAAAGGAGGAAGGAGGAAGAAGGTGAGACTGGTGTCGCACGCGGGCGCGGGTAGGCCAAATGCCATGCACGGTTGGGCCACAGGTGAACGATCGGCTAGCAAGTAGCCGATAGGGGCTGTCGACCGGCCGTCGGCGCAGGCCTGCCACCTGCAATCGGCCCACAGCTGGCCGATCGACCACCGCCATCTGATCGGACCACTGCTGTTCGACATAGTCACAAAAGTGAAAAAGTTTCAAAACACGTGCTATTCCTGAAAATAAATAAAAAAATCGTATTATTAAAAAAATCGCCTAGATATATAGGCTCTCCATAAACGTGGGCAGGCATGTTTCCAAACACTAAAATAGCTCGGTTTGCAAAACTTTTGGAGCAAAGAAAACATCTCCCCAACCACTAGATCCTATATTACTCCTTATAGGATCATCCTAACATAGATCGTTCTGTCAAGTTAAAATATATTATGAGTTTGCAAGGACAATGGTATCTTGAGTACTCGTAACAAGAGCTCTGCTGAAAGCAACCTCGGCTTGCTGGTGTCACCCAGCAGCTAGCTGCAGCATCTATGATTACTGAAAGCTGGAAAGAGACAAAGATTAGCTTTCCCGGAGGTTTCAGGGAGGAGGTTTGGTGCATGCATATGATGGACATGGAGTTATCGGCGTCAGGTTCATTTTCCCGCTCGGCTGGCTCGATGAGTTGGCTTTTCGCGGGAGCCATGGTTATACGACTAATTTGATTATATCGTTGCAGCCACTGTCCAAATATATATAAATTTCAAAAATCTCAGATTTTTCCGAAATGGAGATCAGCCCATGCCTCGAATAGATGCATACGGCCTTTATTTCCTTATTAAAAAGTAGCCAAATCACAGTGCAAAACTTATTACAAGTCTTCACGGATCACTTAAGGTCGATACATGTGTCAACCTTCTAAACAGAGATAAACGGGAAATGCGCCAATGGATCAACATGTGAGCCTGCGATCAAGCTGCTAGCCGCACCGACTGAATAAATCATCTGCAACCGTCTCAAAGCGGTTGCCCCCAAAATCCATGTCCTGGCGGTGCTCCTCCGGCTGGAGACATAACCATATACGGGTCCAATGTACAGCGAGAAGAATAACCTGTAAAAAGGAAGCATGTTTCGATTTGTTAAAGATAGAATCATTGCGGACGTGCCAAATTACCCAAAGCAAAGCACCAATGGATGCTCAAGGGACAAAGACATCCGGCATATAACGTCGCAGTGACTCTTGTTTGTATGTGGTATATATGCCGGTGTAGGTCTGATGCGTGTGGTTAACACGTCCGTTGGGAACCCCAAGAGGAAGGTGTGATGCGCACAGCGGCAAGTTTCCCTCAGTAAGAAACCAAGGTTTAATCAAACCAGTAGGAGTCAAGAAGCACGTTGAAGGTTGATGGCGGCGGGATGTAGTGCGGCGCAACACCAGAGATTCCAGCGCCAACGTGGAACCTGCACAACACAACCAAAGTACTTTGCCCCAACGAAACAGTGAGGTTGTCAATCTCACCGGCTTGCTGTAACAAAGGATTAGATGTATAGTGTGGATGATGATTGTTTGCAGAAAACAGTAGAACAAGTATTGCAGTAGATTGTATTTCAGTATAGAGAATTGGACCGGGGTCCACAGTTCACTAGAGGTGTCTCTCCCATAAGATAAACAGCATGTTGGGTGAACAAATTACAGTTGGGCAATTGACAAATAAAGAGGGCATGACCATGCACATACATATTATGATGAGTATAGTGAGATTTAATTGGGTATTACGACAAAGTACATAGACCGCTATCCAGCATGCATCTATGCCTAAAAAGTCCACCTTCAGGTTATCATCCGAACCCCCTCCAGTATTAAGTTGCTAACAACAGACAATTGCATTAAGTATTGCGCGTAATGTAATCAATAACTCATCCTTGAACATAGCACCAATGTTTTATCCCTAGTGGCAACAGCACATCCATAATCTTAGAGGTTTCTGTCACTCCCCCAGATTCACGGAGACATGAACCCACTATCGAGCATAAATACTCCCTCTTGGAGTTACAAGCATCTACTTGGCCAGAGCATCTACTAGTAACGGAGAGCATGCAAGATCATAAACAACACATAGACATAACTTTGATAATCAACATAACAAGTATTCTCTATTCATCGGATCCCAACAAACGCAACATATAGAATTACGGATAGATGATCTTGATCATGTTAGGCAGCTCACAAGATCCGACAATTAAGCACAATGGGGAGAAGACAACCATCTAGCTACCGCTATGGACCCATAGTCCAGGGGTAGACTACTCACACATCACTCCGGAGGCGACCATGGCGGCGTAGAGTCCTCCGAGATGATTCCCCTCTCCGGCAGGGTGAGGCGATCTCCTGAATCCCCGAGATGGGATTGGCGGCGCGGCGTCTGGGAGAGGTTTTCCGTATCGTGGCTCTCTGCGGGGGTTTCGCGACGGAGACTTTAAGTAGGCGGAGCAGGTCAGGGGGCGCACGGGCCCCCACACCACGGCCGCGCGGCCAAGGCGACCGCGCCGCCTAGGGTTTGGGCGCCTCGTGGCCCCTTCGTCTCCTCTTCGGTCTTACGGAAGCTTCGTGGCAAAATAGGACCTGGGCGTTGATTTCGTCAATTCCGAGAATATTTCGTTACTAGGATTTCTGAAACCAAAAACAACAGAAAACAGCAACTGGCACTTCGGCATCTTGTTAATAGGTTAGTTCCAGAAAATGCACGAATATGACATAAAGTGTGCATAAAACATGTAGATAACATCAATAATGTGGCATGGAACATAAGAAATTATCGATACGTCGGAGACGTATCAAGGTCAATTGATTCCCTCCGGCGCACCGGACAACTTCACTAAATAAGGGCATCTCCACCGGCGGTCCCAATAGCCTTTGATGGAATAGTGTTGTTTTTGGACCACACTAGGGCGTCCAATAAATCCCCGGCACCATTCAGAGCCCCATACAATCATCGGTAAACCTCGTGCCAGCCTCTTCGCACGGGCGCCGAACGGGCACAGCACCTCAGACGTAATCCCTTGGGCAGGCTTGGCAGCCGCTGAAGGAGAAGTTAGCGTAAATGATCTAGCAATGTGTGACAGAGATTAATGGTGTCACCACCCCGCCTTGCCCACCTACCTTTGCCTACCTCTGTCCAAGCAGAATAAACGACATAGCCACGTGTGCCTGCCTTAATATGCAACCACGCCCCATGCTTTCCTCCGTGTATAAAATGACGTGGTCGAGTACCGGCTCCTCCTTACACAAACCCTAGAGCTGCCCTCCACCTTCTCCCCCAAGTGATCCATGGCAGGTGATGAGCGCAGATTGCACACCGTTGGGGAACCCCAAGAGGAATGTATGATGAGCACAATAGCAAGTTTTCCCTCAGTAAGAAATCAAGGTTTAATCGACCAGTAGGAGAAAGACGTGACTTCTTAAGGTGTTGCTACCTGACTTGTGGTAGGGCGCACTATCGGCGTCAGCAACAACCTGGAACCTGCACACAACACAACCAAAATATTTTGCCCCTTATAGTGAGTTTGTCAATCTCACCGGTTTTGCTGAAAACAAAGGATTAACCTTATAGTATGGAAAGAGATGTTTGTTTGCAGTGGAATTAAAGAGAATAGTAAAAGAGGTGTTGCCGTGGGAGTTGGCAATAATAAGAAAAAGTATTTGCAGTGTAAAAGAAAGGACTGGGGTCCATAGTTCACTAGAGGTGTCTCTCCATAAAGATAAATAACATGTTGGGTGAACAAATTACAGCTGGGCAATTGACAGAATAAAGACCATACATGACAAGATGATTACTATGAGATTCGTTTGGGTATTACAACATAATACATAGACCGTAATCAAACTGCGTCTATGACTAATAATCTACCTTCAGGTTAACGTCCGAAACCCTTCCAGTATTAAGTTGCAAGCAACAGATTATCGCATTAAGCAATGTGTGTAAAGTAAACAATAGAATTATCCTTAGACAAAACATTGTTTTTTCTCCCTAGTAGCAACAACACATCTATAATCTTAGAATTTATTGTCACTCTTCCAGAAAATTAGAGGTATGAACCCACTATCAAGCATAAATACTCCCTCTTGGAGTCACAAGCATTTACTTGGCCAGAGTATCTACTAGCAATAGAGAGTATGCAAGATCACAAATAACGTATGACAAATATATAATCGATCTCAACATAGTATTCAATATTCATCGGACCCTAGCAAACACAACATGTAGTATTACATAAAGATGATCTTGATCATGATATGCAGCTCACAAGATCTAAACATAAAGCATAAATTGGAGAAGACAACCATCTAGCTACTGCTATGGACCTGTAGTCCAGAGATGAACTACTCACGCATCACTTCGGAGGCGGGCATGGCGATGTAGAGGTCTCTGGTGATGATCTTCCTCTCCGGCAGGGTGCCGGGAAGAGCTTCAGAACCCTCCCGAGCTAGGGTCTGCGATGGCGGTCACGACGGAACTTTTCGTGGATGGAGACTCAAGTATTTAGGTTTTTCCCGAACAGGTGAATAAATAGGCGGAAGGGCGAGGACGGTGGGTGCCCGAGGGGCCCACATCACCCCTTGGCATGGCTAGGGCCTGGCCCGCGCCTTGGCATGGCTTGGCCGCCTCCTACGTTTCTTCGTCTGCCCTCTGGACATCGTCTTCGTTACAGTAAAATAGGAACTTCGGCTTTTGTTTCGTCCAATTCCGAGAATATTTCCTACAACTTTTCTGAAATACAAAACAACAAAAAATAGGGAACTGGCGCTGTGGCATCTTGTCAATAGGTTAGTTCTGGAAAATGTATAAAAGTGCAACGAAGTGTAAACAAAACATATAGAAATTAGCGTTAAACAAGCATGGAGCATCAAAAATTATAGATACATTTGCAACGTAACAGCAGGTTCTAGGGGGCGCGATCGTGGACACGCCGCCGTGGCCGCTGCAGCTGGGGTCACGGTGCAGGATCCCCATCGCATGAATGCTCACCATCACCTGGGGAGGAGGAGAAGCACTGCTTCCACGAGGAGTTTTTCGAGTTCTTCGTCCTCATCACCAACGACCCTTTCGGTCCAAAGAGGGTCTCGGAGAAGTTCGCGCAATTTCTCCCTCGCCGGGGTTCACCTACTGTAAGCTAGCTACGGCTTTTGCCGATGGCCTATTGAGGTCATGTTTCGATGGCAGGGCCAGATGTTCCTCTACACCAGCTGGGATAAGTTTGGACATGCCCACAACCTAGAGGTTGGCTGCTTGCTCAACATTAAGTACGAAGGCAACAACAAGCTCGGGTTGAAGGTGTTTGACGCCACATGCTTTCGCATGCACTACCACGGCGACAACACCAACGATGGCAAGGATGGAGAAGTGTAAGTTTTTGAATGTTCTTCCTTTGTAGAAAAGAGGGTGAGGGCCAGTAAAAACCTCTAGTATAGGTTTCTGGATGTTCTTCCTTCGTAGCGAAAAAGGCGAGGTCCAACAGAAGCCTTTAGTATAGGTTTCTACATGTTCGCAGTGAAGAAGGCGAGAGCTAGCAGGAGCCTCTAGTGTAGGCTTATGGATGTTTTGTAATATCCCAGAACATAGGAACAACGAAGGGTAGATTTAGAAATGGGATGTGCATTTCATCGCAAAACGAGGGAAATTTTCGCGCCTTATTGCATAAAAACCTAAGTGACATAGGCATCCCAAATGGGCCTGCCGAAGATAGTACCCGGGGTTTACTGAAGGCCCACTACCCGAAGAATAAGAAGATTCGGGAGTCCAAGATATATTAAGGAAAGTTAGAGTTGTAATAGGAAGTGTTATTTGTAATCTAGCGGGATGAGTTAGAAACCGTCCCGGACTCGTAACTTGTACAAAACGAAACCCTCGGCTCCGCCTCCTATATAAAGGGGAGTCGAGGGACGAAGAGATCATCGAATCATTGTTACAAACCCTAGTTCTCATAATCGTTGAGTACTTTTCGGCTGAAACCTTCGAGATCTACTTGCCCTCTACTTCCAACTAAACCCTAGCCTACAATCCATAGGCATTGACAAGTTGATACCTTGTCAATTGGCGCCGTCTGTGGGGACTAGAGGCGTAAGGATCTGATCTCGATGGCACGTTCAAGATCTTCGGCATCGTCAACCGCAAGCAACACAATGGATCGAGGTAAACAGATCGCTGCTGGTCTTGTCGATTTTGTTCCTCACCCACCCTCCCGTTTGGATGCATATGCGTATCGGCGGAGCCCATGGAGATGACGTTCGGAAGGTTTCACTTTCGCGTCGAGAAGGAAGGATCGTATCGTGTCGAAATTCTGATTTCGTCGGGATCGTCGGCGGTCGATTCTGATTTTTCAAGCTATACATCGTCAACCGAGTCAGGAGAAGAAGAAACTTCATCGACACGCTACGTCGGCACCAGGAAGAAAAACTCGCCAAGATCTTCAACGACATATCGTTTGAGTCATCTGCGGACTCATATATAAGCGATGGCTCAGCGATGTCGACAGTTACGACTTCATCGACAAATCTATCACAAGGGCAAGGTCTTCATCAATCTCAACGATGATGTTACCAAACCCAACATAGATCTGAGTACAAAGTATCATCAGATTTATGCCATTGAAGATCAAGAGGAAACATCGGAGGCTTTCGACGTCTGGGAAATCCATACGTCGATCCCTCCAATCTGCGACAAGGCCTGGCAGCCAAATACGTCGGCGCAGCCGCGAGATAGAGTTCAGCTTTCGCAAGCAGCGTGGGACAGAGCGCGAGAGCTATGAACGTTCAGAACAATGGCCACTACAGCCACACCGGAGGAATTGCAAGCATATCAATATAGGCTGCACGAGCTGCAAGAGAACTGGAAAAACAGACAGTTGAGTTAAACGAAGAAAGGAAGGCTTCCTCTAGCGAGAGGAGGGCAGATCTAAGTCGACAATCTAGAACTTCGGGTGATAGCCACAGGGAGGCTCGGAGCAAGATCAAGGTTGCAACATATACCCGAGGCAGAAAGAGAGCACTTGGTCCAAAACCTCGACATGTCCTTCATGTCGATAGACACAGAGAAACATCATCCCTAAGACACCAGAGGCTGGGTATATGGCGACACATGCTTTTATCCTCGCATCTAAACCACCTCCAGGTGATCCAAGGGAGACACATATATGGCGGTAGCAGGAGTTGGAGCTATGGGGACAGCGTTTGTATCAACGCCTCCCGAAGGAGCGGCAAGGCAAAATAGTCCAGACAGCAACAGCGGCAGCACCTGAAGGACCAAGTGGAGCAAGAGACACAGCAACACAAGCAAGGGTCGACAGAGAGCGCGGCAAAGCAGACGGGATCATCGGCAATCTCAGGAGCTTAATGACGAAGATATGTGCGGCTTGCCATGCTTCACGAGGAGAGTCCGAAAGCTCGAGTCCCTCGGGATTCAAGTTACCCGACAACTTCAAGAAGTTCGACGGCCTTCAAGATCCGAGGATTGGCTAGTTGATTATCTCGAGACAGTGAAGCTCACGGGAGGAACCAGGGCAACAGCTATGCAAAGCATCCAGGTGCATTTGAGTGGAGCCGCACGATCTTGGATAAAGAAACTCACTCCAGGATCTATCGACAGCTGGGAAAGTTTCGAGGATGTGTTCGTCAAGAACTTCAGGTCCACGTGCAAAAAACTGCGTCATTAGAGGAGTTGAGAGCATGTCGACAAAAGCGAGATGAATGAGAAAGTACATCCAAAGGTGGAATATCATCAAAAACTCGGCAAAATATATCGACGAGAGAGCAATAGATGCGTTTGTCGAGGAATCAGGCGTGGAGATTTTGTCGAAGACTTGGGAAGGACCAATCCAAAGACAGTATCCGCGTTAATGGAGATAGCAAACAGATGGGCAGATGGAGAAGAAGCTGTCCACAACAAACGGCACAGGTCGGAGAGGAGGACCGTGGTCGAAACTACCAACCAAGGCGACGATTTCCCGGGCGTGCCAGAACTATGACGCTCCAGGGCAAATTTTGGCGAGGTTTCGGGCAAACACAGGAGGAAACAACAGAGATGATTATCAGAGAGATGAACAGCGAAGTGATAACAGGGATGATTCTCGCAACAACAAAATAGCGGGCCTAGGTTCCCAAGGCCTTTCGTGTCCCGAAGAGATGATGAATGGGCCGTGTCAAATGCATTTTTCCTCGACAACAACTGAAAGTCGGGCACCTGCGAAAGGCATCGAAATTTCAGGCAATGCTAAGCATGCGAGCACGCTAATGCGTGGGCAACACATCCTCGAGAACCCGAGAGCGTCGCACCGCCTCCTCCCGCGTTCTGACGACAATCGGCATCAGCTCGAATAGCGGCAGCACCTCCACCACCACCTTATGTTGATCCTAACTCCAACGGAGCGGTGTCGATGATTCGAAGGGAAGGCCGTCCAATAGAGCTTAGAAAGTAATCTCACGACAGGTGTTTATGGCAGAAAAAATGCCTCCAACAGTTGAGTATCTTAATTGGTCGGACAAGATATTGGCTTCACCATAGCAGATCATCATGCAAGTTCCTCGACCAGCGGTCAGCACTTATTCTGCCGCGGTTATCGCAGGATTTGATGTCTCTCGAGTGTTCATAGACGGCGGCAGCAGCTTAACCTTATGTATGCAGATACATTGAGGAAGATGAACATATCCTTAGCAAACTTTAAGCCAACAGACACAAGGTTCCACGGCATCACACCGGAGAAACCAAGTTATCCATTGGGGAAGATCAATCTCGACGTTCAGTTTGGGACCCGAGAAAATCGAGAGGCTGGAATTTGAAGTCGTGGATTTTCCGTCGCAATACCACGCTTTGTTGGGACGACCAGCATATGCTAGATTTATGGCGGTGCCACACTATACATACCTGTTGTGGAGGTTGCCTGGACCAAAGGGACCAATCACAGTCAAGGAAGCTTCGCCTTAGCCGATAAGTGTGATAAGGATTTTCATCGGCTATCAAACTTTCGGGATGCAAGCTGAGTATTTAGCGTCAAAAAGCATGACTGATTACGACGTCCTAGACGTTGGAAGGCCAAATAAAGAATCAACTTTCAATACCAAGAAAAATTCTAAGGAGGTGCAGATTCACCCGACAGACCCGAAAAAGACGACATCTATCGCAAACGACATGGATATCGCATAGGAAAGCGCTCGTCGAGTTCCTCCGTGAGAACTGGAAAATCTTCGCATGGTGCCCAGCTGACATGCCAGGAGTACCCAGGGAACTTGCCGAGCACCACCTAAACTTGGATCCATTAGCGAGACCAATCAAACAACCTCTGCGGCATTTTTCGGAACCAAACCGCAAAGCTATGCTATCAGAAGTAAATCGACTTAAGGAAGCTGGTTTTATCAAAGAGATATCTACAGAAGCCACATGGGTAGCTAACCCAGTGATGGTGCCGAAGAAACACACGTGAGTCCTTCGCATGTGCGTCGACTTTACGTGTCTCAATAAACATTGTCAAATCTTTCCCCTCCCGAGATCGATCAAATTATCGATTCCACGGCTGGATGTGAACGTCTTTCCTTCCTGGACGCATATGTTATAACCAGATCAGATTGAGAAGAAGAAGACGAGGCCAAAACAGCGTTCATAACACCTTACGCGTGTTCAAGAACAATGCCTTTTGGTTTAAAAAACGCGGGAGCAACATATCAGAGGATGATGCGAAGTGTTTGGCGACACAGATCGGGAAAAACGTGCAAGTATACATCGACGATGTCGTCATAACGTCAAAAGAGGGGCAACACTGATCGAGGATCTCAAGGAAACCTTCGACAACCTCAACAAGTTCTGCCTCAAGCTGAACCCGACTAAGTGTTCCTTTGGCGTCCCAGCAGGAGAACTTCTGGGATTCCTAGTCTCAGCAAGAGGGATTGAAGCAAATCCCGACAAAATACAAGCTATCATAACAATGAGAGCCAACAAAGTTGAAAGAAATACGCAGCTAACTGGGCGAGTCGCAGCTTTGAGCAGATTCGTCGCCGGGTTGGGAGAAAAAGCGTTACCATTTTACGCTCTAATAAAGCAAGGAGATAAATTCCAGTGGAAGAAGAGGCCGACAGGCCCGAGGATTTGAAGCGCACAATCTCGACACCACCAATTCTGGTGGCGCCGAAGAAAAGGAACCTCTCCTGCTGTATATTGCAGCCACGCCCCAAGTGGTGAGCACGGTGCTAGTTGTCGAAAGAGAAGAAGAAGGAAAACTCACGGAGGCAGAGGCCAGTATACTTCGTCAGCGAAGTTTTATCGCCATCAAAACAAAGGTACCCTCAGTACCAAAAGCTAGCATATGGAGTGCTCACAACAGCACGAAAATTGACACTATTTTTGGCACATCCGATCATAGTGGTCAATGAAGCTCCCTTGTCAAATATCTGAACAATCCGAGCTACGGGTCGTGTCTCCCTTTGGGGAATAGAACTTTCCCCTCGGGACATTACGTATGAAAAAGAAAAGCAATCAAGTCGCAAGTTCTGCCGGACTTCATCGCAGAGTGGATGGAGTTGCAAAACACAGGACCTCCGGATTTATCGAGAACCTGGACCATGAACTTTGATGGGTCCAAAGACTAGAAGGAGCTGGCGCGGGAGTAGTACTCATATCACCCAGGCGACAAGTTGAAGTACATCCTTCGGATGACGTTCCCTAACGCATCTAACAATGAAGCAGAATATGAAGCTCTCATACACGGGATGAAGATGGCGAAAGCTTGTGGTGCAACTCGATTAAAAATCTTTGGCGACTCACAATTGGTGGCTCAGCAAGTCATGAACCAATGTGACGCAGTCAATGATAGCATGATGGCATACAAGGAGGTGTACAACAAGCTCGAAAAGTTGTTTGATGGATGCGAAGTAAATCATATTAGCAGATTGAGCAACGACGAAGCCGACGTTCTTGCAAACATCGGGTCGCAATGCCTTGCGGTTCCGCCAGGTGTATTTTGGGAAGAGATAACAGAGAGATCTACAAAATCGACAAAATCAAAAAAGAAGGAGAAGAAACCCTCGGGGGCTACCAAGGAAGAGCAAGAGGAAGAAGAAGATCAGGACCTGGTCATGGTGATACAGATACCATGGATGCAGACGTACATATCGTACATCCTCAGGAAAGAAATACCCGATGATCCAGTTGAGGCAAGGCGAGTAATTCGACGCTCCAAAGCTTTCACGGTGATCAAAGGAGAGAATTGTACAAGCGAAGTATTTCAGGCATCCTGCAAAGGTGTGTCACACCCGAAGAAGGAAGAATAATTCTGAAGGATGTACATGAAGGAATATGTGGCCACCACGCAAGTAGTCGAGCTATTGCAGCCAAGGTTTTTCGGGCAGGATTCTACGGTTGACAGCAATCGAGGACGCCAAGGAAATAGTAAGAACTTGACGCGTGTCAAAGGTTTGCCGCAAAACCTCACTCTCCAGCAGCAGAATTAACACCAATACCATTGTCGTGGCCCTTTGCCCAATGGGGACTTGATATGGTGGGCAAGTTACACAAATCCTGGCCAGGAGGAAAGGAGTACATGCTAGTAGCTGTCGACAAATTTACAAAGTGGATAGAAGCGAAGCCGATAAATTCACCAGATGCAGCATCCGCAGTAAAATTCATAAAGGCCTCGTCTTGATTTGGAGTGCCCCATAGCATCGTCAGACAATGGCAACTTCACATCACGAATTCAAAGATTATTGCAAAGAAGTGGGTATCAAGTTACAATTTGCGTCAGTTGCGCATCCGCAGACCAACGGCCAAGTCGAGAAAGCTAATGGAATCATCTGCAACGGCATTAAGAAACGCTTATTAGCGCCAATGGAGAAAGCTCGACACACCTGGCCGGGAGTTGCCCAGTGTATTATGGAGCATACGAACAACACCAAACACACAACACAAGAAACTCCGTTCTTCTTGGTTCATGGAGCAGAAGCAGTACCAATCGAGATAGAGCATGACTCTCCACGAGTCGTAGAATATGATGAAGAGGTGTCGAGAAAAGCGCTAGAAGATGACGTCGATGCACTTGATGAAGCTAGAGATGAAGTACTGTCTCGGGTAACCAAATACCAACAGGACTTGAAGAATTACCACAGTCGACGTCTGCGGCCAAGATCTTTTCAGGTGGGAGACCTAGTTCTTCGGCTGACGCAAAAAAGTCATGAAAAACTCGAGTCACCATGGCTAGGCCCCTACATTGTCACGGAAGTAATCGGAGGAGGAGCATACAGGATAAAGGACAAGAAGACAGGGGTGGAGGAGCAAAACCCCTGGAACGTGGCGCAACTCAGGCGGTTCTATGCCTAGAGTTGAAATATAGTCCTTGTAAAACTTCAATGTACTGAAATGCCCGCGAGTTTTCAGACGCACTCTTTTCCTTTTTCGGGGCAGAGTGGGGCCGGGAAAGGTTTTTAATGAGGCGGGCTCGCGGTGCTGCAATATAATAAAGATAGTGTCAATATAACTTTTCTTTATCGACATGCTCAAAGTCTCCGACCCGACGAATTTCAATATAGTTCCTCGAAAAAGAAAAGCCTTGCCTTGGTATTAAAATACCTTGTGAGTCAATAAAAATACAAAATAGTACTCAACAAAGAAGCTCAGGGGCTGATATTCGCCATAAATACATATTAAATAAATGCCTTGGTTCAGAACCTCGCAATATACAAATACAGTAAATAGCCACCGAAACACTCGGGGGCTAGACAAATATAGAAATATGATGATTGTTTCACAATATAATCACAATCATGGGTTACAAAGAAGAGTTATCTACCAAAGGAAACTAATTAGTCATGATTCAATATGTCATCAAGGGTAATTCTGTTTTCTTCAGGAGCAGCGCCAAGAAAATCAGCATAATGACCATCTACAAAAAAGTCGGCATCCATCCGAAGAAGGTCTTCAATCATTTCTTCGGCTATAGGCGAAACCTTCGTGTTAATTCGGTCGACACCAACTCTTCGGCGCTTTACCTTCTCATGAACTTTCGCAACAACTTGGGTCAGGTCAAGATTTGAGTAGCAGATCTGAAGCATGATAAGAGCAAATCTGGCGCCAGCTACCAGTTGAGCTTTGACAAAATCATGGATCCTGTGGGCATCCTTAAATTTCTCCATTAACTCGGGAAGAGTTTTTGGTTGAACGTTCCGAGGAAACATGGAGTTATAAACCATAGACAGGGTCTTGGTACAGAAGTCAAGGAAGTCGCGAGTTTGAGAGGCGCGATCCTGAAATCTGACAATCGCGGGTCCTCTCTGGAGTAGCCCAAAACAGAGAGAACCATGATCAAGGGAAAGGTTAACAAGGAGGTTCGTCCTAGTATTTACCCTCTCTTCTTCGGCAACAGCATCAGTAAAGGAACCTATTAAAACAACGGAGCAGAAAACTTTAAGAGACGTAGCATGAAGACGGAAGATATCGAGGATGAAACAAGCATACCCGACATATCTGCACTGGCTTCATTCATTAACTCGAGCATGAAATTTTCTCGAGTAGTCGCCTTTTCAGCCTCGGAAGCAGCGATTTCCTTAGCAGCCACAGCCTCGTGAGCTTGCTGAAGTGCAATTTTCGGCTTCAGATGACTTACGAGATTTTTCCATCATCACAAGTGTTTGCTTCTTTGCATACTGAAGTTGCTGCCGAAGTTCGTCCAATTCTCGCGGTAAGGAATCTTCGACAGGTGTAGCATCAGCAAGAGTTCTCCTTGAGCGAGAAGAAGAAGGCGAAACATTGGAAGGAGCGGAAGATGGAGTATAGTTATCAAATACCAACTGAAAGTTAACAAAAAAAAAGAGACAACATCAATCAACAAGCAAAAGACAGAGTTTTCATTAATCTTTCGGAATAATTACAAAGGCCTTACAGTGGAGCTAATGAATTACGTGTCGCCAGATAACTACTCTGGCGACAAGAGCAAAAGCAGAAAGAAAAACAAAGAGGCATGCAACTAGACCTCCGGCCTTGATGAGCTAGGAGTCGAGCTGGTTTGATCCCGAGATAAGCCAAGATTTTCTTCGTGTTGGGCTTGCCTTAATCAACGACCTCCATCTTGATTGCTCTATCTGATCGGTGCCAACTTTCGTCAATCAACGAGATGTTGTTAGCAACCAGTGGTGATTTCGCGACAATCTTCATGTTTTCTGACGCATCTTCGGTCAAGGTCTTGATGAATTGAAGCTCTTGGCAAGGGTAAGGAAAGTCGGGGGCTCCTCTTTCTTCGGGAAGAAGTAGGGGAACAGCGTCGACAATCCTGCATTAGCATTTGCCACGCCTTCACGAATTTCGGACCCATGAAGCTCCAGATAAGAAAGTGCATCAAGGAGAGGGTCATTCACGGGATTCTCCAGATCAAAATCTTGGTTTGTTTGGTCTGCCACAGGAAACAAAACGTTGGTCAACAACAAGAAACAACGGTTCTCATAAAAATAGAAGGGATCAATGGTATTACTATGAGTGCGTCGACTTTGTGATTTCGGCGCTTGAGGATCCCTTGTTCACGAGCAGCTTGCGCAGCTTTGTACTCGTTTAAAGCGATTCAGCATCCTCAAGTCTTTTCTGCAGTTCCTCGACACTAGCAGCTTTGGCTTCATCACCTCGGCTTTGGCTAGCAGCAAGTTCGGCTTTCTTGCGAGCCGCCTCACTTTGCTCGAGTTTTTGAGCAAGTGCGTCGGCACGTTTGTTGGCCTCTGCAAGTTTTTCTGTCGAGATATAAAAAAAAAGGGGAAGAAAGATCAAAAATCGCGACAAACAACAGGAAAAAGTCAAGGAAAAGAACCAAGTATAAAAGTTGTTACCTTCAGTTCTGCTGGCATATTCATGGTATCAATGAATTGGGATCCGATGCGGATAAGATCTTTGATCATGGGCTGTCAAAAAATAACAAAGCAAGAGAAACATCGGCATGAAAAAAAGTGAAGGCGTGAAAAAAGCAAAATAGAGGAAATATAGATATCGACAAACTTACATCATCCAAGAGCAGGTCGAAGAGTTGCAATTGAGGGGCAGGTTCAAGAATTGTTTCAATCCTTGTCCTTTTTGCTGAAGGAGCAAGGGGGCTTGCTGGCGGGTTGTGGTGACGACGTTTCGTTGAGGAGGCGAGGATTCTTCTCCTTCAACTAGTGTGTCCGAGGCAGTACAGTATGTGACGTGCTTGTTCGAGGAGCACGTCAACAGTTGGTACTTCTTCCTCGTCATCACTGTTGATTAAAAATCGACAGCATAAAAAGCAAGACAAGATAAACATTTCGAGTATAGAAATAAAGAGAAATAAAAATGACTTACGAGCTGACGAGGGATTCAATATAAGGATCATAAGCTGCCTTAGGATGAGAAGGAACAACTTTTTCGGCTTTAGAAGTGCCAGAATCCTCGGCGTCATTCCTTTTCCTTTTGTTCCTTGGGGAAACAGCAGGAGGAAGGGATTGTGTCGACTCGCTGGCGTCAGATTCAACTTCTTTTTCATGGGAAGTGCAGATTTGTGAGAACCTGCGACTTCACTTTCAGGAAGAGAAGAACCTTGGTTGTCTTCGGCAACGATAGCCTGTTCTTCAACTTCTCCATCCTCGGAAGAGGAGGAAGAAGCCATAGTAGGATGGTTCTGCAGGAAAATAGCGACAAAAGAAAAATTAGAGAGATATCAATACAATGAGATGCGGGGAAAGTTCGGAACAAGAGAAAAATTCGAGAAGACAAAATACCTCGGGGAGAGGATTGCGGAGCTGTATGGTTCCAGCGGCAGAAGAATAGGATCCTTCTTGTTCAAACGGAAATCTTCGAATCAGCTTCTCCAAGTTCTTTGCAGAAAGATCATTGGAGAGCCTATTGGCGTCATTTTCACCAGCATACGTCCACAGGGGATTTTTAGCCTGAAGAGGCTGCACTCTAATCCTAAGAAAGTAGGCAGTGATTTGAACACCAGACAGCTCTTTGCCTCGAGTATTTTGAAGCTGATGAATACGAGACATAAGTGCTCTGTCGCCTTTTTCTCTTCTTCGGAAACTTCAGCATCCCGGAGCGGCGGCGCTGAATTTTGGCACTTCCGTCAAAAGGGACTATGTTGTGCTCAATAGAATTGGCACTTTCTTCGTGTATGTAGAGCCACCTTTTGCGCCATCCTTGGACGAATCAGGAAATTTGACGTCGAAGTAATCAACGTCGGTTCGGACACAGATAACAACGCCGCCTATGTTATAGGTGGCGTTGTGGGACCCATGCGGTGGAGGCAGAAAATGTGTTTCCACAGAGCCCAGTTAGGAGGGATTCCAAGGAAGCATTCGCACAGCGTGATAAAAATGGAGACATGGAGGATGGAATTGGTGCAGCTGAATCCCATAAACAAAAAGAAGGCCGCGGAGGAAATCGTGAATTGGGGCAGAAAGGCCGCGGATGAGGTGATCAACGAAACTAACCCGGTACTCCATTGGAGGGTTTGGGTAGCTTTCTTGGGGGGAAGCGGATGGCGTCCTCTTTCTTCATCAGGCCAAGCCTCTTCAGCATGTTGACATCTTGGTTGGAGATTTTAGATCTCTCCCACTCAAGATCTTCAGCGGCCATCTTGGACTCTGGAGTACTGTGGCGAGTGAGTCGCGTGCGCGGTGGCATCAACGGCACTGGAAAAGCAAAGTCCGTGCGTGGGTGAGATCAAAGAGAGTTGGGCGTAGTGGAAGTTTTTGCAAAGGGGAACAGATGGGTGGCGCAAGCGAAGGAGTGAACGGAGGTTGAAGAAAGGTTTATATAGGAATTGGGCGAAGCAATGCACCGTTGGATGAAGAAATCGTGCGGTGAAAAAGGATCTTGTAGATAAAGGGTAAAAAGGTATTTTTTGAGATGGAATAGAACAGGCGTTACGTACGTACGCCAGAAAGCGGAGGACGTGTGTCCCCCACTTGCACGTGTCAACGTGGTGGAAACAATGGACCCACAAGGCAGAAAAATCACGACTATTAACAGAGATGAAGTAAATTTGATTAAGGGAAGCATGCCGACAAGAAAAATCAAAGAAGATTGGCGACAGGAGACGTCATTGAATACTTCGGGAGCCTTTGATCAAATACAAGTTTTTGCCCAAATGCTCGGGGGCTACTTCGACAAAAAATTTTCGAGTATGGCAATATAGAAATTGTGGGAGCCTACAACCAAGCACAAGTCCTTGGCTGTAGCCTCGGGGGCTACTCCATCGGGAACGCTGTTCGCGTGCCCGATGAAATTAAAAAAGAAAGATAGAAAAGCAAAAGAGTATATTTCGAGTTATAATTAACTATACATATACTCCCATCGGGAGAGCAACAATAAGTCATCTTTGACTCGATAAAATGTGCCATTCCAATAGCCAAAGCACTCGACAATATATTCTCAGAACGCCAAAGTTACGATCAATTTCTGAATGCCGCAAATTTGCGAAGGTAAGACCCCAGATCCGTTCTGCCGGGCGTGGCATCGCGAAGACTGCGCTCTGCTACTTTATCCGTATCAACAGATACGAAGAAAATCCTAATGGACGCGTTAGGTACCCGATAAATTTAACTGGGACTCGAGAGAATGGTAAGACCTTAAGCGGCACATGTCGAAGTTTACACCAGTATCCGAGATCATGTCCAGGGACGTGATCTTGAAGTGGGTTTTTGCGCATTGCCACTAGAGCAGTTAACTAGTACCTGATCCGTCAGATGAACTAGCCCCAACTACCATTATCCTGTACAATATAGAATTTTATGTGAAGAAATATAGAAAAGTTGAAGTTGTCGAATAAAAATAAACAGTGGAGATTTTCCCTGACTCTACGATTCAAGCAAAATCTCGGGGCCCTGACATAGGCATCCCAAATGGGCCTGCCGAAGATAGTACCAGGGGTTTATGAAGGCCCACTACCCGAAGAATAAGAAGATTCGGGAGTCCAAGATATATTAAGGAAAGTTAGAGTTGTAATAGGAAGTGTTATTTGTAATCGGCGGGATGAGTTAGAAACCGTCCCGGACTCGTAACTTGTACAAAACGAAACCCTCGGCTCCGCCTCCTATATAAAGGGAGTCGAGGACGAAGAGATCATCGAATCATTGTTACAAACCCTAGTTCTCATAATCGTCGAGTACTTTTCGGCTGAAACCTTCGAGATCTACTTGCCCTCTACTTCCAACTAAACCCTAGCCTACAATCCATAGGCATTGACAAGTTGATACCTTGTCACTAAGAGGGATCGAGGTTTCTCTCTCGTTGCTATTAGGGTTAGAGCAATGTGAGTGTTATGAACTTCGACATGACCTCTTTTGGAGCTTAGAGATTTTGGGGAATATTTGATTTGACATTTCATATTTGAATTCAAACAAAAGAATTATAAGTGAACAATATATAAATGAATTATGAATTCATAATTCAAATCACATCATACATACACAAATAATTCATAAGTGAATAATAAATTTACACAAAAGCTCATAATCAAAACCTTGAGATTTATTGATCATACACACAGATTACATTGTCTTTACAATATTCATTATACAAGAATGGACAGAATTGTAAATAAAAGCAAATAAGAATTACAAGAATTGGATCTTATACAAAAACCTAAACTATTAGTCTTGGAATACTTTGCCCTGGATCACATGAAGCTTGAAACCCTGCAAAATAAAAGAGAAACTAGCCAGGGGGTAATACAAGTGTCAAAGACACTTGTCATTTGTCCAAAATCCTTGCCAGAAGCAAGATAGACATCAGCAGACCAAGAATTTGAGCAATCATGAGCTCAAGTTCCACCATAAGCACGCACACAGCTGACCAGTTGCTGTGCATGCTCAACAGCAAGCCAACTATGGCTTAGTCACCAAGTACGGCACATGCATGTGTGTTATTGCAAGGGAGAACCATAAGATAGTATAAAAGGGTAGAACCAGCAGAAATAATTCACCAAGTCGACCATATAAGCATCCACCAGCAAACAACAATGAACAGTAACTAGCTCATCTCTGTTCTTGCTCAAGAACACCAAGATCAACCACAGAAACCATCCATCCATCCAAACCAACCAACCAAAACAGCCAAAAACATGGGAACTTAAGGAACATCATCCAGGAGCTAGGAGGAGCAGGGCAAGTGATCAAAACCATCAAGCAGAAGCTCAACAGCAACTAAGCATAGCCATCTAGGAGCTGGAACAAGGTATAAGATATACCTGGAGTGGATCCAATGGATCCAATCCATATCATAGCATGACACAAGGCATAAGCATGAGCAGATGCTCATGGGGGTTATCATCACTTGATGTTGACCAAGGATTACTGGCAGAAATAGAGCAGCTAGATCCCAATATCATCTAGATACTATTCATGTGCAAATAGACAAGTATAGATGCACAAATAGCAACCAGTAGAGTGATACATAGGTACTAGAAGCTACAAAGACCACCTAGCAAGATCCTAGCCAAGAAACCATCAGATTATACATTTATTTCTTCACATGCAAACACAGTGGCATTCATATTAAGTATGTGTAACATCCCAAGTTTTCAAATTCAGTAAAGACCAAGTATTCAATTACTCAAATTTTGGAACTAACAAAAACTTTTCTTTACATAGAGTGCTATGCATATTAGTTCATGCATTCTTGTATGCCATTTGCCATGATGAGTGTTTATGAGTTGCTCTAATGTGCTTAAACCCTAACCCATGATCATAAAACACTAATTGGAGAGAAATAAGGCAATTGAAAAGAATGCCATCTTCCCTCTCATACACATTAGGCCAATTTTTCAAATCATCAAACAAGGCCCCAATAGCTTGTGCCATTGCTTGTGAAACACTTATATATCAATAACAAACACTTTTGCATCCAAGAAACACAAATCAAATCAAAGGAAAAATCAAAATTCAATTACATGTGATAATGGTCACTTTGCCACTTTTTAATATCATACCCACTTTGCACCCCTGGTTTGGAAGATTCTTAAACTAAACTTGGTCAACTCTTTCCACCTCATCCAAGACCATGTCAAGGTGAACAATTTTGATTTTGACCATTAAGATTGACTCTGCCTAGGTTGACCAGAATAGAGGAGACAAGTTGCAACCATAAAGCAAAGAGAAGATTAGCCCAATTTTGAAATCTTTCAAACCAGCACCAAATTGACCACCACCACCACCATTCTACTCCTTTAATTATATAAATGAAATGCACCAAAAATAATTTCAAAATTTGAACAAAAGTTTCATGCGGCCATTGTGTCGAACACATGGCAGGCAACAATCTGGTTTGGACACACACCCTCTTACCCAGCAGTTTTAAGCCTAAACCCCTTTAGTTCTTTGATGATCATTGCCCCTCTGCATCCTCTGCATCAGTGCATGTCCTTGCTTGGCTGATTAAAGTGAGGAGAAAGCCTTTTCTTCTCCATGCCGTGCACATGCCGGCCACCTTGCCCTCTCTTTCTTTGATCCCTCTCTCTCACCGAAACCATGTCCAGTACACTCCCCTCGCCACATTGATCATCACCATGCACGGCCTGAGCTCGCGCGAAGCTGGCATTGGCTAGGCAACACGCGCCCAGAACCATGCCAGTGCACGCCCAGGCATGCCAGTCGGCGTGATCACCATGCCCTGGACGCGCCAGGGCGTGGCAATGCCCCATCGCCCCAGTACCTCCCTGCATCCCTACTCCTGCATCGAGCAACGCCTCCCTCTCCTCTAGCTACTAGACACGCTCCAGAGCGAGCAGAAGCAACATAGCCGTCGTCCTCGTCGAAATCAAACCGCCAGTACCGTAGCACTCAATACAAGCGCCTGATCGATCCCGTCCACCTTTTTCAGCGCCGAAAGCAGGTTGAGCATCTCCATGGCGTCGCCCATCAAGTGCCGTCCTTCACTTGTCCCTTCGAGCATCGGAGACGCCGCGCCATGGACGATCCTTCTCAGCACCCGCGGCACCCTCACGACCCTATAAATACAGCCCTCCCGCGTCTCAATCCTTCACAACATCCAGCTCTCCTCCCTTCCCTGCTTCTCCTCGAATCAATAGCTAGTCCAATCATCGCCGGAGTCGCTGCAATTTGAAGATCAGAGCCGCCAGTACCCGTAGGTTGCCGCCATCGATTGGAGCTTCCTCAGGCGCCGCCACCTGTACCTGTCGACTCGCCGTCCTGACCAACGTCGCCGCGCACCTCGCCGTCGACCGTCGGAGCCTCGGTATGCTCTCCCACCCCCTAGGCTCGCCGCCAGAGCTTCGGCTTCTCGCCGGAGAAGACGACGATCATGCACCGCACGATCGCGTTCTAATCCAATGCCTCTCGCTGCGCGTACAGCTTCGCTAGTTACAGAGCCACTGACAAGTGGACCCCTCTCGTCAGGCAGCCCACTTGCGTTGACCGTGTTGCTGGGCTGGGTTTCTGTGTTATTTTCGTTTCGGCCCGTTAGGCTTTTCCCGCGTGGCCCAAATTTTCAAATCTGGATTAATTCTTTTAACTCAAATCCAATACTGATGTCAACTTCAAACTTGAATAATTTCAAATTGGCTGAACCAAATTTTGTGAACTTTATATATTCTGAAAGCTTATGAAATTATCTAAACACTCTCACTGGTCTCACCCTCAAATTCATAGTAGAATTAAAATGGTAAAAATGACAAAGCAGGGACTTTTAAAACTTTAAACTTTATTTAAAATTCAACCATAACTGATTTTGAGTTGATTCCAACTCTCATAAATCAAAATTGATATACTCTAATTGATTATGCAAAAAAGATAGCCTAGTTATTTGTATGATCATGGACTAGATCAAAATAATGGTTATGGAGCCATTTCTAGTCCATTTAACTCATTTGAATTAAATTGTTTAAATGGTATGAGAGCTACTCTCTCATTTAAATCTTGATCCTAAGTAATTCAATGAGAGGTAATGACCTTAGTCTAATGAACCTCATATTCTATTACTTAGTGATTTTAAATCATTACCATGCTATTCTTAAAATGCATGAGGTGTAGCACCTCATTTAAATTATACTCCCACATAATAGATATGAAATGTTGACCTTGGTCAACCTATATTTCATACCTTATTATTATTTGAGGAGATTAAATCTTAATAGGATTTAATGAGAGGAAATTATTTTCTCCAAAGAATTAATTAGCAAACCAAATCAATAATTGTAATGAGAGGAAATTATTTTTCTCTTAAATAAGAAACCCAAGTCAATCACCATGCTATGAATTGATGTGATGCTAGAATAAGTTTGTGTGAACCTTGGGTGTGTTTAGTCTAGCATGTAAGTTTGGTTTGGTGATTGTATACCTCGTATTCATATATAGACGCTAGTAACGAGGAGTATCAAGAGGAGGAAGCCTACTCTCAGGAGGAAGAAGAAAACTTTGACCACTACCCTGCTCAAGGCAAGCGAATATTCTTGCCAACCACCCTAATGCAAAGCTCTACAAGATCAAGGCACCATCACACTTTATTTTATGTCTTATCAACCTATCCCATGTTTTTACTTTGCAAGTATTTTGCTTATTGTATTTCAAAGTTTACTTTTGAATTATGATTCACTTGTTCTAGAGTAGAACAAGAGCATCAAAGTTAGCATAGAGAAAATCAAAGCTAGATAGCACCCCTCATGAACTAGTTGCTATTGCTAACTAAAAAAAATTGACTACTCTATATGGGAACATGTGAAATGAAATGACTTTGAAAGATTTGAAGGTGAATGTGACATGGATGACTTGGTGAATTTTAATGAAAACTGATGATTGGGTTTGAATGCGATACCTTTCCAATTATACAAGTACCCCCACAATACCTCATTATGGGTAGGGCTTAACTAGAAATTTGTGTATCTTAGTATGGGTTCCCTCTAAACAAGCATCATAGGGGTTATGCCAAGGCTGCCTCCGTTAAAAGTGAAACGATGTGAATATGAGGTGAATGTACGACCCAAGCCCTGTGCAGTTTCCGGGTTGACGGTTTGTTTTCACCGGGAGGCCAAGCTCATGGGGAGAGGTGCCTATACTAGGAGTGTATAAGTGAAAGGTTAAGGTTGATGATCCGCGTACTGAGTTACGATGATTCGGGGTTATCCTCGACGGATGTAATCAAAAGTTGTGGCACAAGAGTACAACCTCTGCAGAGTGTTAAACCTATTCGAATAGCCGTGTCCACGGTTACAGACGATTGGAAAGGCCATACCGTTCCATCGTCAGAACTTTTGTCTTAAAAAGGAATGTTGAATTGAAAGGTGATTTGACTTGAATCACAACTGAGTTGTGGGAATGACACTAATGTTCCCACTTGAGTTAGTCTAGCAAATGAAGAATCTTCATTAAATGTTTATTGAACTAACTTGGCTTTATGCAAATAAACCTAGAGCTTAGCACCCCTTATTACAATTGATAAGTAATTACATTAGTATTAGTTTGCGAGTACTTTAAAGTACTCACTGCTGTGTCCCTGGCTATTCAAATGCCAGACTATGAAGAGGAGAACGATATCAGGAAGACGGACAACAGGACG
This sequence comes from Lolium multiflorum, assembly GCA_030979885.1. Taxonomy (NCBI): domain Eukaryota; kingdom Viridiplantae; phylum Streptophyta; class Magnoliopsida; order Poales; family Poaceae; genus Lolium; species Lolium multiflorum. Next base: position 337,987,435 of record CM061753.1, on the reverse strand, counting down.
TCTACGATAACTAGGATCATCTTCTAACGTCAAGCGTTGCCTGTGGAATAGATAGTCCACTACTACTTTGCTTCCGCTATGTATTGTGTTGTTAGTCCCTAGACCCTCTATTTGTGTAATATTGGATCATGTGATCTATTGTTGTAAGATGATTATGTGTTGTAATAAATGATGACTCTATGCTACTTAACTATTATGTCTCGCAAAAACAATCTTCCTGGGATTGCGATGTATGGCATAATAGGCATATGGACTTAAAAATCCGGTGTTGACAAGTTGGTATCAGAGCCATTGTTTGACCTTAGGAGACCCTAGTTAGAATGCACGTCTGAAAAACTTAGTTTCAAATTCAATGAAGTGAATAGTTACGAAAACATATTCACAATCTTACCTTTGAGATCTTTTCAAAACCCTAAATTCATGCTCTTCCTTATGAGTTAATTGAAATTTTGAACACTTGCACTTCTCTAACTTACTCATCTAATTCCTCTACAGATGGAGACGTTCACCCAGACGGAGTTCTACCAGCTCGGGAATGGTGGGGACATGATCTTCGAGAGGGATCTCTTTGCCCTGTCGGAGTTTCTTGGACGCCCACCCCCAGAGTTCTTCGAGGGTCGGGTCAATGGCCAGCCCGGAGGACAGCTGCAGTGGGTCATCATGGCCGACCTCCGCGGGAAGCTCACGTTCCCCATGACTGAGAGGATCCAGTTCTCCTTCCGGGAGAACAACTGGGCCGACGGACTCGCTCGTGGTCTGCAGGTGGCGCTTGATGATGCGTAAAGCACACGCTCGTTGGGAACCCCAAGTGGAAGGTGTGATGCGTACAGCAGCAAGTTTCCCTCAGTAAGAAACCAAGGTTTATCAAACCAGTAGGAGTCAAGAAGCACGTTGAAGGTTGATGGCGGCGAAGTGTAGTGCGGCGCAACACCAGGGATTCCGGCGCCAACGTGGAACCTGCACAACACAACCAAATTACTTTGTCCCAACGTGACAGTGAGGTTGTCAATCTCACCGGCTTGCTGTAACAAAGGATTAGATGTATAGTGTGGATGATGATGTTTGCAGAAAACAGTAGAACAAGTATTGCAGTTGATTGTATTTGATGTAAAAGAATGGACCGGGGTCCATAGTTCACTAGTGGTGTCTCTCCCATAAGATAAATAGCATGTTGGGTGAACAAATTACAGTTGGGCAATTGACAAATAAAGAGGGTATGACCATGCACATACATGTTATGATGAGTATTGTGAGATTTAATTGGGCATTACGACAAAGTACATAGACCGCTATCCAGCATGCATCTATGCCTAAATAGTCCACCTTCAGGTTATCATCCGAACCCCTTCCAGTATTAAGTTGCAAACAACAGACAATTGCAATAAGTATGGTGCGTAATGTAATCAACAAATACATCCTTAGACATAGCATTGATGTTTTATCCCTAGTGGCAACAGCACATCAACAACCTTAGAACTTTATGTCACTGTCCCAGATTTAATGGAGGCATGAACCCACTATCGAGCATAAATACTCCCTCTTGGAGTTACAAGTAATGACTTGGCCAGAGCCTCTACTAATAACGGATAGCATGCAAGATCATAAACAACACATAGATAGATTGATAATCAACATAGCATAGTATTCCATATTCATCGGATCCCAACAAACGCAACATGTAGCATTACAAATAGATGATCTTGATCATGTTAGGCAGCTCACAAGATCTAACGAGAGGCGGTCAATCACAACGAAGATTGCATCATTGCCCTTGCGGGACTTTGGAAGGCCAGTGATGAAGTCCATCTCGACTTTATCCCATTTCCACTCCGGAACTTTCAAGGGTTGGAGAACACCGGCCGGTCTTTTACATTCAGCTTTGACTCGGCGGCAAACATCACATTCGGAGACCCTGATAGCACAAGAGGAGAAGACGACCATCTAGCTACTGCTATGGACCCATAGTCCAGGGGTGAACTACTCACACATCACTCCGGAGGCGACCATGGCGGTGAAGAGTCCTCCGGGAGATGATTCCCCTCTCCGGCAGGGTGCCGGAGGCGATCTCCTGAATCCCCCGAGATGGGATTGGCAGCGGCGGCGTCTCTGGAAGGTTTTTCGTATCGTGGCTCTTGGTACTGGAACTATTATCGACGAAGGCTTAAGTAGGCGGAAGGGTAGGTCAGGGCGCCACGAGGGCCCCACACGCCAGGGCCGCGCGGCCCAAGGCCTAGCCACGCCGCCCTGTTGTGTGGGCGCCTCGTCGCCCACTTCGTATCTCCTCCGGTGTTCTGGAAGCTTCGTGGAAAAATAAGATCCTGGGCGTTGATTTCGTCCAATTTCGAGAATATTTCCTTACTAGGATTTCTGAAACCAAAAACAGCAGAAAACAGCAACTGGCTCTTCGGCATCTCGTTAATAGGTTAGTGCCGGAAAATGCATAAATATGACATAAAGTATGTATAAAACATGTGAGTATCATCATAAAAGTAGCATGGAACATAAGAAATTATCAGTACGTTGGAGACGTATCAGCGCTCGCCCTTCTGTGCGGGCAGAACGCGATGGCCATCCAGGAGGAATGCTTTCCTCACTACGCAAGGCACAACTCCCTTGGAGTACCCTTGAACCTGTCGTCTCACCCCCAGCTGAGGCACCATGTGGACCACCTCGACTTCATGCTGAGCGAGACTCGCATGGAGCTGGACAACTCCCGCGCGTACGCCAACCACACCCACATCCAGCTGGCTCAACAGGCCGAGACCATCAAGGTCATCGCCAAGGAGCGCATGACTCTTCGCCGCCTGAACGCGAAGAAGGACTACACCATCCACCGCCTCAAGGCCAAGATAGCCTCCCTGAAGGAGACTGTCGAAGCCCAGGCTGAGCAGCTCAGGGACTTGGAGGGAGAAGGCGAGGGAGAAGACATCCAGGGAGATGGCTACTCCTATGTGAGCAACGAAGATGACTACGAGGAGGAGGAAGACGAAGACCTGGCCTTCCACCCCTATGAGGATGGCCATGAGCACCTGGCAGCCGGGATGGATAACACCTTCCCGATCAATGTTGATGGAGAGTAGTCCCACATGAGCACTTGAGTAGCGTGATTTGTATCGGTCCCTTGTATCGTAGAATGGTGAAAGGGTTCTTCAAACCCTCCGGTGTGTTAGTTTGTAATATGTGCTACTTGAATGAATAAGAGTGTGTTTAATTTCAACATGTCAAGAACTAAAGTTTTTAAACTTTGTGAATTTTACCCAAAATAAGCCATAGAAATTTCCCTCTCGTCTCATGATCTATCTCCATGTTCAGATGGCACTCCCAACTCGCAGCACAAATCGGGATGCGATGATGCATATGTTGCAGATGATGATGGCCGATCGAGAGGCTGAAAGAGCTGAAAGGCAAGCCAATATCGCGGCACTGCAACAGATTGCTCAGAACAACCAAGGCCATGGAAACCACGATCACCCGGGATCCAAACCGAAGAACTTCCAGAACACTAACCCACCTGTGTTAGCAAGACGGAAGAGTTAGCAAGACGGAAGAGCCCCTTGATGCTGATGATTGGCTCCAAACCATGGAGAACAATCTTGAAGTTGCCGGAGTCGAAGACAATGAGAAGGTGCTGTTTGCCACCCACTACTTGGCAGGACCTGCACGAGCCTGGTGGACGAGTGCCCGTGCATTGAATGCGGGGCAAATGATGACTTGGGCAGATTTCAAGCTCAAGTTCAGCAAGTATCATGTGCCACCGGGTCTGATCAAGAAGATGAGTGATACGTCTCAAACATATCTATAATTTCTTATGTTCCATGCTAGTTTTATGACAATACTCACATGTTTTATATACACTTTATATCATTATTATGCATTTTCCGGCACTAACCTATTAACAAGATGCCGAAGCGCGGTTCTGTTTTCTGCTATTTTGGTTTCAGAAATCCTACAGAAATATTCTCGGAATTGGACGAAACAAAAGCCCAGGGTCTTATTTTCCACGGAGCCTTCCAAAAGTCCGAAGAGAAAAGGAAGGGGAGCCGAGGGGGCCCCAGACCACCTGGCGGAGCGGCCAAGGAGGGGGGCGCGCCGCCCTAGGGGGTGGGCCCCTCAGGACTCCCCCGACTCTGCCCTTCGCCTATTTATTCTCTCCGTCGCGAAAACCCTATTACCGAGAGCCACGATACGAGAAAAGTTCCAGAGACGCCGCCGCCACCAATCCCATCTCGGGATTCGGGAGATCGCCTCCGACACCCTACCGGAGAGGGAATCATCACCGGAGGACTCTACATCACCATGATCGCCTCCGGACTGATGTGTGAGTAGTTCATCCTTGGACTATGGGTCCATAGCAGTAGCTAGATGGTTGTCTTCTCCTCTTGTGCTATCATGTTTAGATCTTGTGAGCTGCTTATCATGATCAAGATCGTCTATTTGTAATGCTACATGTTGTGTTTGTTGGGATCCGATGAATATGGAATACTATGTCAAGTTGATTATTGATCTATCATATATGTGTTGTTTATGATCTTGCATGCTCTCCGTTGCTAGTAGAGGCTCTGGCCAAGTTGATACTTGTAACTCCAAGAGGGAGTATTTATGCTCGATAGTGGTGTAAGAGCAAAATTCACACCCCAAGTTTTGTGTGTTTGATGACAACACTTGAGTAATCTCACCGTGTGCCTTGAGTATCATTGTTAGATTTGCAAGTGCACGGTGACCTCGCTGGATACGTCAAGATCGGAAGACTGAAGCATAGTTGATAGGTTTTCTGGTTTTGTGTGTGTTTAGCGAGGTAACATGGTTGGAGAAAAAGGGAAGAAAACCAGTTTAGCCAGGCCGGTACTACCGGTACTTGTAGCGGTAGTACCGCTACCCCTAGTACCGCCCACGGTACCGCTCTGAGTTCTGAGCCGAAACTGACCCACAGTACGAGTTGCGGTACCTCTGCAGTACTTGGAGCGGTAGTACCGCTCACGAGCGGTAGTACCGCTCACGGTACCGCCCAGGTACCGTAAACGCGTTACGGCTGTACCGCCCTGGTACCGCCCTGGTACCGCTTCGAGTCCAGTAAGGTTTGGACCATGTTGCGGTACCTCGAGCGGTAGTATCGCTCTGCGTCCTTTGACCAGATCTGGGGGATTTCGAACTCAGAGCGGTAGTACCGCTTCCCCGAAGCGGTAGTACCGCTTAGGCAAAAACTGGACATAACGGTTGGATTTGGAGGAGCCTATTTAAGGGCCCCTTCTTCCCCAACAAGATTTTATCTCTTCCCCCTCTCTCTCCTCCATTGTTGCTGAGCTTAATCCTTGAGGATCTCCTTCCCCATCCAACCAATCTTGCCCAAACTTTGAGGATTGGTGGAGGAGACCCCGATCTATAGTTCTACCAAGAGAGATTTCACCAATACTAGCTATTCCTTAGTGGATCTTGGTGGTAGGGTTCCTTTAGTGGAGCATTGGAGAAGAGTTCCTCTTGTGGAGCATTGGAAGGGTTCCTTTGGTGGAGCATTGGAAGGGTTCCTATGGTGGAGCATTGGAGATGGTTTCCTATGGTGGAGCATTGGAGATGTGTAGCTATGGAGTCTAGCTTGGTGATGTACTAGCTCCATAGGGTGTTGGGAGCATCCTTGTTGTGGAGCTTGCCCCAACCTTGTGAAGGAATCACCACCTCGACCGGTGCCTTAGTGGAAGAGGGAGAGCACCTTCGTGGAGCTCTCTCGAGGAAGAATGTGAGGCCTTCCTTCGTGGTGTGGCCGCCTAGACTCTAGTGTGAGACTAGCACCTCCTCAACGTAGACGTACTTCCTATTGTGGAAGGAACTGCGGGAAACAAACCTCGACTCGCCTCGCGCCCCCGGTTGTCTCGCTCCTTACTCTCGTTATCTTGTTGATTCCTTTACTCGTTGCACTTGTCCGATAATCATTGTAGGATCACCCCTATTGCTAAAGTTCTCACCTTTACCTTCCGTTGCATAAAAATTGAAAAAGACTAAAACTTGCCGTAGTGCCATTCACCCCCCTCTTGTTCGCTACGATCCATTCAAGTGGGTTCATGCCTCCATTGAATCTGGGACAGTGACAGAAAGTTCTAAGGTTATGGATGTGCTGTTGACACTAGGGATAAAACAACAATGCTTTGTCTAAGGATATTTGTATTGTTTACATTACGCACAGTACTTAATGCAATTTTCTGTTGTTTGCAACTTAATACTGGAAGGGGTGCGGATGTTAACCCGAAGGTGGACTTTTTAGGCATAGATGCATGCTGGATAGTGGTCTATGTTCTTTGTCGTAATGCCTAAGTAAATCTCATAGTAGTCATCATGATATGTATGTGCATTGTTATGCCATCTCTATTTGTCAATTGCCCAACTGTAATTTGTTCACCCAACATGCTATTTCTTATTGGAGATACACCACTAGTGAACTGTGGACCCCGGTCCATTATTTTACATCTGAATACAATCTACTGTAATCATTGTTCTCTGCTGTTCTTTGCAAACAAACATCATTCTCCACACAATACGTTTAATCCTTTGTTTACAGCAAGCCGGTGAGATTGACAACCTCACTGTTAAGTTGGGGCAAACTATCTTGATTGTGTTGTGCGGGTTCCACGTTGGCGCCGGAATCCCTGGTGTTGCGCCGCACTACACTCCTTCACCAACAACCTTCACGTGGCCTTCATCTCCTACTGGTTCGATAAACCTTGGTTTCTTACTGAGGGAAACTTGCTTCTGTACGCATCACACCTTCCACTTGGGGTTCCCAACGAACGTGTGCTTCACGCGTCATCAAGCTGAATTCTGGCGCCGTGGAGAGATCAAGACACGCTGCAAGGGGAGTCTCCCACATCCAATCTCTTTACTTTGTTTGTTGTCTTGCTTTACTTTATTTTATTTCATGTTTTGTTTGCTTTCTTTATATCAAAAACACAAAAAATTTAGTTACTTGTTTTACTTTATTTTATTTAGTTTGCTTTACCTACTTTTATTATTGCTAAAATGAGTACTCCTGAGAACACTAAGTTGTGTGACTTCACTAGCACAAATAATAATGATTTCATATGCACACCTATTGCTCCACCTGCTACTACAGCAGAATTTTATGAAATTAAACCTGCTTTACTAAATCTTGTTATGAGAGAGCAATTTTCTGGTGTTAGTACTGATGATGTTGCTGCCCATCTTAATAGTTTTGTTGAACTTTGTGAAATGCAAAAGTATAAGGATGTAGATGGGGACATTATAAAACTGAAATTGTTTCCTTTCTCCTTAAGAGGAAGAGCTAAAGATTGGTTGCTATCTTTGCCTAAGAATAGTATTGATTCATGGACTAAATGTAAGATGCTCTCATTGGTAGATATTATCCTCCTGCTAAAATTATATCTTTGAGAAGTAGCATAATGAATTTTAAGAAATTGGATAATGAGCATGTTGCCCAAGCATGGGAAAGAATGAAATCTTTGGTAAAGAAGTGCCCTACCCATGGACTGACTACTTGGATGATCATCCAAACCTTTTATGCATGATTGAATTTTTCTTCGAGGAACCTATTGGATTCAGCTGCTGGAGGTACTTTTATGTCCATCACTTTGGGTGCCGCAACAAAGCTTCTTGATGATATGATGATCAACTACTCTGAATGGCACATGAAAGGCTCCACAAGGTAAGAAGGTAAATTCTGTTGAAGAAACCTCCTCCTTGAGTGATAAGATTGATGTTATTATGTCTATGCTTGTTAATGGTAGACCTAATGTTGATCCTAATAATGTTCCTTTAGCTTCATTGGTTTCTCAAGAAGAGCATGTTGATGTGAACTTCATTAAAAATAGTAATTTCAACAACAATGCTTGTAGGAATAATTTTGGTAACAACTATAGTCCATATCCTTCTAATAATTGTAATGGTTATGGTAATTCTTATGGTAATTATTACAAAAATAGTAGGAGTGTACCCTCTGGTCTTGAAGCTATGCTTAAGAATTTAATAGTACACAAACTGCTTTTAATAAATTTGTTGAAGAAAACCTTGGTAAAATTGATGTTCTTGCTTCTAAGGTTGATAGTCTTGCTGCTGATGTTGATCTTTTAAAATTGAAAGTTATGCCTAATGAAACTAAGGATATTAAGTCATTTGCTACAGAAAACGCTATACAAGTTAGAATTAATGAAAATATTAGATTGATGGCTGAATTGCATGCTAGGGAGAGAGAAGAAAAACTTGCTAAAGAGAATAATGTAGCTAAAGTTTGGACTATTACCACCACTAGTAATGTTGATGCTTCACATGTTGCTAAACCTCCTACTATCAATGGTAAAATAATTGGTGTTGGCAATGTTTCTACTCCTAATACAAAGCGTGCAAAACTGCCTGAAACTGCTAAAACTGCTGAAACTGTTTGTGATAAAAGTGCTAAAAAAATTCAAAATATTGGGGACAATGATCCCAATGCTTTAGATCATAATGGTTTAGATTTTGATAATTGTCATATCTCTGAAGTTATTAATTTCTTGCAAAAACTTCCTAGAAGTCCTACTGCTAGTGCTATAAATTTGGCCTTTACAAAACATATTACAAATGCTCTCATTAAAGCTAGAAAAGAGAAATTAAAACTTGAAACTTCTATTCCTAGGAAGTTGGAAGATGGTTGGGAGCCCATCATTAAGATGAAGGTTAATGATTTTTATTGTAATGCTTTATGTGATCTTGGTGCAAGTATTTCTGTTATGCCTAAGAAACTCTATGATATGCTTGACTTGCCACCATTGAAAAATTGTTATTTGGATGTTAATCTTGCTGATAATTCTATAAAGAAACCTTTGGGGAGGATTGATAATGTTCACATTACGGTTAACAATAACCTTGTCCCCGTTGATTTTGTTGTCTTGGATATTGAATGCAATGCATCTTGTCCTATTATTTTGGGAAGACCCTTTCTTCTAACTGTTGGTGCTATTATTGATATGAAGGAAGGGAATATTAAGTATCAATTCCCTCTTAAGAAAGGTATGGAACACTTCCCTAGAAAGAGAATGAAGTTACCTTTGGATTCTATTATTAGAACAAATTATGATGTTGATGCTTCATCTCTTGATAATACTTGATTCACACTTTCGCCTAGCTGAAAGGCGTTAAAGAAAAGCGCTTATGGGAGACAACCCATTATTTTACTTCTGCAATTTTTGTTTTATATTGGTGTCTTGGAAGTTGTTACTACTGTAGCAACCTCTCCTTATCTTTATTTTATTGCATTGTTGTGCCAAGTAAAGTCTTTGATACTAAGGTTGATACTAGATTTGGATTACTGCGCAGAAACAGATTTCGGGCTGTCACGAATTTGAGTAGATCTCTCTGTAGGATACTCAGAAAAATCTGCGAAAAATCATGAGTAATCCTCAGATATGTACGCAACTTTCATTCAATTTGAGCTTCTTCATCTGAGCATGTTAAGTGCCTCGAAAAAATTCGTCTTTACGTACTGTTCTGTTTTGACAGATTCTGCGTTTTATTTCACAATGCCTCTTTTACTGTGTTTGAATGGATTTCTTTGTTCCATTAACTTTCAGTAGCTTTGGGTAATGTCCAGAAGTGTTAGGAATGATTGTGTCACCTCTGAACATGTGAATTTTTGATTATGTACTAACCCTCTAATGATATTGTTTTGAGTTTGATGTGGAGGAAGTTTTCAAGGGTCAAGAGAGGAGGATGATATAATATGATCAAGAAGGGTGAAAAGTCTAAGCTTGGGGATGCCCCGTGGTTCATCCCTGCATATTTCAAGAAGACTCAAGCATCTAAGCTTGGGGATGCCCAAGGCATCCCCTTCTTCATCGACAACTTATCAGGTCACCTCTAGTGAAACTATATTTTTATTCCGTCACATGTTATGTGCTTTACTTGGAGCGTCTGTATGTTTTTATTTTTGTTTGTGTTTGAATAAAATCGGATCCTAGCATTCCTTGTGTGGGAGAGACACACGCTCCGCTTGTTATATGAACACTGGTGTTCTTAGCTTAGCTTTTAATGTTCATGGCGAAGGTTGAAAACCGCTTCGTTCATTGCTATTTGGTTGGAAACAGAAAATGCTTCATGTGGTAATTGGTATATTATCTTAGATAATTTGATACTTGGCAATTGTTTTGAGCTCTCAAATAGATCATGTTTAAGCTCTTGCATCATGTAGATTGAACCTATTAGTGCAGAATTACTGTAGAGCTTGTTGAAATTTGGTTTGCATGATTCGTCTCTCTAAAGTCTAGATATTTTCTGGTAAAGTGTTTAACAACAAGGAAGACAGTGTAGAGTCTTATAATGCTTGCAATATGTTCTTATGTAAGTTTTGTTGTACCGGTTCATACTTGTGTTTGCTTCAAACAACCTTGCTAGCCAAAGCCTTGTACTGAGAGGGAATGCTTCTCGTGCATTCAAAACCTTGAGCCAAAACCTATGCCATTTGTGTCCACCATAACTACCTACTATGTGGTATTTCTCTGCCATTCCAAAGTAAATTGCTTGCGTGCTACCTTTAAAACTTCATTCCTTGTCTTTGCAATATATAGCTCATGGGAAAATAGCCTTAAAAATTATTGTGGTAAAGAATATGTAGTTTATGTATCTTATTTCTTATAAGTTGCTTGTTGAGCGGTAACCATGTTTCTGGAGACGCCATCAACTATCACACTTTTGTTGAATATCATGTGAGTTGCTATGCATGTTCGTCTTGTCTGAAGTAAGGGTTATTTATCATGATTAAATGGTTTGAGTATGCATATTGTTAGAGAAGAACATTGGGCCGCTAAGCAAAGCCATGTATCATGGTGGAAGTTTCAGTTTGGACATTAATCCTCAATCTCTTATGAGAATATTATCTGTTGTTGAATGCTTAAGCATTAAAGAGGAGTCCATTATCTGTTTTCTATGTTTTCCCGGTATGGATGTCCACAAGTTGAGATTTATCAAAAACGATAAATCAAATGCGATCTATCTCCTTGGACCTTTGTACAGGTGGCATAGAGGTACCCCTTTGTGACACTTGGTTGAAACATATGTAATGCAATGATAATCCATGAAAATCCAAGCTAATTAGGACAAGGTGCGAGCACTATTGGTATTCGATGCATGAGGCTTGCAACTTATAGGATGTTTGATGCATAACACTTATGAATTATTACTACCGTTGACAAAATTGTTTCCATGTTTTCAAAATAAAAAGCTCTAGCACATAAGTAATCCCTGCTTCCCTCTGCGAAGGGCCTTTCTTTTACTTTATGTTGAGTCAGTTTACCTACTTCTTTCCATCTTAAAAGCAAACACTTGTGTCAACTGTGTGCATTGATTCCTACATACTTGCTTATTTGCACTCATCATACTACTTTGTGTTGACAAATTATCCATGAGATATACATGTTGAAGTTGAAAGCAACTGCTGAAAATTATATCTTCCTTTGTATTGCTTCAAAACCTTCTATTATGAATTTATTGCTTTATGAGTTAACTCTTATGCAAGACTTATTGATGCTTGTCTTGAAAGTACTATTCATGAAAAGTCTTTGCTATATGATTCAGTAGTTTAGTCATTGTCTTTACCATTGCTTTGAATCACTTCATTCATCTCATATGCTTTACAATAGTATTGATCAAGATTATGATAGTAGCATGTCACTTCAGAAATTATCCTTGTTATCGTTTACCTACTCGAGGCGAGTAGGAACTAAGCTTGGGGATGCTTGATACGTCTCAAACATATCTATAATTTCTTATGTTCCATGCTAGTTTTATGACAATACTCACATGTTTTATATACATTTTATATCATTATTATGCATTTTCCGGCACTAACCTATTAACAAGATGCCGAAGCGCCAGTTCCTGTTTTCTGCTGGTTTCAGAAATCCTACACAGGAAATATTCTCGGAATTGGACGAAACAAAAGCCCAGGGTCTTATTTTCCACGGAGCCTTCCAAAAGTCCGAAGAGAAAAGGAAGGGGAGCCGAGGGGGCCCCAGACCACACAGCGGGCGACCAAGGAGGGGCGCGCCGCCCTGGGGGTGGGCCCCTCGGGACTCCACCTGCCCTTCGCCTATTTATTCTCTCTGTCGCGAAAACCCTGCACGAGAGCCACGATACGAGAAAGTTCCGGAGGCGCCGCCGCCACCAATCCCATCTCGGGGGATTCGGGAGATCGCCTCCGACACCTGCCGGGAGAGGGGAATCATCACCGGAGGACTCTACATCACCATGATCGCCTCCGGATGATGTGTGAGTAGTTCATCCTTGGACTATGGGTCCATAGCAGTAGCTAGATGGTTGTCTTCTCCTCTTGTGCTATCATGTTTAGATCTTGTGAGCTGCTTATCATGATCAAGATCGTCTATTTGTAATGCTACATGTTGTGTTTGTTGGGATCCGATGAATATGGAATACTATGTCAAGTTGATTATTGATCTATCATATATGTGTTGTTTATGATCTTGCATGCTCTCCGTTGCTAGTAGAGCTCTGGCCAAGTTGATACTTGTAACTCCAAGAGGGAGTATTTATGCTCGATAGTGGGTTCATGCCTCCATTGAATTTGGGACAGTGACAGAATGTTCTAAGGTTATGGATGTGTTGTTGCCACTAGGGATAAAACAACAATGCTTTGTCTAAGGATATTTGTATTGTTTACATTACGCAGTACTTAATGCAATTGTCTGTTGTTTGCAACTTAATCTGGAAGGGTGCGGATGCTAACCCGAAGGTGGACTTTTTAGGCATAGATGCATGCTGGATAGCGGTCTATGTTCTTTGTCGTAATGCCCTAAGTAAATCTCATAGTAGTCATCATGATATATATGTGCATTGTTATGCCCTCTCTATTTATCAATTGCCCAACTGTAATTTGTTCACCCAACATGCTATTTCTTATTGGAGAGACACCACTAGTGAACTGTGGACCCCGATCCATTCTTTTACATATGAATACAATCTACTGCAATCATTGTTCTCTGCTGTTCTTTGCAAACAAACATCATTCTTCACACCATACGTTTAATCCTTTGTTTACAGCAAGCCAGTGAGATTGACAACCTCACTGTTAAGTTGGGGCAAAGTATTTTGATTGTGTTGTGCAGGTTCCACGTTGGCGCCGGAATCCATGGTGTTGCGCTTACACACCTTCACCAACAACCTTCATGTGGCCTTCATCTCCTACTGGTTCGATAAACCTTGGTTTCTTACTGAGGGAAACTTGCTGCTATACGCATCACACCTTCCACTTGGGGTTCCCAACGAACGTGTGCTTCACGCGTCATCAATGAGGGACGAGTTCGGGGAACTCAAGCAGGGCAGACTGACCGTGGTAGAATACCGCCACAGATTCCTCACTCTGTCAAGGTACGCCCCGGATGAGACCGACACCACCAAGAAGAGGAAGGAGAGATTCCTGAGAATTGCACGATGAGATGCGGTGTGTAGGTCAACATTCCTTTGCGACCTAGAAGCCCTGGTTGACTCCGCCATCCGGATGGAGGGAAACTCAACCAAGCCAATGAGAACCAAGCGCCGCATGATGAATCGAGTGAGCCCAGCAATACCCCCAGGTATCGCCCCAGCTCAAGCGGAGGGTTTGCCCCAAGAAACAACAAGCCCCAGATGCAGTTGTCACGTCCGGGTTTTCAAAACCGGAGTGGAGGACACCCTAGGCCAGGAGGTCACAACAACAACAACAACAACAACAACACTACTCCAAGGACTGGGAGCAATGCTGTTCCCATCACCCCCAAGGACAAGTCCACCATCACTTGTTACGAGTGTGGAGTGGTGGGGCACTACTCCAACGAGTGCCCCAAAAGACTCGCCAAGACTGCCGCCAACACCTCTGGCCCTGCTCAGCAGCAACGCCGTGTCGCTAATGGCAAGAAGTTCACCCCCAACAACCCGAACAACCGCAACGGCCGCCTCTTTCACATGAGTGTGGAAGAAGCCTAGGAAGCACCAGATGTCGTGCTGGGTATGTTCTCTGTTAACTCAATACCTGCAAGAGTGCTGTTTGATTAGAGCATCGCATTCGTTTGTTACTGAAGATTTTGCATGCACTAGTAAGATTCAACCCATCAGTTTGAAGCATGTCATGATAGTTCAAATACCTGGTTCAACAACTAAAGCTAGAAAAATTTGCAAAGATGTGCCTATCAGAATCCATGAAATAGATTTTTATGCAAATTTGATTGTTAGGGAACAAAAGGTTTGGAAGTAGTGCTGGGTATGGACTGGATGTCGAAACATCATGGACTGATTGATTGTGCCAAGAAGGCCATCACCATGACTAGTAGCAACGGAGTGTTAGTAGAACACATATCTGAAAGACTGCCCGAAAGTTTGCAACGGTTTAGCCAAACCCACCTTGGATCAGATCAGTCGTCTGTCGATACCCGATGTGTTTCCGATGATCTACCCGGTATGCCCCAGATCGGGATATCGAGTTTATCATAGAGTTAATCCTGGAACAGGACCTATAGCCAGAGAGCCTATAGTATGAACCCGACAGAGTTAGTGGAACTGAAGAAACAACTGGATGATATGTTGTTCAAAGGTCTGATTCGACCAAGTGTGTCGCCTTGGAGATCCCCAGTTTTGTTTGTGGATAAGAAGGACGGTGCCACTCGTTTATGTACGGATTACCGTAAGCTTAACGATGTCACCATCAAGAACAAGTATCATTTGCCAAAGATAGAAGACATGTTTGACCAGTTGACCGGTGCCAAAGTGCTCTCTAAGATTGATCTTAGGATTGGTTACCACCAACTGAAGATTCGTGCCACCGATATCCCCAAAACTGCCTTTACCACAAGATATGGATTGTATGAGTACAATGTCATGTCATTTGGATTAACCAATGCCCCCGCTTACTTCATGAATCTCATGAATAAGATCTTTATGAACTTCCTAGATAAGTTTGTCGTTGTCTTCATCGACGACATCCTTATCTACTCCAAATCCGAAGAAGAACATGAGCAACATTTGGAAGTTGTCCTAGATACCCTTCGGGAGCATCAGTTGTACGCCAAGTTCAGCAAGTGTGAGTTTTGGTTGAAGGAAGTAGGATTCCTGGGACATATCTTGTCTGCAGGAGGAATTGCCGTTGACCCCTCCAAAATCAAGACCGTTGAAGAATGGAAGGCCCCAACCACTCAGACTAAAGTCCGTGCATTTCTCGGATTGGCGGGATATTACCGCCGGTTTGTTGAAGGATTCTCGAGCATAGCAAGACCAATGACTCAATTGCTGAAGAAGGACAAGAAGTTTGAATGGACTGACAAATGTGAAGAAAGTTTCCAACAACTCAAGAGCAGATTGACCTCAGCCCCAATATTGATAATGTCGGACATCACCAAGCCTTTTGACGTGTACTGTGACGCCTCCAAGATTGGTCTTGGATGTGTGTTGATGCAAGAAGGAAAAGTGATATCATACATGTCAAGGCAACTGAAGCAACATGAGCAGAATTACCCAACCCATGACTTAGAGCTAGCAACCGTGGTTTTAGCCCTGAAAGTATGGTGTCATTACCTCATGGGTAATCGATGCGAGATCTATTCGGATCACAAGAGCTTGTAGTACATCTTCACTCAGAAGGAGCTGAATATGAGGCAGCGCGGATGGATAGAGTTAATCAAGGATTATGATATGGAAATTCACTACCACCCCGGCAAGGCCAATGTGGTAGCGGATGCCCTGAGTAGACTGCCGTGTCAGTTGAACTCCATGATCGCAGAATAGCAACCTTGTTTGCATTAAGAATTTGAGCAGTTTAGATTGGAGCTAGTTAGTGCAGGATTTCTAGCCGGCATCAAACTCCAACCTACCTTGATTAGTCAGATCAAGGAAGCCCAGAAGGGAAATGCTAGCATTGATGGAATCAAGAGTCAAATAGCTGCGGGAAAAGCACCGGGATTCACGGAAGATGAAGAAGGAGTGCTATGGTACAATGGACGCCTATGTGTGCCGTCAGATTGAGAGTTGAAGCAAGTTATCCTGAAAGAAGCCCATGACACCCTTTACTCCATTCATCCCGGAGGAACCAAGATGTACCAAGATTTGAAGGAACAATTTTGGTGGCATGGAATGAAGAGAGAAATTGGAAGCTACATCGCCAAGTGTGATATCAGTCAACGAGTCAAAGCCGAACATCAATGACCCGCAGGATTGCTGCAACCACTGCAGAGATTCCCGAATGGAAGTGGGATTCTGTAGGAATGGACTTCATCACCGGACTGCCCAAATCTAGTAAAGGAAATGATTCTATTTGGGTAGTGGTCGACAGATTGACCAAGGTAGCCCATTTCATCCCCGTCAAGACCACCTATCAAGGACCCAGACTCGCAGAGTTGTATATCTCACGGATAGTCAGGTTGCACGGAACCCTGAAGTCAATAGTGTCCGATAGAGGATCCCAATTCACCTGATTTTGGCAGAAAGTACATGAAGGACTAGGAACCCGGCTGAATTTCAGCACAGCCTATCACCCGCAGACTGATGGATAGACTGAACGAGTCAATCAGATACTGGAAGATATGTTGAGAGCATGTGTGCTTGAATATGGATCCAAGTGGGAAGACTGCTTGCCGTACACAGAATTCTCGTACAACAATAGCTATCAAGCCAGTTTGCAAATGGCCCCCTTTGAAGCACTGTACGGAAGGAAGTGTCGTACCCCACTAAATTGGTCGGAAGTCGGAGAGAGTCAAGTCTTTGGACCTGATATTCTCCGAGAAGCTGGAGAGAAGGTTCACAAGATCCGCGAATACCTCAAGACAGCCCAATCAAGACAGAAGAGCTACGCCGACAAGAGACGCCGAGAGATGACCTTCGAGATCAGAGATTTCTTGTATCTCAAAGTGTCCCCCCTTAAAGGAATGCAGAGATTCCAACTTAGAGGAAAGCTTGCACCCCGATATGTCGGACCCTTCAAAGTCCTGAGTCGCCGAGGAGAAGTATCCTATCAACTGGAGTTACCAGAAGAAATGTCAGCGGTACACTGTGTTTCACATCTCGTTACTCCGGAAGTGCTTGGAAGTACCGGAGAAGACCGAGGTTTTCAAGAACATCGATCACCGAGCGGTGGATATCAATTTAGATTTGACCTACCGCGAAGTACCTATTCGCATCTTGGAAGAAGCTTTCAGAACCACCCGCACCAGGAGTATCAAGTTTCTAAAGATCCAATGGAGTAACCATACCGAAGAAGAAGCCACTTGGGAGCGAGAGGACTTCATGAAGACTGAGTACCCAGATCTCTTTAGTACCTAATTTTTCTTTAAGATCTCGGGACGAGATCTTTTGTAAGGGGGAAGGGTTTGTAACATCCCAAGTTTTCAAATTCAATAAAGACCAAGTATTCAATTACTCAAATTTTGGAACTAACAAAAAAATTTCTTTACATAGAGTGCTATGCATATTAGTTCATGCATTCTTGTATGCCATTTGCCATGATGAGTGTTTATGAGTTGCTCTAATGTGCTTAAACCCTAACCCATGATCATAAAACCCTAATTGGAGAGAAATAAGAAAATAGAAAAGAATGCCATCTTCCCTCTCATACACATTAGGCCAATTTTGCAAATCATCAAACAAGGCCCCAATTGCTTGTGCCATTGCTTGTGAAACACTTATATATCAATAACAAACACTTTTGCATCCAAGAAACACAAATCAAATCAAAGGAAAAAATCAAAATTCAATTACATGTGATAATGGTCACTTTGCCACTTTTTAATATCATACCCACTTTGCACCCCTGGTTTGGAAGATTCTTAAACTAAACTTGGTCAACTCTTTCCACCTCATCCAAGACCATGTCAAGGTGAACAATTTTGATGTTGACCATTAAGATTTACTCTGCCTAGGTTGACCAGAATAGAGGAGACAAGTTGCAACCATAAAGCAAAGAGAAGATTAGCCCAATTTTGAAATCTTGCAAACCAGCACCAAATTGACCACCACCACCACCATTCTACTCCTTTAATTATATAAATGAAATGCACCAAAAAGAATTTCAAAATTTTAATAAAAGTTTCATGCGGCCATTGTGTCGAACACATGGCAGGCAACAATCTGGTTTGGACACACACCCTCTTACCCAGCAGTTTTAAGCCTAAACCCCTTTAGTTCTTTGATGATCATTGCCCCTCTGCATCCTCTGCATCAGTGCATGTCCTTGCTTTGGCTGATTAAAGTGAGGAGAAAGCCTTTTATTCTCCATGTCGTGCACATGCCGGCCACCTTGCCCTCTCTTTCTCTGATCCCTCTCTCTCTCTCACCGAAACCATGTCCAGTACACTCCCCTCGCCACGTTGATCATCACCATGCACGGCCTGAGCTCGCGCGAAGCTGGCATTGGCCAGGCAACATGTCAACACCCGGATTTTTAAGTCCAGATGCCTATTATGCCATTCATCGCAATCCCAGGAATATTGTTGTTCCGAGACATAACAGTCGAATATCATAAGTCATCATTCATTACAAACCATACTTGTCTTACAAATTCAGACCACATGATCCATATTACACAAATAGTTGATCTATTGATCAACGAACACAGTTCATAGCGGAAGCGTAAATAGAATGGACTCTCTAGTCCACAGGCCAACGCTTGACGTTAGAAGAACTCCTAGTTGTCGTAGGCGTCCTGCTGGTCGTCACCTTGGTAGTTCTGCTCCTCTGCATATTCTGGCCATTTGAATAGCCAGGGACACAGCCGTGAGTACTTTAAGTACTCGCAAACTAATACTAGTGTAAGTACTAACAATTCTAGTAAGGGGTGCTAAGCTCTAGTTTATTTTGCATAAAGCCAATTTTAGTTCACAAGTATTTGACAAAGACTCTTCATGTGCTAACTAACTCAAGTGGGAACATTAGTGTCATTCCCACAACTCAGTTGTGATTCAAGTCAAGTCACCTTTCAATTCATCATTCATTTTCAAGAAATATCTGACACCGGTAACAGTATGGCCTTTCCAACCGTCCGTAACCGTGGACACGGCTATTCGAATAGGTTTACACTTTGCAGAGGTTGCACACTTGTGCCACAACATTTGATTTCATCCGTCGGGGGTAACCCCGAATCATCGTAACTCAGTACGCGGATCATCAACCATAACCTTTCACTTACATAACCTAGTATAGGTACCTCTCCCCATGAGCTTGGCCTCCCAGTGAAGACCAACTGTCAACCTGGGAACGCTTGGGCCATACATTCACCTCATTTCACATCATTTCTCATACTACGGAGGCAGCCTCGGCATAACCCCTATGATGCTCGTTCAGAGGGAACCCATACTAAGATGTATAAACTTCCAGTTAAGCCCTACCCATAATCAGGTATTGTGGGGGTACTCAAAAATTGGAAATGTATCGCATCCAACCCAATATCAGTTTTAGTCAAAATTCACCATATCCTTCAAGTCATATTCACCTTCAAAGATCTTTCATTGGAATGACTCATCATTCCAAAGTTTTCAAATTCATTTTAAATCACAAGTTCCCATCTAAAGTAGTCAATTTTAGTTATTAGCACTAGCACTAAGTATGAGGGGTGCTATCTTGCTTGTCCATCTTTGAGACTAACTTTGCTACTCTAGTAACACTCTAAACTTAGACCAAAGTTAACTATAAAAGTAACTTCTTCATAAATCAAGTAAAAACTTGTAAGGTAAAAACTTGGGATGGGATCATTGTAAGTAAGGTAAGACTAATGGTGCCTTGCTCATATAGAGCTTTGCACTTGCAAGAATATTAGCTTGCCTTGAGTGGGGTAGTGATCAAAGTTCTCTTCCTCCTCTTCTTGGTAGAAGCCTTCCTCCTCTTGGTATTCTACGGTACTAGCGTCTAAAAACGAGTACGAGATACAATCACCCAACAAGGTTCAAGAGCTATACTAAGCACACCATGGCTTCACACAAACTATTCTAATATCATGACACACATAACATATTATTTGAGTTTGGTTTCTTTCTTTTAGAAAAAAAAAATTTCCTCTCATTACATATGTAGATTAGGGTTTTTATTTAGTTCTTACAGGAAATAATTTCCTCTCATTGAATCTTAGTAAGATTTAATCTCTTCAAACAATCATGCATGAAATCATGTTGACCTAAGTCAACCATTCATCATCCTCATTTGGAAAAATGATTTAAATGGGGTAGAATACCTCATACCATTTGACAATACCAATTATGAGTTAATATCACCAAGTAATTTCATGTGAGAGTATTTAGACCAGGGTCACAACTTCATATGAAAGTACTTGGGACAAGATTTAAATGAGAGCAAGTCTCTCATACAATTTACTTAATAGTTTTGGACAATATCAATTGACTAGAATAGCCATATAGTCCTTTATCTAATTTGGGCCATGATCACTCAAAGTAACCCTGCCATCTTTTTACATAATCAATTAGAGTATGTGAAATGTGATCCATGAGAGTTGAAATCAACTCAATATCAATTTTGGTTGATTTTTAATAATTATTTGAATGTGAAAAAGTCTCTGACTTGTTCTTTTTGTCACATTATTTCTACAACAAATATCATGATTAGACCAGTGTAGTTGCGTAGATATTTTCACTAGCTTTCCAACTGTATAAAATTCATCAAATTTGGTTAAGCCAATTTGAATCTATTGAATTTTGAAAACAGGATCAGTATTGAATTTGAATTAAACTGGAAATTCGAATTTGAATGAAATGGGCTGGCGGAAAAACTAAACGGGCCCAATCTATTTAAACAGACAGAGTCCAGCCCACCACGCGTCCACGCACGCGTGGGCTGTCTGACGGGTGGGCTCTACCCGTCAGTCACTCATTAACCAGCGAAACGGTACGGGGTGTGTGAATCGTTGGATTAGAAGCAGATCGGACGGCTAGAGTTCATCGTCGTTGCCGGCGAGAACAGGCTACTGGCGCGGCGGCGCTAGGGGGTCGGAGAGCTCACCGGGGCTCCAGCGGCGGTGGGCAGTGTGCTCGACGAAGTGGTGGATGACGGCGAAGCTCCAGGTAGAAGTGGCGCGTCCTGGGGCGGCTCCAATCGACGGTGATGTTCTGCGGCGGTGCACGACAGTGAGGTGGAAATTGAGCGGCGGCGGTGGCTAATGTTGATGGTGGAGTGGCTCAGGAGGTCGAGGGAGAAGAGGGGAGTGCTGCGGTGTGAAGAGATCGACGAATGGAGGCGTCCTTTTATAGGCGCGGAGGTGGCCGTGGGTGCTGCGGCGAAGTCGACATGGGTGCGGCTTCTCCGACGGTCTATCGAGCTAGGCGAGGGCGCGGCGGTGTTCAGCACATCATGGCGGTCCTCTGGGTGGCGACAGCTAGGGTAGGCGGTGCCCAACTTGTTCTGGATGCTGCGAGACAATGCGCGGCAGTGGCGGGGTTTCGTCCTCGTCTCCGGCGGCGGCGGGCACGGGTCGGTGTCGAGCGAGTGTCTGGCGGCGTCGCGGTGGCACGGTGAAGCTCAACGTGCTGCGAGAGGGGCCAGGCGTTGCGTGAGGTGGCAACGCGGCGTGTGTCCGGTGCGTGTCCGCGGGCATGCGCGCGCGGCGTCGGCATGGCCTGGCCGCCATGGGCGCGAGCTGGTCTGGCGTCTGTCGTGCTCCTCCTCGACAAGGGCTTGTGTAGGACGGTGCAGTAGAGTGAGGTGGAGAGAAATGGCATGGTTGCCAGGGCTGGTGAGGAAGGGAGAGAGGAGAGGGTGGACATGGTGACCATGGCCGGCATGGTCATTGCATAGCCATGTGTAGCCCTCCACTTGAGGGTGTTAGGCTTTGGTTAGAGAGAGAGGGAACCAGGGGACAAGGTAGAGTAGTAATGGTGGAGTAGTGTTAGGCAAACACTATTTGAAATAGTGTTTGAGATTTAGGCATATTTGAAATTCCAAAATTTTGTCAAACTTGCTCTATGCAATGTAGTTCCAAAATTTGAAATTGGGTGGTTTGGATTGGTTGCAACTGACCAGAGACACTCAATGGTGGTGGTGGAATTTTAAAAATAAAAGAAATGCAAAAATTGCAAAGTGGGAGAATGTTGAAATTGTTAAAAAGTCCCAACTTTGCTTGAGCATAGTTTTTGATCCAAGATGAATTTGATATGGTGGTCTTTACCAAAGTTGTTCACCTTGATGTGTACTTGGATGAGGTGCAAAGAATTGGATTTGTTTGGTTTGAAAAACTTGAAAACCAGGGGCTCAAAGTAGTGACCAGGTTGCAAATGGCAGAATTGACCATCATTGCATGTGATCCCAATTTGAGTTCAAATTTGATTTGATTTGAAATCCTTTGATTCCAAAAGTTGTAATAAGTTACAACTAATGGTGAAAGTCCAGTTGGTCTAGGGTAAAGATTTGCAAAAATGGCATAAGCCATATGTGAGGGTTTTAAGGTTTTTCCTATTTTATTTCTTTTCCTTTTTCTTTGATTTGAAATGTGATCTTTTCTTGATCCAATTAGGGTTTTAGGGTTTAGTACATAAACACATAAGCACTCATCATGGAATATCACACAAAAATGCACACGTCCTATGCATAGCACTATATGCAAATAAAAGTTTTTGTTGGTTCTAAAATTTGGATAATTGGAATTCATCTTCTTCATTGGATTTGAAATTTGGGATGTTACACAACACGCGCCCAGAACCATGCCAGTGCACGCCCAGGCATGCCAGTCGACGTGATCAACACGCCCTGGACCCGCCAGAGCGTGGCAATGCCCCATCGCCTCAGTACCTCCCTGCATCCCTACTCCTGCATCGAGCAACGCCTCCCTCTCCTCTAGCTACTAGACACACTCCAGAGCGAGCACAAGCAACGTCGCCGTCATCCTCGTCAGAATCAAACCGCCAGTACCGTAGCACTCAATACAAGCGCCTGATTGATCCCGTCCACCTTTTTCAGCGCCGAAAGCAGGTTGAGCATCGCCATGCATTCGCCCATCGAGTGTCGTCCTTCACTTGCCCCTTCGAGCGCCGGAGACGCCGCGCCATGGACGATCCTTCTCAGCACCCACGGCACCCTCACGACCCTATAAATACAGCCCTCCCGCGTCTCAATCCTTCACACCATCCAGCTCTCCTCCCTTCCCTGCTTCTCCTCGAATCAATAGCTAGTCCAATCATCGCCGGAGTCGCCGCAATTTGAAGATCGGAGCCGCCAGTACCCGCAGGTCGCCGCCGTCGATTGGAGCTTCCTCAAGCGCTGCCACTTGTACCTATCGACTCGCCGTCCTCACCAACGTCGCCGCGCACCTCGCCGCCGATCGCCGGAGCCTCGGTATGCTCTCCCACCCCCTAGGCTCGCCGCCAGACCTTCGGCTTCTCGCCGGAGAAGACGACGATCGTGCACCGCACGATCGCGTTCTAATCCAACGCCTCTCGCTGCGCGTACCGCTTCGCTAGTTACAGAGCCACTGACGAGTGGACCCCTCTCATCAGGCAGCCCACTCGCGTTTGCCGCGTTGCTGGGCTGGGTTTCTGTGTTATTTTCGTTTCGGCCCGTTAGGCTTTTCCCGCGCGGCCTAAATTTTCAAATCTGGATTAATTCTTTTAACTCAAATCCAATGCTGATGTCAACTTCAAACTTGAATAATTTCAAATTGGCTAAACCAAATTTTGTGAACTTTATATATTCTGAAAGCTTATGAAATTATCTAAACACTCTCACTGGTCTCACACTCAAATTCATAGTACAATTCAAATGGTAAAAATGACAAGGTAGGGACTTTTCAAACTTTAAACTTTATTTAAAATTCAACCATAATTGATTTTGAGTTGATTCCAACTCTCATAAATCAAAATTGATATACTCTAATTGATTATGCAAAAAGATAGCCTAGTTGTTTGTATGATCATGGACTAGATCAAAATAATGGTTATGGAGCCATTTCTAGTCCATTTAACTCATTTTAATTAAATTGTTTAAATGGTATGAGAGCTACTCTCTCATTTAAATCTTGATCCTAAGTAATTCAATGAGAGGTAATGACCTTAGTCTAACGAACCTCATATTCTATTACTTAGTGATTTTAAATCATTACCATGCTATTCTTAAAATGCATGAGGTGTAGCACCTCATTTAAATTATACTCCCACATAATAGATATGAAATGTTGACCTTGGTCAACCTATATTTCATACCTTGTTATTATTTGAGGAGATTAAATCTTAATATGATTTAATGAGAGGAAATTATTTTCTCCAAAGAATTAATTAGCAAACCAAATCAATAATTGTAATGAGAGGAAATTATTTTTCTCTTAAATAAGAAACCCAAGTCAATCACCATGCTATGAATTGATGTGATGCTAGAATAAGTTTGTGTGAACCTTGGGTGTGTTTAGTCTAGCATGTAAGTTTGGTTTGGTGATTGTATACCTCGTCTTCGTGTATAGACGCTAGTAACGAGGAGTATCAAGAGGAGGAAGCCTACTCTCAGGAGGAGGAAGAAAACTTTGACCACTACCCTTTTCAAGGCAAGCTAATATTCTTGCCAACCACCCTAATGCAAAGCTCTACAAGAGCAAGACACCATCACACTTTATTTTATGTCTTATCAACCTATCCCATGTTTTTACTTTGCATGTATTTTGCTTATTGTATTTCAAAGTTTACTTTTGAATTATGATTCACTTGGTCTAGAGTAGAACAAGAGCATAAAAGTTAGCATAGAGCAAATCAAAGCTAGATAGCACCCCTCATGAACTAGTTGCTATTGCTAACTAAATAAAATTGACTACTCTAGATGGGAACATGTGAAATGAAATGACTTTGAAAGATTTGAAGGTGAATGTGACATGGATGACTTGGTAAATTTTAATGAAAACTGATGATTGGGTTTGAATGCGATACCTTTCCAATTATACAAGTACCCCCACAATACCTGATTATGGGTAGGGCTTAACTAGAAATTTGTGTATCTTAGTATGGGTTCCCTCTAAACAAGCATCATAGGGGTTATGCCGAGGCTGCCTCCGTTAAAAGTGAAACGATGTGAATATGAGGTGAATGTACGACCCAAGCCCTGTGCAGTTCCCGGGTTGACGGTTTGTTTTCACCGGGAGGCCAAGCTCATGGGGAGAGGTGCCTATACTAGGGTGTATAAGTGAAAGGTTAAGGTTGATGATCCGCGTACTGAGTTACGATGATTCGGGGTTATCCTCGACGGATGTAATCAAAAGTTGTGGCACAAGAGTACAACCTCTGCAGAGTGTTAAACCAATTCGAATAGCCGTGTCCACGGTTACAGACGATTGGAAAGGCCATACTGTTTCGTCGTCAGAACTTTTGTCTTAAAAAGGAATGTTGAATTGAAAGGCGATTTGACTTGAATCACAACTGAGTTGTGGGAATGACACTAATGTTCCCACTTGAGTTAGTCTAGCAAATGAAGAGTCTTCATTAAATGTTTATTGAACTAACTTGGCTTTATGCAAATAAACCTAGAGCTTAGCACCCCTTATTACAATTGATAAGTAATTACATTAGTATTAGTTTGCGAGTACTTTAAAGTACTCACGGCTGTGTCCCTGGCTATTCAAATGCCAGAGTATGAAGAGGAGCAACAGTATCAGGAAGACAGACAACAGGACGTCTACGATAACTAGGATCATCTTCTAACGTCAAGCGTTGCCTGTGGAATAGATAGTCCACTACTACTTCGCTTCCGCTATGTATTGTGTTGTTGGTCCCTAGACCCTCTATTTGTGTAATATTGGATCATGTGATCTATTGTTGTAAGACGATTATGTGTTGTAATAAATGATGACTCTATGCTACTTAACTATTATGTCTCGCAAAAACAATCTTCCTGGAATTGCGATGCATGGCATAATAGGCATCTGGACTTAAAAATCCGGGTGTTGACAGTATGATTACCTACTATGCAAGCAAAGATGAGTAGCCAACCAAAATTAAGCCAATAGTGAGAGCAACCCAAGCAGTAGCAAGGCTACTGTGGTCACATCAATCACAATCCATCCAATAAGCCAAATTTATAAGTTATCATTATCCAGAAATGGATTCAGACTTCATTTATCTCCAAATTGATCATGGAGATATCATTTCATACAAATGAATGCATATAATCAACACTGCATAAGCAGTTCATATATAAATAATCCACCAAGGCATGAATACAAGATAATCCATCAAATGGACAAGCAGTAGCATCACTGAGAGGCAACAGTAGCATGACCAATTGCATCATAGCCATTGGATCTTGTCCAATGTGCTATGAACAGAAACAGTAACACACACACACACACATGAACAACAACTAGAGAAAGTATGAACCATAGCAGTAGCTAGGGCAAGCACACCAATTAGCCAAGGATTAACCAGTAACCTAGCCACTAGCAGCTGTTGATCAAATGGATCAATTAGATCAAGCACAAGGCACAGAAAAGCATCACAAGCATGCATTGAACCAAATGGATCAAGCACAGGGCACAGGAGGGCATCACTAGCACCACAAGTGTTAGTAATGCAAGCCTCTGTCAACAGCAAGGCCACCAACAAGCAATTGGAATAGCACAGGAGCATGAACAGCTAGGAGAGAATTAAATAAAACATCAGTAAGCATATGGGCAGCACAAGGGCGAGGCAATCATAGCGCAATTGACCAGTAGAAATCGCACAGGCATCAGCATAGCATTAGTAGGCATAGATAAGCAAGAACATGGCTGCAGTAAGCATAGGCAGAGCATCATCAAGCAAGCAC
The DNA here is from genome assembly GCA_030979885.1 of Lolium multiflorum. Lineage (NCBI taxonomy): Eukaryota > Viridiplantae > Streptophyta > Magnoliopsida > Poales > Poaceae > Lolium > Lolium multiflorum. Next base: position 337,960,693 of record CM061753.1, on the reverse strand, counting down.
AGTAAGCACAAACGTAGCAGCAGCATACGCATGAGAGGATCCAGTATACAGAGCTCGAGCAGATGGAGCATATGGAGTAGAGAGAGGTAGAAGAGGAGGTAGGGTTACCTAGCGAGTCCATGGTGGCATCCATGGCGGCACGGTGGCACAGGCCAGCCACGGCGGCGCCAAACCGCGGCCAGGTCGGTGCCAAGCCATGTACCACCAGCGTAAGAGGCGGCGAACATGCGAACGTGTCCAGGAGGTGTAGAACGACGGAGGTCGTTGATGAACTCATCGGAGTCTGGCACGGGTGAGCACGCGCATGTTCAGCAGAGGAGGAGAAGATCATATCGACGCGGATGGAAGTGAGCACCGTCGCGCGCTGCGTCCAACGCGCTCAACGGCGAGCCCTAGGACCGCCGGAGACGGTCGGAGTATGGCGGCGACCGTGGCAGCAACGCCATCACCACGGGAATCGCCAGAGTAGGGTTATGGTTTGCGCGAGAGAGAGAGGAGAGCGAGTGAGGTGGGCCGACTCGGTCGGATCCCACCGAACGGGTTTGGTCTGGCCCAAGTGGGTTGACCAAGTGGGCTGGTCCAATGGTCCAGGGCATTTTTGTATTTTTACATTTTAAATAACCTTTGAATTTTACAAAATTCCAAATAATAATAAATACCTCTAAAAATTCAAAATTGGATTAGTGATTAAAAGTCATTCTTAACCAGAATAAAATAAGAAATGGAATTTACATCAAAAATTCAAATTTTGGAATTTCTGAATTTAATTATAAACTTGGAATTCTAAATTTGCAATTTTCCTTTGATATAAAAATCATGGAAAATTCCAAATGAACTCAAATATTTGTTTATCAAATATTTTCAAAATAAATTCTATTATTCCAAGTCTTTTCTTTTAAAGGAATAATATTTTCCAAAAAGGAAATATTCTAATATTCCAAAATTTCTTTATTTCCAAAAAAAAAGGTAAACTCTATTATTTCAAATTCTTTATTTGAATTAAATATTTTCCAAAGGAAAACTCTACTACTCATAAATCCTTTTCTTTTTAGAAAAGAAAACCATGTTAAAGGATTTAAAGGACTTATAAATTACTGCCAAAGGCATAAATATTTAGCTCAAACATAAATCTTAATCAATATTCCAGGGTGAGGGATTCAACATGAAATAATACACCCATGCATGCATCATTTGGATTTTATAATATTGTCCTTACCGGACAATGATGCTTCTTTACAGAAACCCGAGGTTTAGGTTCCATCCAACACATCGAACTGCATTATCTCGCAGTCACCAGGCAAATTCACCCTTGCTCATGTCATCATGATTATTTTATATCAATTTACCCGCAAAAGTACTATACTTATCATTCCTGCATTGAAAATAAAATGTTACTTTTCCAATTATGAATATGACTATGTGGTGGGCAATGGAAAGATGGTATGTGTTGATATGGTGGAGGTTCCATTGCAAGGGTTCTACTAATATAGGACTAACCACCAATGTCGTTTAGTGATTCTAGCGCCGTATATTTCGCGTTAATCATGAGATCTACAATGGCTCTGGGGAAGTCAGCTGTATCTTTTCCCTTCTACATTCAACGGATTTGATAGAGCCAGGCTGGGTGTTGTGATAACACCGCAGTAGTTTGGGAAATCCCTTTAAATCCCCATCCATGTGGATGAGAGCGCTCTACCGTCTATGATGTATTGTCCATAGCATATCGTGGGTAAAGCCGTATAAACGGAAGATGTCTACCGGGGATATGTGAGTGGGACAAATGGGTGGGCATGCAGGGTCACGGAGAAGGTAGTGATTGGCTTGGATCTTACACGTGGCCCCACACCAAGGAAGTGTGGACGAGAAACGTGTCTCGGTTGGTATCAAGGATGAGTTCTATTATGGGAAAAGTAACGCACCTCTGCACAGTGTATCAAATTGCGGCTGTCACTCCCTGTTCCGGGAAGGGAACTACGAACGCGGCAGGAAAGGAACTATGTGAAGTTCTGGTCAACCTGTGAAGACTGGCGGGCATAGTTTTCAGAATAAAATAAACCTTTTGAAGAAATATTTTCGAAACATGCATTGACCTGAGATTTTCTGATCAATGGTCGTAGCTAGTGCATCAAACACATTTTCTCTTTTGAACTTGCTGAGTACCTCTGTACTCACTTTCTTTCGACACCCTTGCTAGACTGTGACAATGAAATGGAGGCCAACAACGGAGCACCAGAAGGAGACTATGAGCTGGTCTACGAGGAACCTGATCTGTCCGGAGGAGTGGAAGGCGTGGACTACGGAATAGTCTACGGTGCTGACAACAATGAGGCGGAGGAGTAGTGTCTTACCCTAGATATCTTAGAGGCAAGCAGCGTAGTAGACCTAAATAAGTTGCTAAGCTCAGTTTGATCTTTATGTTGAGTTGTAAGAGTACTTCAGTAGTATCTCGAGGTGTTCTCATCTGATCTATGAGAATATCAACTTGTTAAGACTATGTTTGTAATATAATCTCGAGTGTTATGACCTGCAATATTTCTGTTGTACCACTCTGAGGGATGTGATATTTGTGAAGAAGTCCCTTCATGAAGATCATATCAACGACTTGTATACTACAACATGCAGTGGTATGTTGGGTCACCGCATGTTTTTTCCTTCGCAGCAAAGAAGGAGAGGACCAGCAGAAGCCTATAGTACTTAAATTTGAATGAAATATAAATGAAATTTTGAAGTTTGTTTACATTAGCTTGTTTATAGTTTTTTAAGGGGTTCTTATCAGGTTCACCGGTGTGTGCAACCTCTCCGCAAATTACAGAGTAGGTGTCGGCGCCCCGCACAACATACTGTTGGTGCACCTACCGATGCCTATTTGGAGCGCGCCAGCAGAGCTATTTTGCTTGCCGTATGGGACACGCCGACGAGCACTGATTTATGGGGAGGAGCCGTTTCGAGCCGCGCCCCCATACATCATCCCAGAAAACATTCAGCCCACACGTTTCAACTAAATTGTTCCCACCAGCAACGGCGCCGATAGTTCATGACAATCTGCCGCAAGTTCATCACTCACTCTCCCAAATGGCCGTTAGTTCAATGTCTCAGTGAACAAAAAATGTCTCACTTTCGGCCACATATTCATGAATATGAAATCAAATGGCATGCGTGGGATCCTCCACGGTGGAAACCGCCCCCTCTATGGTAGCCGACATCATCGTTGGTGTCAAGCTCGTCGCCGGTGAAGTCAAACTTACCGCCGGTGTTGCTCTCCTTTCCCGCAAGATGATGTTGCATTGCTCATTCTACCACGCCAGCGTCTCGACGTCCATCGTAGATGTGTTGGACATCAAAAGCATCAAGTCTTCTATCCGCTTCTTCGTTGCGACATTGGCCTTGAGTAGGGGCATACGCACCAGGGTGTTTGGGTGTATTATGGCCCACCCTAAATTTAGAAAAAACGTTTATAGTTAGTCATTTATGCAATTTTTTATCACATATAAGCATTGCAAAAGGAGAATTGTAAGGTGTCCACCCTACGATAATTTTGTGTGTCTGCCACTGGCCTTGAGGAGCTCGATCTTCACTTCTTGCTTATCCAACATTGATGACCACCTCGCATCGGCCTTCTCCTCCCTCGCTGCCTTGTTTTCCTCCCTCATTATGGCATTGGCGATGCACAAGTTTGCGCTCGTCAAACGCCACCTTCACCCTTGCCCAATAGGTATCCGCGTGTTGGTTCGCGCTGGTGCATCCATGCTTACCACCTTCCATGCTTCGGAGAGGCATTCGTCCTCCTTGGACCTCCACCTAGGGCCTCTACCACCGGTTCGTGCCTTCTTCTTTTCTGGCTGGCGCTTTCTTTTTTTTCTGGCCGGCGCGGGAACCGGCGGCTCATGCTCTTCCTCTTCATCCTCCCCGCCCCACTCCTCTTTCTTACTCGAAGTAGTCCTGGTACTCTTCCTACGTGTACGCTGACTGGGAGCCGGTTTGGATGAGCTCGTGCATGATGGAGTCGCCCCGTCATAAAGTACACTTTTATATTATATGAATTGGGATTTTAAGAGATTTTGATATTTTCTTCTACAATTTTGGTCAAATTTTACAAATTTAACTTTGAGAAAAACCAAAAGCGCATGGGAAAATAAAAACGGAGAGAGTAGCTAGGTAGGCGAGGGAGAGATCTGCGTAGAAATTCTAAAAGATAGCATGGAACATAACAAAGTCATGCAAAATGCATGTACCCGTTTAATGTTTTTATAAGTATTTTTTCATAAAGAAAAGTACATTTTTTTGAAATCTCGATACGATATTTTTTTCACATGAAACTATACTTGCTATCGAGTTGTGTTCCCGAGTGCACCTTTGAGTTATCACTATATAACCGCAAAACAAATACTAAAATAGCTCGCATTGTAAAACTTTTGGACCAAGAAAAAGAAACTCTCCACAACTGGATGCCGTATTACTCCTTATAGCATCATCCTAACATATACTGTTCTGTCAAGTCAAAATATATCATAAATAAGGTAGCTCAACTGAATCTTCAGTGCCCATGACAAAAGTTTTTCTGAAAGCAACCGATCTGCTGGTGTCACCCAGCTAGCTGCAGCCTCCAATAATTTCTAAAAGCTGGAAAGAGACAAAGATTAGCTTTATGGCCTTGACGCCGTTAGGAGATTAGCTACCTCGACCACCTTAATTAGCCTGTGATGCGATGCATGTCAACCTCTGACCAGCTTCATCTGCCACCTAAAACAGGTCTCGCTGGCGAGCAATGCCCAAAATGCCCTCCACTACTAGCACGAGCCTATCCAAACTAGATAGCGAGTGCTAGGAAAATGCCTTGGCACCTCTTGTGGAAAACGTTTTATCAGGACTACATTGCATCCTACACGCTTTCACAAAAGGGATTGCATTGTACACATGCTGCTAGAGCTGGACCTTATCGTAACTTGATTCGTTAACATAATATAGAAACACCCAGCCTAAAATAACAGCTCCCTTGGAAACCATGCGTTTCAGCCAGCAATCAAGCACTTCCCTTACTTCAGTCTTGGAAGGTAAAAAAAATGTAGGATTGCTTGGTCATGAATTTGAGATAGAAAAGTTAGCATGGATTGGAGGAGTTCGAAACTAAAAATACAGCATGCATTAATTGGGAAGAGTTTCAAAAATTAAGCTTTTAGTCGACCGTAAACGCCCACGCCACTATATCTATATGCATTTTGTTTGGCAAGTTCCTACTGGCAATACCTAGTTGTCTCATCGTCATTATTGTTTGCCTCAAAGTCTTCCTAAGATGTCCCTTCTATCAACTCATGTAGGAAATGACATGGCAAAATTAAGAAAAAAGGCCTTATGCATGGTTGGAACGGATGGAGTTGTGTACAAATGTCAGGGTGATTGACTCGTTCCGTCACACATAAGCACCAAAATGTGGGCGTTTGAGATTTTGCTGATCATGCGTCGATGCAATAGTAATCAGAGATCATAGGGGCAGGAGTCCATCCGAATACGTATCTAGCAGATATCGTCACCCTAGCAAGGAGTATTGCTAGCCTTGCAGACACAATTTTTTTTTGCGAAACACGTACAATCAAAGACGTTCACACATACGCACAAGAGCCCCTAAACTACTCCAGACTGATAATTCAGAAAACAATCTAATGTGTCGCATAAACCGATCTTCCATAATGAAATAAAAAAAAGATACTAGCAAAACCATCTTTGAAGGCATGCCACGGAGTAAAACAAGTTAGAGGAGACGAGATCGATCGAGTGGTCTCCGTTTCGAGACTGTCTCCGACAGAAAATTCTGCAGATATGTCCATATCCTATTTCATTCCTGTTTTGAAATCTTGTTGTAAATCAAAAGAAGTACTCCGTGGACGCAATTTCCTTTGGAAATGGACAAAGCTCTACTTTTGCCATGGTAGATATCTGAGCCCCTTTTGGTAATTTCGTCGTCCACAACCAGCATGCGACTCGGTAGCGGCGCAACAGTGCAAAGCCTTCTGTCCCGATCCGGCCGGAGAATCTTGACGCTTAATCCCGACGTGGACGCGTCGGTTCGCCACGGCCAAAGGGGCACAACCGTCATTTCCTGGCAGTGACGGCTGACGAACCGGATGCCGTCATTTCGTTAACCCGGCGGATCCTCTGCGGCCAGACCCGTGCATCAACGTCCACGAGCTGACTAAAACTGTGCACACGGGATCCGGGGTGGGGCCCACAGAAGCTCGACGCGGCAGGGCAGATGATTGGTTTATCCGCCAACATCTCGGAGCGGGCCCACCTGGCCGTGGTGTCAAGCTTTCTTCACGCGATCCTGGGAGATTTTGGGGGTTGCTTGCCCATGATGCGAGTCATCCCATTATTGTGATCGACATCGACAGATCGCTCTCAGAACTTTCCAGACGACTACTTATCTTGGGCGATCAAATGATGTTTTGTTATCTGTATCTTGCTTGGTTTTTGGATAAAAAAGGATTTGCAAGTGGAATAGGACGCGCTATTCACTCTCCAAGCACAAAGTTGGGCCATCCCAAAGTCCAGATTACCCCTGTTTTTTTTAAAGAACACTCTGGACCATCTTTTTCTAATATGTGTTTGTTGGCAATGTGTGAGGTGATGACCTAGATGGAGAATATAAACAATAAACAATTGGGGAACAGAAGGACAGACATGAGCTTTACACATTGTTGCCGCGCCGTAGCGGGCTAAGGGCATCTCCAACGGGGCGACCCATCCCGCGCCCGCGCGTCCGGATGGGTCGAGCCGGACAAAATCCCGGCCCAACGCGGAGACGCACCATGCGGACGGCCGCGCGTCGGAGCAGCAAACCGGCCAAATCGGGCTAGGTTTGCGTGGCGATGGCACGCGCCGTCCGCTCGCGTCCGGGCGGGTCGCCTCGTCTCCCTTGGGGCCACCGGTCGGTGGCCGGGAGGCTATTAAATGGGACGGAGGGATCTGTCTCCGGTCCCACTCCACTCAACGCCGCCATGGCCCCGACGGTTCGCTTCGGGAGCCAACGACGACGAGGCGAGGCAGTGCCGTCGTCCGCCGCTGCGGTATCCGGAAAACAGGCGGCCTCCACATCGGAGGAGCCGCCGCGGCGCGCGGCATTGCCGCAACCGCCGCCGCCGCTGCTCGAGCCGGCAGTCCTCGGAGGAGGACCCGACCTCCGCGCCGTCTCTCATCTCGGCGGCGGAGGCGCGAATGGCCGCACCTCCATGCGGCCATTCGCACCTCCGAGATGGAGGGCGGCCCGGCGGTGGAGGAAGCCGAGGGCGGGTTGTACGCCCGGGCCCGCGCCGGCGCGACGGGAGGAGGAAGCGGCGCGGCGGGAGGCCGAGGCGACGCGTCGGCGAGGAGCGGCGCGAGGCAGCGGCGGAGAGCCGGCGCGCGAAGAGCGCGCGAGGGGCCGCACAGAGAGAGAGCGGCAGCCGCTGTCGGCGCTTTGCAGCTCCTCGACCCCTCTCGGCCTGGGGAGGCCCCCTTGGCCGGAGACCCCGGCGCGGTCGAGCCACAACGTGCCTCGCCGCCGGGGACGTCGTCCACGACGACGACGGCGACAGCGGGGGCTAGGCGGCGCACCGGCGACCGCGCGACCAAACCCTAATAGAGGGTTTTTAGTTTAAATTTGAAAGCCCATATAGGGGCTTCTTTTGTTAGTTATTTGCCCAAAATAGGGCTATGTACAAATTTTCCCAAAATAGGGCATATGTTTAATCAAATTTCGTTTAAATTTGCATTTTTTTCTTTTGTTTTGCTATTTCTCCGATTATGCGATGCGTCCGCGCGTTGGGCGCAGCGTGCGACCCAAACGGACACGCAGACGCGGGCCACTGTCCGCGTGTCCACTAGGCCACCCAAACACCCCAAAACGGATGGCCCAGCGTGTACGTTTGGGTCGCGCGATTGGAGATGCCTAACATACTAGTCATCCTGTCCTATCTAACAAAATGGGAAAATACCGAATTTATCTATTATCGGGTTCAAAGTTTCTTGCATGGAGTATTTATATATATTTTCACTAGACATGCATCAAAATGTGGTAGAAATAAGTGAGTATAAAAGATGGAATTCACCCAAAATTATGTGAACATAGCGGTGTGATTTCTATGCCACTCACTCCCTCCGGTCCAAAACAAACTTGTTTCATAAACATGCAACTTTCAAGATACTTCCTCTGTTCTAAAATACTTTATGTTTTAGGGCTAAAATTTATTCTATGTTAGTCTATATTTTAGCTTTGTAATTGACAACTATGCAGAAAATGAAGCAGTGCTACTTTTTTTATTACTCCCTCTATCTCACTTTACTAGTCCTGAACATGTACCTAGGTCGTCAATTTGATCTATATAATATAAATTATATAACATAAAAATTATACCATTAGAAAGTATAAAACCTAAAGTTTCTAATGATTTTTTTTGTAATATATATCTTATGTTAAGTTGGTCAAATTGACGACCTAAGGATACACATAGGACTAGTAAACTGAAATGGAGGGAGAGGATGTCATTAATTTCAATGTAGGTTGGATTGGTTGAATTAATAATAATAAATGTAGTACTAGTTTTTCTCAATTTTTTAGGATGTAAACTAAATCAGAACGGAGGAATTATATCTTTGATAAAATGTCTAGATACATATGAATATGCGACAACTTATATGGAACGGAGGGATTATGGAACAAAATCCTAACATTATGAAAATCCATATGATTTTAAAATTCTACGTGACAATTTAATGCAATATCAGTGTTCGAACTTGTAACAAATGACACACTGTTTAGGGAAGAAGAAAATTCAGCGCAAGTCTGAAATGTTTAGCGCCTACTTTTCACGGCTGACTTCCGAGTCCCAAGCTTACCAACGTTGCAGCCTGCAGGTTGATCAGTCCTGTGGCGTACGTGACCAAGCAAGCCACGTACAGCAAGTTCACGGCAGTATGGCAATACTTTTTTCTTTTTTCCGGAACAGAGGTAAAAGCATTGTCTCATCACATTATATTAATTGAAAAGGAGTTTAACAACATCCTGGAGTTGAGGCTGCAGGTGGGACTATTCAACTCACATGGATCAATTCTCCCTTAGCCTACGAATTTCTCTCTAGAGGAAGAAGGATATCTCTGGCGGCTGGATGAACGAGAAGATGGCTTCACCGAACACATCGTGCAACGATGCCAGGAGATGCCCAGCGTCTTGGTCCTCCTTCCAGGCCTGCCTCAGCACCGCGGACACCATCTGGGCGTGGTGGTTACCTCCCTGGTCTCTCCGGATCAGGCCTGCTGCTGCTATGCCATCCGCCATTTGTCCAGACGAAGATGCTTGCATCATGCTGGGGTTGGGTAGCTGCATGGAGAAACCGTCGACGCTTCCTGGCATGTTTCCTGCCATTGTAGCGGCTGGAAACATGGAGCTCATCGGCACATCGGATGCCATCTTCTTTAGAGGTGGCTGGGATGCCGAGAGATCTGTACTAGACTTCCGTTTATCTGAAATGTGCACAAGGATAACAAGCCATTAATTTTAATGATTTCAGCCTTTTGTGTATTATGTGCATCCAAGATGAGAAGCTGCATGAGGGCAGGTTTTATTGGATTTATTGCCGAGTAATAACTAATAATACATCGATATACGGTAAATATAGCGAGCACTTACTTGGGTTGTTAGTTGCAACTCTTTTATTACTCCTCAAAAGTGGCTGAGTTGACGCAGAGAGCAAACCAGGAAATAACTTGAGACGCTCATACAAGCATTTGCCTGCAGCACACTGAAAGAATGGATCTCGCAGTAAGCAACAAAATAGCCATTGGCAGGTGCACCATAATGTATTATGCTTCGGTAAGTAAATAATAAAACCAGGTGCTAGTGCGCATGCAAAGGAAGATTTTTTTCTTTACTAGCCCACACTTACTGAGTTTAAACAACATAAAACCATATATCCATTAAATCCCTACACCTAATGAGATCTGACAATAGGGTGACACATGCCAATTGACTGGTGGGACTACAGCCTCTCAACTTCTCCATCCGCCTAGCACAAACCATATTCAGTACCATATAAGGCACACCAATTCACATGTGGGTCCCATTTGTTATATTCTGTTTGGAGTAAGATAGGTGAGACCTACGGTTTTCTGTTTTCTGTTAATGCTTTTGCCTAAGTAAATATGGATCAGTGCAAAAAATTGAATCAACCCAAGTTTCTAAAATGTGCTCTATACTGTGAAACTAACCAGCAGGGCACCGTAAACCCGCCATGCTTCCTTTCTTTTCATTTCATTCGTCTGTTTCTCAAGTTGCAATTCCGGATCCAAAAGTTGCATGTACGGCTGAAGGTTGGGCAAAAGCAGAAGTCTAACCTGGTAATCAACAAAAACTGTTAGCGAATATTTCAGTATTCCTCTAAAGTTTAACCTAACTGGAGACTGAACAGGACCTACCGCACTAGTCCCCAATGCAGATATCCCTTGAACAGCACCATAATGCTGTGTCAATGCTTTGTGAGGATCAAGAAATGCATTGATCAATGTCTTTGTTAACCGGATTTGGAGATTGTGATATGCATGGCCATATCTACACAAAATCATTTCGAGTAAATTAAGAGCAACAGAAAATGCACAAATGTTAAACCAAGTATTAACTTTTTCCAGCAAATGGCCTACACAAGTATATGAACAATATAGCAGTTGATTTAGTGAATGTTCGTAAAGACAAAAACTGCAGTCCTGTGAAGCAGAATAATCTAATAAGTGGTTCCACTTTTACCATTTAAGTATGAAATTGACAATGGTCATGCCTCGTTCAAGACAACACAAACCTAAGATAGAATCACGAATAAGAAATAAAAAATCTAACGGAAGAATAGTAAGGAATGGAGGTCAGACCTCTAGTGACTTACCCTCAAGGTGGCGCTCCTCCTTAACTTGGTACAGGAAAAAATATACTATAGCACACTTTATAAAGCATACACAATTTCATAGAAGGAACTATATTGAATTCGTATGAGTGGTCCTATAGATTAAAGTCTGGGATATGGAGTAAAGAGCTTACAGAAGTTGCATAGATTCTAAATAATCACATCTGAATCTGGAATAGAAATTGAATATTGCTATACTTAAATCCTGAAAAGCTCATTATACACTCACTTCCGACATACTGAAGCAACCAAATTCGCAGAGAAGTCTCTAAGCTCCCAATGGTTGTCAGAAAGCCTGTGCCCTAGCCTTTTTGCAACGATGCACGTGATCATTGATGGCATTAACTGATGCAACTGGCAATGAAAACAAGGATTACTTTTAGAAGGAATATGCTGAAAGCACAATTATGCAATGCTTTAGCGAAACAAATGGCATGCAAAAGTACCAAAACTTGATGGCCAACCACTTACATATGGTTCAATATGAATGTGTGGATTGCGGAGAAGGCTTTGGACAACACGCATGAGAGCAAATAGAACAGGAAGGTCAGCCAAACTCCTGGTAACCTGAAATTTATACAGATGGGCAGTTTAACGTAACGCCAGTTCAGCCACACTGCTATGAAATTAAGATCACGACCTCATCTGCAATGAAGTACGAAAAGTAAGGGACCAGCGGATGAAGGCCCGAGTCTTTTGACAAGCTCACTAATGCTTCTCTAAAAACTGGGGTGCTTGATCTGCTCATAGTAAGCTCCGCTATTTTATCGAAGTACATCTGCAAAATAAAAAAAAGGAAAGAACGTAAATATCTCGTAAAGATCTACATTAATAGGTAGGTATGTACATATATCATAATCATAATACCTGAAGTTCTCTAGATAATATATGCTTAACAGGAAGCTTTATGTCAACTGGTAGTCCATCATCCTTCACATGCTCAGTCCTTTTATTTTCCGCTGGTGCTGAAATTGCTGAGGCAAAACAATGGTTGTCAAAGAAAACGAAAATTTCAAACCGATACAAGTAAAAAGAAGATCGGCTATAAACAAACGATGGACCTAAGGACTTTTCATACATGCCATAGGGGAAAAGAAAATTCCCTTCCCCTCCCCCCCTCCCAACTAGTTCCGTCATCTAACACACCCCCTGAATTCTAAAATGAACTACTCCGTACAAGACATTCTCAATGTCAAAAACCCCGTAGGAAATTCCATTAAGGTTTTCCACCGACATGGCGGCTAGATACACCTTGAGCTCCCCAGCCTCCTCCTCACCCGATGACAGAAGCAGAAAAGTGCTATTTAACCAGCTCAGCAGGAATCTTGACACCGCAGCACCAGCCACTCGCCCTCCTTGCTAGCGCCACTTCCGGGTGCCAAACTCTGGTGCCACTTCTAGACGCCGAGCTCTGGTACCACTCCAATCTCCAGAACAATGCGCATGAGTGGAGGAATGGAGACGAAAAGAAGTGGAGTTGGAGGAAGAAAGATACAGGCTGGCGTGCATGCCCTTGCATTTTTATGAGTCTGGGTAGATTATTATTTGTTGATTTGATGGCTTTGACTGCGGATAGGATCAACTTGACGGCACGTCATGTACAAAAAGGCAGGCTTGCCTTCAGAACAGGGTTGGCAATAGATAGGTGTGTAAAATGGACTTTTCCGCTTCATAGCTGATCTAGCTCTCATCCTCTCGCCAAAAAGTTGAAAAGAATGAATATATTCCTTGGCAGACAGAAATATGAGCAGAACTTGTGGAGATGTTAGAAGTGAGAACAAGACATTGTGATTAATATAGGAGCTAACCATCGATAGGAGGATTCTCTGGAATTGCAGGCTGGACGCCCTCAATTGCTAGCCAGTGTGCTACAACTGCTGTGTCAAGAGGAGCTTTCGGTAGAGGAGCTTCAATAATCTGCATGCGGCAGACATATCTCCAATTCATTACCAAAATAAAGTAAGTGTCAATTTATCTGATTCATTTATCAATAATGTCCTTACCTCTTTGAAGTCGACTTCCCTGTCATCGATATAGAAGAGATCCTTATGGCCCACAGCTCTTTTAAACCGCAAGGGGTCACCAGAAGCAAATCCGTATACAGGCTGAGTGAAAATCCAAAGCATTAAAGCACATGGCATCAGCTAGACTGCTTGAAAACTTGTTAACTTGCTTCCTGAACTAAATCAAGGGAAAATGTACCAAAATGATTTAACTACCCAAGTCAATTTTCAAGGCATACTATGTCTAGTTATCTACCAACTCTGCATTCATCATCCTATTTTTTATTGTTCGAAGGAAAGGCACCTCAACATTCCTGAGGCTGAGAGCACTGTCAACATCATCTGCAGTCAGAACTGTCCTCTTTGCATGCCGCATACACTTGATGGCCTCCTGGAACAATGCACAACACACTTAAATTAATATAACATAATACCAAGGAGCAATGATAGATCTTGAACATGTGAGCTACAATTAAAGATAGAGCAGGAATATCATATATTTTCAGGAATCCACGGAAACTTCTTGACTCTTGAGTGATGAAATTAGCGTTTGTAGACAGGAGGCGGACTGCGTAATCCAATATTTAAACAGCTATTTCCCCCTTACTGCAATTTGGTCCACCGTCCTCACTCAACCACGTCGTGAAATATACCCTCACAGTTCTTAGTTTTATCGGCTTTCATTAAGGACCATTGGATTGCGGTGGCACAGTGCAGCTAGCTTACCTCCAACCGTTCTATCCTGCAGTTACCCAATCCCCACTCGTCTTCCTGCCTAAACTGCTCTTTTAACCTCTTTCCTATATCCACCTATGCTAAACCTTATGCATTTATGCTTTAGGTTAGGACATTGCTGCTTTCCAGCTACTTTTTACTTTGCTTAGCGGATTTAGTGCAAACATGATTTAAGCAGTAGACTGTTTGACCATAATGCAATCCAATGTATCTCCCATATCTAAGCTAACCGTGTAAAGCTGTGTGTAAATTAAGGTTCACATAATTAGCGGTGAGCTCGTGATACATACCCAGTTTTTATTGAGAGCGTTTCACGCCCATGGATAGAGATTAGTTCTCGGCTCTGAACTGAGATGGAATATTCAGATTTGTGTATGTATTTTAGATACCTCGACACATTCATCATAGTTGCTTACTATGACCATGATCATGTTGACCTTCCTAGAGAGAGTTATATAGCCACTATGCATACATAGGGACTGAAACTTTGTTTAGCGCTTCTCATACCATGGCAATCTTTCATCTACTGAAAGAAGTGCTCTAAACCTTTCATCTACTGAAACAAGTGCTCTAAACCTTTCATCTACTGAAAGAAGTTGCTCTAAACCTTTCATCTGCTGAAATAAGTGCTCTACTTAATTGACAGTCGGTATGGGTTCTAGCTGCCAATCCCCTTCAGATTTGACGGATTGATTGTACCAGTTTCAATACTCTTTAATCACAGGCTTGGGCTATAAGCTGATCTCCCCTAATTGTACATTGCATCCAAATCCAAACTCCATAGGACCAATAACAGGTGAATCGGGGTAAGGATTGCAGGGGTGATTCGAGAATAAGACAGCAGCAAGGGGGCAATGGCGGACCTGCATGATCTCCCGGAGGCGGTACTCGACGTCGGGGGCGAGGGCGGCGGAGACATCGGCGGGGAGGGTGGGGATGCCGACGCTCTGCGCGATCACCTCGATCGTCTCCTTGGGAACGATGCTCATCCCGCCCTTCCAGTAAACCCTAGCCTCGCTCGGATCCCGCGGGAGCAAGCCCCGGGAGAGGAGGTGGGGCACCGGCGGGAGGCAGAGGTGGGGTCCGGCGGGAGGAGGCGGGGGCGCTGGTTCGTGGGCTTGGCAGCGGGGGCGCTGGTAGGCCGGCTCGTCGGCGACGGCGACGGCGACGGCGACTGGCTAGGTTAAGAGGGGGGCGGGGACGAGCGGGTCGGTTCGGGACGGGGAGAGGGTTAACCTGGTTGCTGACTGGGCACGGTGACGTGGAGAGAGTGCTGACGTGGATCTTCTAGCTGAGCAGGATTCCGTGGAAATAATGATGACATGGAGCTGCTCACCTGCTGGGTAGCACAAAATGCACAACAAAATTTGTATATGAAAATATTATTATGACACATAGGCCATGTACATCCACCATGACACCAGATTATACAAATACAAATTCAAAACTCAACTCTACGTATGAAAAGTTGAAAACAAATAAATCTAGCTACGAGGGTGTCTCGTGTGCTTAATGACATAAGCTATTTGCGCAGGGTCTTTGTTTTGTTTTGCGTAAGATTTTTTTTGTTAGAGTGTTGGTGAGTGTGAAGACAAGATAATGCGAGACAGAGGAGGTGGGACCCACATGTCGGTCCTCTCCTCGTGACTCCCTCCGGTGCCACGACCCACCAAAAATCACAGAAATCCCCCCACCAAATTCCTCACCAATGGCATGAAATTCCTCCCTGGGCGCGTCTCCCAGCACCTCCTCTAGCATGAGCGCCACCGGCGGCGCCCAGGCCCACCATCGCTACCACATGACTACCCTTCTGCTCGTACATGGAGGAGGTCAAAGACGGCGGTGTCAGCCTCACTGTTCGCACCCGACTCGCCCGCCTACGTCCAACACCGGCCTGACTCGCGCGTCGTCCGCACGCGCTCGACTGGCCCGCATGCGACGTATTCCTCTCTGCACGCTACCCCCGCGCCCGTCTGCACGCCCTCTCTGCTAGCGCTTGACTCGCCCACCGTCCATGCGCGCCTAGAACCGACTTGACTTTCCTGTCATTCTTGTGCTCTCGACTCCTCTGCACGTGCCCGACGCAGTCACTCCGCAAGATAAGCTCGCGCCCCTCTGTGCGTGCCCGACACACCGGGGCGGGGGTACTAGCAGAGGGTTGGAGCGGGGGTACTAGCAAAGAGCCAGGGCGGACATGCTTGGGAAGGATGAAGGCCGAGCGATGTTGGAAGTCGTGGCTGCGGTGATGGAGAGGAGAAAGAAAGGACGAAAAGGGAGAAATGAAAGATGAAAGGGAAAAAAGATGGAGTGGCTGACATGTGGACCCTGCCTCCACCTCATCTCCACGTCCACGTGTACTTCCAACTCGGCACTGACAAATGGACCTCATATGTCAGGACCACTCTCAACACGCTATCAAGCGAACATTAGTGCGATTTGTGACTCCATGTCCCAAATTTGGTAGCTTTTTGCAAAAGTTAGCAGTACAAGTACTGACATGTTACCCTAGTCCAAATTGTGGTGGTTATTTATAATTTATTGCCATTAGCTTCCTTTTTATCTTTTTTAGTTGGGCATGGTTTTGTTGTTGTCTCAACATTTTTCTTTGTTCTGGCTCTTGTATGGTTGGTAGCTTTATTTATAAAGTGGGGTGAAATTAACCCTATTTCGAGGAGGAGGTTTGGAGAAGAGACAATAGTTTGATAGTTGTGCTAGTTGTTGTTAGAGAAAGGACTAACCTACAAATTGACCCAGCAAATTTGGGAAACTTTAACAATAATAGTAGTTGATAGAAAGAAAAATTATCAAAAAAAAAACTCAACTTTCGTGTTTCTTTACCGCAAATGCTAATCTCCAAGCAAAAAAGCAAAAGATTATTTTTTTGGAGAGAAAGTAAAATAAAATTATGTTCCTCTCAGTTTGGAGCGGTGAACCATCTCAATTATAACTCTGAAATAATAGGCTCAAGCCCGGCCCGACCTAACCAAATACCCACCAAGCCCGTCGGGCCACGGGTTGGGCTGTAGTGCAAAATCGTGTTTTCAGCCTACCCAGGCCCGGCTGTCGAGCCAACATTTTAGGCCTAGGCCCAAGTTTTTTAGGCTGGGCTTCGGGTTGGGCCTCGGGCCGGGCTGCCCATGGCCAGGTATTCTCAATCCCTAGAAGGCTAGACACGCAAAGTGCAGATAAATCCCCAAAAAAAATACTCTTACCAAGGGACGAAATGGAAGGCAATGGGGCGCTGACATAGGCATCCCCAATGGGCCTGCCGAATATAGTACCCAGGGTTTACTGAAGGCCCACGACTCGAAGAATAAGAAGAATCGGAAGCCCAAGTGGATATTTAGGAAAGTTAGAGTTGTATTAGAAGACGATGTTTGTAATCTTGCGGGATGGGTTGGAAACCCTCCCGGACTCTGTAACTATACGAATCCCTCGACTCCACCTCCTATATAAGGAGGAGTCGAGGGACAAAGAAAGCATCGAATCATTGTCTCTCAAACCCTAGTTTTCATAATCGTCGAGTACTTTTCTGAAACCTTCGAGATCTACTTGCCCTCTACTTCCAACTAAACCCTAGTCTACAACCCGTAGGCATTGACAAGTTAATCCCTTGTCAATTGGCGCCGTCTGTGGGGATTAGAGGCATCAAGGATCTGGTCTCGATGGCACGTTCAAGATCATCGACTTCATCAACAGCAAGCAATGCGATGGATCGAGGTAAAGCGCTGTCTGTCGAGTTTGTTCCTCACCCGCCCTCCCGTTTGGATGCATATGCGTATCTGGAGGAGCCTATGGAGATGACGTTCGGAAGATTCCACTTTCGCATCGAAAAAAAGGGAACGTATTGTCTCGAAATTCCGATATCGTCGGGATTGTCGGCGGTCGATTCCGATTTTTCGAATTCAACATCGTCGACCAAGTCAGGCGAAGAGGAGACTTCATCGCCACGCTTCATCAGCACCAGGGCAAGCGAAAAGCTCGCCAAGATCTTCAGCGACATGTCTTTCGAGTCATCTGCGGACTCCTATATAAGCGATGACTCGGCGAGATTCGACTTCATCGACAAATCCACTACGGTGGGCAAGGTCTTCACCAATCTTTATGATGGTGTCACCAAACCAACCAGATCGAATACAAAATACCATCAGATTTATGCCATCGGAGAGCCAAGCCACGATCGGAGGAAACATCGGAGGCTTTCGACGATTTGGGAAATCCATATGTCGATCCCTCGATTTACGACGAGGTCTAGGCAACAAATATATCGGATCGAGCCTCGCGATAGAGTTCAACTCCCGCAGCAGCATGGGATAAAGCCATAAGAGCTATGGATGGCTCGGAACCAATGGCCACAACAGCCACACGCCAGAAGAGTTGCAAGCATATCAATATAGGCTCGCACGGCTGCGAGGAGTGGAAAACAGAGAGCTGCCCGGAAGAAAGGCAGCCTCTGCGTCCAAGGCGAAGGCAGAGTTGAGTCGACAATGGGAACCTCGGGAGATAGCCACAGGGAAGCTCGAAACAGAGCAAGGTCAAGGTTGCAACATATACCTGAAGGAGAAAGAGAGCACTTGGTTCAAAATCTCGACATGTCTTTTATGTCGATAGACACGAGAGGGAATATTATCCCCAAGACACCAGAAGCTGGGTATATGGCGACACAAGCCTTTATCCTTGCGTCCAGGCCACCTCCAGGAGATCCAAGGGAGGCACTGTACAACATGGCAATGGCAGGAGTTGGAGCCATGGGAACGGCGTTCGTATCAACACCTCCCGAAGGAACAACAAGACAAAATAGTCCACGACCTGCGGCAGCAGCAGCAACGACTCCCGAAGGAACAAGTGGAGCAAGAGACACGGCAGCGCAGGCAAGGGTGGACAGAGCACGGCAAAATAGAAGGGAGCATCGGCACTCCCGAACTAAACGATGGATATGTGCGGTTTGCCATGCTTCACGAGGTACGAAAAACTTGAGTCCCTTCGGGTTTAAGTTGCCCGATAACTTCAAGAAATTCGACGGCCTGCAAGATCCAGAGGATTGGCTAGTTGATTACCTCGAGACGGTGAAGCTCACTAGAGGGACCAGAGCAACAGCTATGCAAAGCATCCAGTGCATTTAAGTGGTGCACGCGATCTTGGATCAAGAAACTTTCTCAGGATCTATCGACAATTTGGGATAGCCGAGGACATATTCGTCAAGAATTTCCGGTCCACTTGCAAAAACCATCGCTAGAGGAATTACGGGCATGTCGACAAAACGGACGAATCAATGAGAAAATATATCCAGAGGTGGAATATCATCAAAAACTCGGCAGAAATATATCGACGAGAGAGCGATAGATCGTTTGTCGCGGGAATCGAGGCGGAGATTTTGTCGAATATTTGGGGAGAATCAATCCAAAGACAGTGTCATTGATGGAGATAGCAAACAGATGGCAGATGGAGAGGATGCTGTTCACAACAAACGGCATAGGTCACCAGAGGAGGACCGCGGCCGAAATTATCAAAATAGGCGACGATTTCCTCGACGTGCTCGGGTTATGATGCACACGGGCAAATTTCGGTGGCTTCCGAGCGAGCGCGGGAGAAACAATAGAGATGATTACCGAGAGGAGCAACAGCGACGAGGCGACAATAGATGACTCGAAACAACAGGCAAAACACCGGGTCGATGTTTCAGAGGCCTTTCGTGTCTCAGGAGATGATGAATGGGCCGTGTCAAATGCATTTTATCTTGACAACAACGGGAAAAGACAGTCGGGACATTTGCAGAAGTTGCCGAATTTTCGAGCAATGTTAAGGTGGGCCGGGCATGCCAATGCTCAGGCAGCACCCAGAAATCCTTAGGGGCCCAGGAGTGAGATTCACATACCACCCCCTCCCGCAATTACGGACGATAATCGACACCAGCTCAGAATTGCGGCAGCACCCGCACCACGGCCTTATGTTGATCCCAATTCCAATGGAGCGGTCTCGATGATTCAGAAAGGCAGGCCATCCAATAGAGCTCAGAAAGTAATCTCGCGACAGTGTTCATGGCAGAGAAGATGCCTCCACCAACGAGTATCTTAATTGGTCGGGGCAAGATATTGGCTTCACAATCGCGGATCATCCACAGCAAGTTCCTCGACCAGGCCAATCGGCACTCATCTTACCCGCAGTAATTGCAGGATTCGACGTATCTCGAGTGTTCATAGACGGCGGCAGCAGTTTAAACCTTATGTATGCAGATACATTAAGTAAGATGAACATATCCCTAGCAAATCTAAAACCAACCAACACACTATTCCACGGCATTACACCAGAGAAGCCAAGTTATCCGCTGGGGAAGATTAATCTCGATGTTCGGTTGGCACCCGAAAACTACGAATAGAGAGGCTGGAATTCGAGTCGTGGATTTCCCATCACAATACCACGCTTTGTTGGGACGACCAGCATATGCTAGGTTTATGGCGGTACCACATTACACGTACTTGTTATGGAGGATGCCTGGGCCTAAGGGACCAATCACAGTCAAAGGAAGCTTTGCGCTAGCCGATAAGTGCGATAAGGATTTTCATCGATATCAGAAACTTTCGGGATGCAAGCGAGAATATATGGCGTCCAAGGCTCACGATGACTATGATGTGCTGCCAGATGTAGGAAGGCCAAACAAAGAATCAACTTTCAACACTGAGAAAAATTCTAAGAAGGTGCAGATTCACCCGAAGAAAACGACGTCCATCGCAAAGACATGGACCTCGCATAGGAAAGCGCTCGTCGAGTTCCTCCGTGAGAACCTGGAAAATCTTCGCATGGTGTCCAGGTGACATGCGGGAGTACCCGGGGAACTTGCCGAGCACCAAATAAACTTGGATCCACTAGCGAGACCAATCAAACAACCTTTGCGGCGTTTTTCGGAGCCAAACCGCAAAGCTATGCTGTCAGAAATAGATCGACTAAGAGAAGCTGGTTTTAGGAGCTGCATACAGAGGCCACATGGGTAGCAAATCCAATGTTGGTGCCGAAGAAAAACACTAAAGTCCTTCGCATGTGCGTCGATTTTACGTGTCTCAATAAACATTGTCCAAAGGATCACTTTCCCCTCCCGAGGATCGACCAAATCATCGACTCCACGGCAGGATGTGAACGTCTTTCCTTCTTGGATGCATACTCTGGTTATAACCAGATCAGATTGAAAGAAGAAGATGAGGTCAAAACAGCTTCATCACACCTTATGGCGTGTTTTGCTACAGACAATGCCTTTTAGTCCCAGCAGGGAACAACATACCAGAGGATGATGCAAAAGTGCTTGGCGACACAAATTGGGAAAAACGTATAAGTGTACATCGACGATGTCGTCATAACATCAAAGAAACGACGCTAATTGAGGATCTGAAGGAAACTTTCGACAACCTTGACAAATTCTGCCTCAAGTTGAACCCGACGAAGTGTTCCTTTGGCGTCCTGTGAGGAGAACTTCTTGGTTTTTTGTTTCAGCGAGAGGGATTGAGGCAAATCCCAAAAATCCAAGCGATCGTAACCATGAGGAAGCCAACAAAGTTAAAGGAAATACATCGCTTAATCGGGCGAGTCGCAGATTTAAGCGATTTGTCGCAGCTGGGAGAAAAGCGTTACCGTTCTATGCTTTAATCAAGCAAGGGGAGAAATTCCGGTGGAACGAAGAGGCCGATAGAGCTTTCGAGGATTTGAAGCGCACAATTTCGACACCACCAATCCTGGTGGTGCGAAAGAGAACCTCTCTGCTATACATCGGCCACACCCCTGTGGTTAGCACGGTGCTAGTCGTTGAAAGAGAAGAAGAAGGAAAACTCCATGGAGTGCAAAGGCGTTATATTTTATCGGTGAAGTTTTATCTCCTTCGAAACAGGTACCCACAGTACCCAAGTTAGCATATGGAGTATTCACGACGGCAAAGAAAATTGCGCCACTATTTTTCACACACCCGATCATAGTGGTCAATGAAGCACCTCTATCACATAATAACCCAGAAGCTACGGGACGTGTCTCCCTTTGGGGAATAGAACTCTCCCCTCGGGACATCACGTATGAAAAAGAAAACAATCAATGTCGCAATTCTGCCGATTTTAGCAGGTGGTGGAGTTACAAATACAGGACCCCAGTTGTCGAGAACCTGGACCATAAACTTCGATGGATCTAAGAGAGTAGAAGGAGCTGGTGCAGGGGTGATACTCATATCACTGAGCGACAAATTAAAGTCGTCCTACGGATGACGTTCGCGAACGCATCTAACAATGAAGCAGAATATGAAGCCCTTATACACGGGATGAAGATGGCGAAAGCTTGCGCGCAACTCGACTAAAATCTTTGCGACTCACAATTGGTAGCTCACAGGTTATGAACCAATGTGATGCGGTCAACGACAGTAGCGTATAAGGAAGTATACAACGAACTCGAGAAGCTGTTTGATGGATGCGAAGTAAATCACATCAGTAGGCTGAGCAACGATGAAGCCGATGTTCTCAGCAAACATCGGGTCGCAATGCCTTGCAATCCCGGTGAGTGTTTTGGGAAGAAATAGCGAGAGATCCACAAAGCCAAAGAAGGCGCAGAAGAAAACGAAGGAGGAGAAAACTTCGGCGCCTCTCAAAAAAGCTCCAGACGAAGAAGAGGACCAGGAGCTGGTAATGATGGTAGAAGTTCCTTGGATGCAAGCGTACATATCGTATATCCTAAGGAAAGAAATACCTGAAGATCCGTTGAAGCAAGGCGAGTTATTCGACGATCCAAAGCCTTCACAGTGGTCAAAGGGGAGTTATATAAGCGAAGTATTTCGGGCGTGCTGCAAAGGTGCGTTACACCCGAAGAAGGAAGGAAAATCCTAAAAGACGTACACGAAGGAATATGCGGTCACCACGCGAGCAGTCGAGCTATTGCAGCCAAGGTCTTTCGGGCTGGATTTTACTGGTTGTCAACGATCGAGGATGCAAAAGAAATTGTACGAACCTGCGACGCGTGCCAAAGATTTGCCGCAAAACCCCACTCTCCGGCGGCAGAGCTGATGCCAATACCATTGTCTTGGCCGTTTGCCCAACGGGGACTCGATATGGTGGGAAAATTGCACAAGGCTTCGCCGGGAGGATACGAGTACATGTTGGTTGTCGATAAATTCACCAAGTGGATAGAAGCAAAGCCGATAAATTCACCAGATGGAGAATCAGCAGTCAAATTCGTGAAGGGCATCGTTTTCGATTTGGAGTACCTCACGACATCGTCAGACATTACGAGTAACTTTACATCCAAGGAATTCAAGGAATACTGCGCGGAAGTAGGCATCAAATTACACTTCGCGTCAGTTGGGCACCCGCAAACCAATGGCCAAGTCGAGAAAGCCAATGGTATCATCTGCAACGGTATCAAAAAGCGTCTGCTAGGACCACTTGAAAAGGCTCGACATACCTGGCCAGAAGAATTGCCAAATGTTTTGTGGAGTATCCGAACAACACCAAATATGGCGACACAAGAAACTCCGTTCTTCCTCGTCCACGAAGCTGAGGCATACTACCAATTGAGATAGAGCATGATTCTCCAAGAGTGACAGAGTATGATGAGGAAACTTCAAGAAAAGCTTTGGAGGACGACGTAGATGCACTCGACGAAGCTCGAGATGAAGTACTCTCACGAGTCACCAAGTACCAACAGGACCTCAAAACTACCATAGTCGACGATTAAGGCCAAGATCTTTCCAGGTCGGAGATTTGGTCCTACGGCTAAATCAAAAAAGTACTGAAAAGCTCGAGTAGCCTTGGCTAGGTCCTTACGTTGTCACAGAAGTAATCGAAGGAGGAGCATACAGGATCAAGGACAAGAAGACAGGGTTCCGAGAAAAACCCCTGGAACGTGGCGCAGCTCGGGCGGTTCTACGCTTAGAGTCGAAATATAGTCCTCCTTTGTAAAAATACAATGTACTGAAATGCCTGAGTTTTAGACGCACTCTTTTCCTTTCGGGGCACCGAATGGGGCCGATTTTTAATGAGGCGGGCTCGCGGTGCTGCAATATAATAAAGATAGTGGAGATATATATCTTGTTCTTTGACTTGCTCGGGGGCTAAATGCCAATAAAGTTGCAAAATATACACAATATAGATGAACTAGACTTACGAAAATATTTCGCCTTGATACAAAAATACCTCGCCAAATAGAAAATCAGGGGCTAACACCCATAAATATACTATACTCGTCAAGATTCTATCGCTTTGGTCCAAAAAACCTCGCAACAAAAATATAGAACGTCGCCACCAAGACACTCGGGGGCTTGACGATCAAAAATAGAAAAAATATATATATACATAGTTGGCAGCTTTACAATATAGATCATATTTACAAATATACAAAGACTCACCAAGGGAGAAAATACAGCAAAGGAAAAACCCTCAGCGGATGCCTAGCACATGGTCTATGGTTATTCGTTCATTGGAAGCACGAGTACTATGCTCGGCATAGCTACCCTTCACGAAGAACTCAGCATCCATCCGAAGAAGTTCATCCATCATATCTTCGGCTACAGGAGTCACAAGATCATCAATTTTGCCCATGTTTCTCTTCTTTTTTGACATCTTGGCCAGGCACCTAGAAACAATTTGATTCATGGGTAACTTTGGATAGCAAATCTTTATCATCATCATAGCAAATATTGCGCCAGCAGAGAGTTGAGCTCGAATGAAGCCATGGATTCGAGGAGCATCTCGAAATTTTTCCATCAAAGCAGGAAGAGTTTCTGGCATCTTGTTGCGTGGGAACATGGTTCCATAAACTAAAAACAAAGTCTTCGTACAGAAGTCGAGGAAATCACGGACCTGAGCCGCGCGATCTTGGAATCTGACAAT
The DNA here is from genome assembly GCA_030979885.1 of Lolium multiflorum. NCBI lineage: Eukaryota > Viridiplantae > Streptophyta > Magnoliopsida > Poales > Poaceae > Lolium > Lolium multiflorum. Next base: position 337,936,186 of record CM061753.1, on the reverse strand, counting down.
TTGGCGGGTACACAGGGTAACCCAAAAGTTAGAACCATGTTGTGCAGCAAGTCTGAGTAGAACATTGGCTCGAGCTTCAACGCGTTGATCTTCGGCAGCAGTATCCAAAAATGAGCCTGCTCCAGCAGAGAAATTATTAAAGGAAAATAGCAGGAATTACATCAAGTATAGTTATGCACAGGAAGCATACCTGTCATGTCCAGACTGGCGTCACTCATTAGTTGAAGCATATAATTTTCTCGAGAAGAAGCTTTGGTGGCCTCAGCAACCGCGGCATCTTTTGCAGCAATAACATCTTGAGCCTGTTGAAGAGCAATCTTCTCTCTTTCGGATGCTTTTCGAGATTGCTCCATCATCGCCAGAGTTTGTTTTTTCATGGATTGAAGTTGTTGGCGAAGTTCTTGCAAATCTTGCGAGAAGTGCTTACCCGAAGAACTTTCGATAAGGTTATCTTCGACGAATGTTTTCTTCGAGAAGGAGGAAGCAGGAGAAGTATCGGCAGGATGAGGATTCGCAGAGTAGTTATCAAATATCAACTGGAAAATAAAATTTCAACATCAAATGATCGCGCAAGATAAGAATTCCATTGATCTTCATGAAATTTACAAGGATATTACAGGAGGAGTTCTTCAAAAGGACTACTACGACTATTGTCACCAAAGCTACTGTGGCGACAACATCTAAAGAAACAGAAATAAAAGAAAGGAAAAGATAGGGCATTCAACTAGACCTCCGGCTTCGACGAGCTAGGAGTTGAAGTTGGCTTGATTCCAAGATAGGCAAGGATTTTCTTCGTGTTGGGCTTCGCAGCCTTGATCAGCGATCGCCACTTCGTGGTCTCCATCTCTTGTGTGTCGCCCACTTTAGTCCAGTCAATGGTTTGTGGCTGTCTGCAACCAAGGCGACAGTGCTTTGACAGAATTTTCATATTCTCTTGGCATCTTCGTCCAAGATCTTCTGGATTGAAGTCCTTGGCAAGAGCAAGGAAAGTAGCGGGTTCCTTTTTCTTCGGGAAGAAGTAAGGGAATAGCGCGACAATCTGTTTCGGCCTGTTCAATGCCTTCACGAGTTTCTGTTCCATGAAACTCAAGAAGAGAGAGTGCGTCGAGAAGAGGATCGTTGTCGGGATCTTCAAGCTCAAATTCTTGGTTTGTTTTATCTGTCAAGGAAAGTATATGTTGGTCGACAAGCAAGTAAGGAAAAGCAAGTCTAAAGAAGACAAAATAGATCGAAAAACTTTGACAAAGCGCTCCTTGAGTTCAAGCGCTTGCGGATGCTTTTCACGAGCAGCCTGCGCGCTTTATGCTCGCTCAAGGAAGTTTGGCATCATGAAGTCTCTTCTCGATCTTCGACACCAGCAGCTTGCCTTGGCCTTATCGCCTCGCCCTAGCTTTGCCGCATCAGATTCGGCCTTCTTGCGAGCGCCTCACTTTTCTAATTTCGAGCAGCATGTGGCAGTTTGTTGGCCTCCGCAAGTTTTTCTGTCAAAATAAGTTAAAAATAGTCAAAATTGCAATAAAATAGGAGCAAGAAGTCATGAACAAAGGCAAGCAGGGAGTCATTACCTTCGGTCTTGCTGGCATACTCGCGGTACCCACCGAATTGGGCACCGACGCGGATAAGTTCTTTGATCATAGGCTGTCAAAGAAGGATAAAGAAAGAGAGCGTCGGTATGGGAAAAAACATGATGGCACAAAGAAGCAAACAGAGAGACAATGACAAAAAAGAAATTAAGGACTTACATCATCCAAAAGAGGACTCGAGGAGCTACCCAATTGTAGGGTAGGCTCCGTGATTGTTTCAACCCTCGCCCTTTTTTGTGAAGGGCAAGGGGGCTTGCAGGAGCAGCAGGTTCGTCGGTGTTTTGTTGAGGAGGCGAATCTTCTCTTCCCGCACCTCAGAAACAACTAGAGTATGCGACGTACTCGTTCGAGCAGTCGCATCAGTAGCTGGCATTTCTTCCTCGTCACCACTACAATTAAATGACGGCAGTATAAAAAGCAAGATAGAGAAAAATCTTTGAGTAGCAAAACAAGGAGAAACAAAAGATAACTTACGAGCTGACGAGGGCTTCAAGGTATGGATCAAAAGCTGCCTTCGGCGTGAAGGAGCAGCTTCTTCGACTTTGGAGGTGCCGGAATCTTCGACATCAGCCCTTTTCCTTTTGTTCTTTGGAGAAACAGCAGGAGGAGGAGACTGTGCCGATTCAGCTTCCTTTTCAGAGGATCCCGCAGATTTTCGAGAACCTGCGGGTTCACTATCAGGAACAGGAGCATCTTGGTTGTCTTCAATGACAACAGCACGTTCTTCGACTTCTCCACCTTCAGGAAGGGGAGGAAGCGAGACAAGATCTGGATGGTTCTATATGAAAACAAGGGGGGATGTCAGCAAAAGAGTTATGCAAAGGATGGCAAATAAAAATGAGCAAAGTCGACAAAGGATACCTCGGGGAGCGCATTGGTGGCGCTGTATGGTTTTACGCGACAAGAAGAAGGGACAGGATCTTTTTTGCTGAGGGAGGAAATTTTCCGGACAAGTTTCTCTAAGTCCTTGACCTCTAAATCCACCGACAAGCGATCCGCATCCTTGTCGCCAGCATGAGAGAGGGTATTTGCGAGCCTGAAGAGGCTGCACTCTGATCCTAAGGAAATACGCCGTGATTTGGATACCCGACAGCTCCTTGCCGCGGGTGTTTTGCAGCTCGTGTATGCGGGTCATCAATGCCTCCGTCGCTGTTTTTTCTTCTTCGGTAGCCTCTGCATCCCAGGAGCGGCGGCGGTAGATTTTCGGCACGATCAAAGGAGGGATGTTGTCATGACACATCCATGGTTCTCCTCATGGATGTACGACCACTTTCTTGCGCCACCCTTGAACCAGTCGGGGAATTTGACGTCGAGCAATCGACATCGGGGCGAGCTTAACATATCGCGCCGCCTATGTTATGGGCGACATTGGGAGGCCATTGCGGCGACAAAAGAAAATGCTCTTCCATAGCGCCCGGTTAATGGACGCAAGGAAGGCAGCGGGTGATGAAAATGGAAATGTGGAGGATAGAATTGGGCGTGAGGTGATGAAGTTGCAGACCGTAAACAAAAGCAATCCTCGAAGGAAAGGGTGAATGGGGGCAGAAAGGCCGCGGATGAGATGGTCGACAAAACTCACCCGATACCCCATTGGAGGGGTTGGGTAGCTTTCTTGACTGGGAAGCACAACGCCTTGGGCTTCTTGCTGATCCCCGTTTCTTGGAGGTTGATGTCTTGGGTGGAGATTTTGGATCTCTCCCACTTTACGCTTCCCGAATCACGAAGCCATCGTCGATTCCCGCTGTTATGTGTCCTGGCAATTGGCATTAACAATGGCGGAATGCAGCTTGGGAGAAGATGAGCTCAGGGGAGCGTGGGAGCAGGAGATCTTTGGAGGAGAAGCGGAGCGGCGCGGCCGAGAAGTGCTCGAGGAAGAAGAAGAAGGGGATTTTATATAGAGGTGCGGCGAAGCGGCGCACCGTTGGATGGAAAAGTCTGTGGCAGATGATGTACGCGTGAAACAGGGGTAAAAAAGTAATTTCACCCTAAAGGAGTTACAGTGCGTGCGCCAGGAAAAGTGGAGAACGTGTGTCCCCCACTTCCACGACGTGTCAATACAATGCGAAAATTGGGCCCGCAAGGCAGCGAGAGGGAGCATCTCGCGATTTCCAGGAATTAAGGTCGTGGCTATCGTCAGCAATGACATCACTTTAGCAAGGAAAAAGTTCGACTTAACAGCTTCGTAAAAGTGGCGACGGTAAAAGATATTGGAGAGCCTTTGATCAAGTACAAGTTTTTGATCAAATGCTCGGGGGCTACTTTGGAAAAATGAAAAATTTGAGAAAGACAAAATAGAAATGGCGAGAGCCTATGATCAAATACAAGTATTTGCTCATAGCCTCAAGGGGCTACCCATCGGGAGCGCTGTTCGCACCCGAGATTTTGACAAAATATGTAAGAGGAAAAATATAGCGACATAAGGCGTGGAGCCTACACCCAAGCACAAGTCCTTGGCTGTAGCCTCGGGCTACTCCCGTGGGAGCCGTTACGCATACCGATGAAATTATAAAAAAAGAAGAGATAGAAAAAAGAAGAAGAAAAAGTGAGCATATTTCGAGTTATATACATAACTCTACATATACTCCCACGGGAGAGCAATATAAGTCATTCGTTGACTCAATAAAATATGCCATTCCAACAACCGAATAAGCACTCGACAATATATTCTCGAACGCCAAAGTTGCGAACAATTTCGAATACGCAAATTGCGAAGAATGGACCCTAGATCCGTTCGTGGCGTGGTGCCGTCTCGACGTCGGTTTGCTACTTTTATCCGTATCAACGGATACGAAGAAAAATCTAACGACGTTAGGTACCCGATAAATATGAGCGGGACTCGACATATAATGGTAAGACCTTAGCGCACATACCGTTTACACGATATCCGAGATCATGTCCAGGCACGTGATATTGAAGTAGGTTTTGCGGTTTGCCACTAGAGCGATTAACTAGTACCTGACCCGTCGATGAACTAGCCCCAACTACCATTATCCCTGTACAATATAGAAATTCATATGAAGAAATATAGAAAAGTTTAAAGTTGTCGAGTAAATATAAAAGTGGAGATTTTCCCTGACTCTACGATTCAAGCAAAATCTCGGGGGCTACTGACATAGGAATCCCCAATGGGCCTGCCGAATATAGTACCCAGGGTTTACTGAAGGCCCACGACTCAAAGAATAAGAAGAATCGGAAGCCCAAGTGGATATTTAGGAAAGTTAGAGTTGTATTAGAAGACGATGTTTGTAATCTTGCGGGATGGGTTGGAAACCCTCCCGGACTCTGTAACTTGTACAATACGAATCCCTCGACTCCACCTCCTATATAAGGGGGAGGAGTCGTGAGACGTACAACGTCGTTGGGAACCCCAAGAGGAAGGTGTGATGCGTACGGCGGCAAGTTTTCCCTCGGATGAAACCAAGGTTTATCGAACCAGGAGTCAAGAAGCACGTTGAAGGTTGATGGCGGCGAGATGTAGTGCGGCCCAACACCAGGGATTCCGGCGCCAACGTGGACCCTGCACAACACAAACCAAGTACTTTGCCCCCAAGATTCGATGAGGTTGCCAATCTCACCGGCTTGCGTAACAAAGGATTAGATGTATAGTGTGGATGATGATTGTTTGCAGAAAACAGTAGAACAAGTATTGCAGTAGATTGTATTTCAATATAGAGAATTGGACCGGGGTCCACAGTTCACTAGAGGTGTCTCTCCCATAAGATAAATAGCATGTTGGGTGAACAAATTACAGTTGGGCAATTGACAAATAGAGAGGGCATGACCATGCACATACATATTATGATGAGTATAGTGAGATTTAATTGGGCATTACGACAAAGTACATAGACCGCTATCCAGATGCATCTATGCCTAAAAGTCCACCTTCAAAGTTATCATCCGAACCCCTCCGGTATTAAGTTGAAAACAACGAGACAATTGCATTAAGTATTGCGCGTAATGTAATCAATAACTACATCCTCGGACATAGCATCAATGTTTTATCCTAGTGGCAACGGCACATCCATAACCTTAGAGGTTTCTCTCACTCCCAGTTCACGGAGACATGAACCCACTATCGAGCATAAATACTCCCTCTTGGAGTTACTAGCATCAACTTGGCCAGAGCATCTACTAATAACGGAGAGCATGCAGATCATAAACAACACATAGATATAAATTGATAATCAACATAACATAGTATTCTCTATTCATCGGATCCCAACAAACACAACATATAAACATTACAGATGATCTTGATCATGTTCGGCAGCTCACAAGACCCGACAATTAAGCACAATGAGGAGAAGAAAACCATCTAGCTACGCTATGGACCCATAGTCCAGGGGTAGACTACTCACACATCACTCCGGAGAGCGACCATGGCGGCGTAGAGTCCTCAGGAGATGATTCCCCTCTCCGGCAGGGTGCCGGAGGCGATCTCCTGAATCCCCCGAGATGGGATTGGCGGCGGCGGCTCTCGGAAGGTTTTCCGTATCGTGGCTCTCGGTACTGGGGGTTTCGCGACGAAGGCTATTTGTAGGCGGAAGGGTAGTTCAGGGGTGATACGTCTCCGACGTATCGATAATTTCTTATGTTCCATGCCACATTATTGATGATATCTACATGTTTTATGCACACTTTATGTCATATTCGTGCATTTTTTGGAACTAACCTATTAACAAGATGCCGAGTGCCAGTTGTTGTTTCTGCTGTTTTTGGTTTCAGAAATCCTAGTAAGGAAATATTCTCGAATTGGACAAAATCAACGCCCGGGGTCCTATTTTGCCACGAAGCTTCCAAGACCGAAGAGTCAACGAAGTGGGGCCACGAGGCGGACTACAGGGCGGCGCGGCCTATGTCTTGGCCGCGCGGCCTGTCATCCGGCCCTCGTGACGCCCCTTGACCTGCCCTTCCGCCTACAAATAGCCTTCGTCGCGAAACCCCCAGTCACCGAGCCACGATACGGAAAACCTTCCGTAGATGCCGCCGCCGCCAATTCCATCTCGGGGATTCTAGGAGATCACCTCCGGCTGCCGGAGAGGGGAATCATCTCCCGGAGGACTCTACGCCGCCATGGTCGCCTCAGGAGTGATGTGTGAGTAGTCTACCCTGGACTATGGGTCCATAGCGGTAGCTAGATGGTTGTCTTCTCCCCATTGTGCTTAATTGTCGGGTCTTGTGAGCTGCCGAACATGATCAAGATCATCTATACGTAATTCTATGTTGTGTTTGTTGGGATCCGATGAATAGAGAATACTATGTTATGTTGATTATCAAATTTATATCTATGTGTTGTTTATGATCTTGCATGCTCTCCGTTACTAGTAGATGCTCTGGCCAAGTAGATGCTTGTAACTCCAAGAGGGAGTATTTATGCTCGATAGTGGGTTCATGTCTCCGTGAATCTGGGGGTGACAGAAACCTCTAAGATTATGGATGTGCTGTTGCCACTAGGGATAAAACATTGGTGCTATGTTCGAGGATGTAGTTACCGATTACATTACTGCGTAATACTTAATGCAATTGTGCTGTTGTTAGCAACTTATCTTGGAGGGGTTCGGATGATAACCTGAAGGTGGACTTTTAGGCATAGATGCATCTTTGGATAGCGGTCTATGTACTTTGTCGTAATGCCCAATTAAATCTCACTATACTCATCATAATGTATGTGCATGGTCATGCCCTCTTTATTTGTCAATTGCAACGTAATTTGTTCACCCAACATGTTGTTTATCTTATGGGAGAGACACCTCTAGTGAACTATGGACCCCGTCCATTCTCATTCACTGAAATACAATCTCAATGTTCTCTTGTTTCCTCCCAACAATCATCATCCACACTATACATCTAATCCTTTGGTACAAAAGCCGGTGAGATTGACAACCTCATTGTCGTTGGGGCAAAGTACTTGGTTTGTGTTGTGCAGGTTCTGTTGGCGCCGGAATCCCCGGTGTTGCGCCGCACTCTACGCGCCATCAACCTTCAACGTGCTTCTTGGCTCCTACTGGTTCGATAAACCTTGGTTTCATACTGAGGAAAACTGCAGCTGTACGCATCACACTTCCTCTTGGGGTTCCCAACGGACGCGTCTTGTGCGCGTATCAGCTCTTTTTCTGGCGCCGTTGCCGGGAGATCAAGACACGCACAAGGGGAGTCTCCACATCCCAATCTCTTTACTTTGTTTTTGTCTTGCTTAGTTTTATTTACTACTTTGTTTGCTGCACTAAATCAAAATATAAAAAAAATTAGTTGCTAGTTTTACTTTATTTGCTATCTTGTTTGCTATATCAAAAACACAAAAAAATTAGTTACTTGTATTTACTTTACTTATTTCATCATGTTTCCTTTTAATTTTACCACAAAAGACATACCGGTAGGACGCGGGTCTATAGTTGGGAGAAATAATATAGAAGAATTCTTCAACCATGTTAGTATTGTTGACGATTTTGAAGATAGACACTTGGTAGATCTTGCTCCTACTTATGAAATTGCTGCCGCTGCTCTAGTTCGCATGTTGGAAACTAAATTTGTTAATCTCAATCCTATAATCCAACACATGTTTCTTACACTCGGTGATATGGAAGAGGGGGAAAAGAAATATTTTGTCTTAGAAACCCTTCTTAGAGAATTTGGTGGTCTAGCAAGGGAGGCTAGAAAGGTCTTTGCTAAATATGATATGCTTGGTTCTTGCACCAATTTTGTTAGTCTCCTTGAAAAGATGGACATGGATAGAATAAGGTACACTAATAATATTAATGATGGTGGGGAGATCAAAGCACCAATACCATGTAAGCTCCTAACGATGAATGATGCACTAGAAAATAACTATGCTTGGCTTGTTCGAAAATTTGTTTGATGAGAGTAGCAAGCCTAAGACTAATGAAAAGGGAGATGCTAAAACTTATGTATCCAATATACTATGCTTGGCTGAGAAAACTCCAAACCCCGCTGTAGATGCACCATCTCTTGATAATACTTGATACACACTTTCTGCGCCTAGCTGAAGGCGTTAAAGAAAAGCGCTTATGGGAGACAACCCATTTTTTTACTACAGTACTTTGTTTTTATTTTGTGTCTTGGAAGTTGTTTACTACTGTAGCAACCTCTCCTTATCTTAGTTTAGTGTTTTGTTGTGCCAAGTAAAGTCGTTGATAGTAAAGTTCATACTAGATTTGGATTACTGCGCAGAAACAGATTTCTTTGCTGTCACGAATCTGGGCAAAATTCTCTGTAGGTAACTCAGAAAATTATGCCAATTTACGTGAGTGATCCTCATATGTACGCAACTTTCATTCAATTTGAGCATTTTCATTTGAGCAAGTCTGGTGCCTCAATAAAATTCGTCTTTACTGTTCTGTTTTGACAGATTCTGCCTTTTATTTCGCATTGCCTGTTTTGTTATGTTCGATGGATATTTCGATTCCATTGACTTTCAGTAGCTTTGTGCAATGTCCAGAAGTGTTAAGAATGATTATGTCACCTCTGAACATGTATATTTTATTGTGCACTAACCCTCTAATGAGTTGTTCTAAGTTTGGTGTGGAGGAAGTTTTCAAGGATCAAGAGAGGGAGATGATACAACATGATCAACGAGAGTGAAAGCTCTAAGCTTGGGGATGCCCCGGTGGTTCACCCCTGCATATATCAAGAAGACTCAAGCGTCTAAGCTTGGGGATGCAAGGCATCCCCTTCTTCATCGACAACATTATCAGGTTCCTCCCGAAACTATATTTTTATTCCATCACATCTTATGTGCTTTGCTTGGACGTCGGTTTATTTTTGTTTTGTTTTGTTTGAATAAAATGGATCCTAGCATTCTTTGTGTGAGAGAGACTCCGCTGTAGCATATGGACAAATATGTCCTTAGGCTTTACTCATAATATTCATGGCAAAGTTTTTTTCTTCGTTAAATTGTTGTATGGTTGGAAAAGGAAATGTTGCATGTGGTAATATATAATAAAATACTTGTAGGACATTGAGCTTTGATAACTTGATTCTTTGCAAATGTTTTGAGATATTTAGATGGTAAGGCTTGCTGGATAAATAAGTTAAAATTAGTAGTGGATTGTTGTCTTTAAGCTTGTGTCGTACTACAAACTCTATTTAAATAGTTGAAGGCGTAGTTAGACTTGATAGCTTTCCATGTCTGAGAGTTCATCGTAATAACTAAGTTGTGCTGAAGGTCGAGGGAGCTAGGGGTACTTGTGCCACCGTGAACGGCCCTCCTTGGAGTAAATTTTAATCATGCTCTTAATGATGAACCTGCTAGTTGTTTGCAATAAGCTTGTGAGTTCTTTTTGACTAATGTTAAGCTACGGTTTTTGGCACTTCCACCATCCAAATTTGCTAGCCTCTTCGGTACTGTGCATTGCCTTTTGCTCACATTGAGAATTGTGCATACTTTGCTGGTACATCCAAACCCGTGGGAACTTTCTCTTGTTCTCCTACACATAAGCCCATACATCTCCTCAAACCAGCCACCACCTACCTACCCAGCATTTCCATAGCTGTTCGAGATATATTGCCATGCAACATCAATTTTTACATTACATGCCATGTTGTCATTTATTATTTATATATTGCTTTGCATGATCATATACAGCTGATGTGTGGTTTACCCATGTTACGCTAGATCATCACATCCTGCTACACTGGCAGAGGCATACAGTTTCATACATCATGTTTCATTCATTATGAGTTATTTGTACCAAAAAGTGTGTTGTCATATTAGGATGTTGCCCCTAAAAGTGAAAAGAGCCGTGGAGGCCATCAAAAATAAAAAAAGAGAAGAAAGAAAAAAAATCAAAAGAAAGAAAAAAAAGGAAAAGAAAAAGAATAAAGAAAAAGGGGGCAGCATTACTATCTTTTATCCACACTTGTGCTCATGTTTTAGCACCCGCATTATTCATAGTCATCATTTGTGCTCATGTTTAGCACCTACATTCATATGAGAGAGTTTTCATGTTTTACTAGTATAACTATGTGGGGAATTTACACTATAGAACTTGGGTTGTATATTCCAATGATGAGCCTCCTCAAAAGTGCTCTAGGTCTTCGTGAGCAACCAAGTTGGATGGACCCCCACTAGTTCCATTGGAGAGCTTTCATACACATATAGCTCTATGTGCATCCGTTGCATGGCAATCACTACTCCTTGCATAGCTTCGATCATAAGGCTTCCTCTTGTCTAATGTCATTTACAGCTTTGCAAGCCTTTCTTCCATTTGGCCTTCCAAACCCCCATTAACGTTCTTTATGCCATAACATCCCGGTGCTAATACCAAATGCTTGCGCTCACCGGTTGAGTAGACTTCGAAACAGTTGATTCATGACGTTCATGTTTATGTTTACTTGACTGAATCCTTCTTATGTTGTGAAGATTTACTTGATGCTTGGAATGAAGGATAGAACTTCTATGCTGAATACTTAATACATCTTTAATGAACTTTGTACGGTTGCATGTCTTTAAAGCAATGGTTCATGAAAACTTCTAGCTTGTCTAACTCTTGCATTATCATCTCTTATATCAATATAGATACTTGCTTTGAATGATTTGATCTCAGCTCATATGCTTTACAATAGTATGATCAAGGTTATGATGGCATGTCACTCCGAAATTATCTTTGTTTATCGTTTACCTGCTCGGGACGAGCAGGAAAAGGGATTTGATACGTCTCCGACGTATCGATAATTTCATATGTTCCATGCCACATTATTGATGATATCTACATGTTTTATGTACACTTTATGTCATATTCGTGTGATTTTCTAAGACTAACCTATTAACAAGATACGAGAAGTGCCGATTCTTTTCTGCTGTTTTTGGGTTTAGAAATCCTAGTAAGGAAATATTCTCGGAATTGGGCCCCACGACGCCCAGAGTCCTATTTTGCCACGAAGCTTCCAGAAGACCGAAGGAGTCAACGAAGTGGGGCCACGAGGCGGCTTGATTCCCAGAGGCGCAGCCCGGTCTCCATTGTGTTCTGTCAGGCCCTCGTGGCCTTGTCTGCTTTGCCATCAGCCTACAAATAGCGTGTGGGCAGTCTTAGGGAGCCACGTCACGGAGAAACCTTCCCAGAAGGCATACGCGTAATCCCATCTGGGGGATTCGGGAGATCGCCTCAGGCACCCTGCGGAGAGGGGAATCATCTCACAGGAGGACTCTACGCCATGTGGTCGCCTCTGGGAGTGATGTGTGAGAGTAGTCTACCATTGGACTATGGGTCCATAGCAGGTAGCCTGAATGGTTCTTCCCCATTGTACTTAGTGTCGGGTCTTGTGAGGCTATAGAGACATGATCAAGATCATCTATACTATAATTCTATATGTTGTGTTTGTTGGGATCCGATGAATAGAGAATACTATGTTATGTTGATTATCAAATTTATATCTATGTGTTGTTTATGATCTTGCATGCTCTCCGTTACTAGTAGATGCTCTGGCCAAGTAGATGCTTGTAACTCCAAGAGGGAGTATTTATGCTCGATAGTGGGTTCATGTCTCCGTGAATCTGGGGGAGTGACAGAAGCCTCTAAGATTATGGATGTGCTGTTGCCACTAGGGATAAAACATTGGTGCTATGTTCGAGGATGTAGTTACTGATTACATTACGCGCAATACTTAATGCAATTGTCTTGTTTGCAACTTAATACTGGAAGGGGTGCGGATGCTAACCCGGAGGTGGACTTTTTAGGCATAGATGCATGCTTGATAGCGGTCTATGTACTTTGTCGTAATGCCCAATTAAATCTCACTATACTCATCATAATATGTATGTGCATAGTCATGCCCTCTTTATTTGTCAATTGCCCATTTGTCAATTTGTTCACAACATCTTGTTTCCATTTTCTGGTGCCATCTCCTAGTGAACTGTGGACCCCGGCCCAATTCTCTTTACTGAAATACAATCTCCTGCAATGCTGTTCTACTGTTTTCTGCAAACAATCATCATCCACACTATGTCTAATCCTTTGTTACAGCAAGCGGGTGAGATTGACAACCTGTTTGTTCGTTGAGGGCAAGTACTTGGTTGTGTTGTGCGGGTTCCACTTGGCGTAGGAATCCCTGGTGTTGCGCCATACTACATCTCGCCGCCATCAACCTTCAACGTGCTTCTTGGCTCCTACTGGTTCGATAAGCCTTGGTTTCTTTCTGAGGAAAACTTTTACGTACGCATCACACCTTCCTCTTGGGTTCCCAACGGGCCCGTCTTTGTCTGGCGTATCAGGGGGCGTCGCGAGGGGCCCAAGAGACAGGTCGGCGCGGCCAAAGGGTGGGGCAGCGCCATACCCACTGGCCACCTCGTGGCCCTTGATTGACTCTTGGGTCTTCACGGAAAGCCGTGGCAAAATAGGCCCTGGACGTTGATTTCGTCCAGTCCAGAAATGTTCCTTACTAAGTTTCTGAGAGCCAAAAACAGCGAAACTTGACAATGGCTCTTCGGCATCTCGTTAATAGGTTAGTTCAGAAAATGCATAAATATGACATAAAGTATGCATAAAACATGTAGATATCATAATGTGGCATGGAACATAAGAAATTATCGATCAGTCGGCCTTGATCATACTATTGTGAGCATATGTAATAGATGCAGCGATCAAAACAATGGTAAATGACATGAGTAAACAAATGAATCATAAAGCAAAGACTTTTCATGAATAGTACTTCAAGACAAGCATCAATAAGTCTTGCATAAGGATTTAACTCATAAACAACAATTAAAAGTAAAGGGTATTCGAGCAACATAAAGGAAAGATGAAGTTTCCAGCGGTTGCTTTCAACTTGTAACATGTATATCTCATGGATAGTTGTCGTGCAAAGTAATATAACAAGTGCAATATGAAGTATGTAGGAATCAATGCACAGTTCACACAAGTGTTTGCTTCTTGAGGTGGGAAGAGATAGGTGAACTGACTCAACATAAAAGTAAAAGAAAGGCCCTTCGCAGAGGATCGATTGCTATATTTGTGCTAGAGCTTTGGTTTTGAAAACAAGAAACAATTTTGTAAACGGTAGTAATAAAGCATATGTGTTATGTAAATTATATCTTACAAGTTGCAAAGCCTTATGCATAGTATACTAATAGTTACCCTCTCCTTGTCCTAATTAGCTCGGATTACACGGATTATCATCGCAATGCACATGTTTTAACCAAGTGTCACAAAAGGGGTACCTCTATGCCGCTGTACAAAGGTCTAAAGCTCGCATTGGGTTTCTCGCTATTGATTATTCTCAACTTAGACATCCATACCGGGACAACATAGACAACAGATAATGGACTCCTCTTTTATGCATAAGCATGTAGAAACAATTAATTTTCTCATATGAGATTGAGGATATTGTCCAAAACTGAAACTTCTAACCATGGATCATGGCTTTAGTTAACGGCCCCCAAAATTCTTCTCTAACAATATGCAATGCTCTAACCATTCTAGCGGTAAATCTCCCTTACTTCAGACAAGACGAACATGCATAGCAACTCACATGATATTCAACAAAGAGTAGTTGATGGCGTCCCCAGGGGAACATGGTTATCGCACAACAAGCAACTTAATAAGAGATAAAGTGCATAAGTACATATTCAATACCACAATAGTTTTTAGGCTATTTGTCCCATAAGCTATATTGTAAAGGTAGTGGATAGAAATTTAAAGGTAGCACTCAAGCAATTTACTTTGGAATGAAACAGAAATACCATGTAGTAGGTAGGTATGGTGGACACAAATGGCATAGTGGTTGAATCAAATATTTGGATGCATGAGAAGTATTCCCTCTCAAATAAAAGGTTTAGGCTAGCAAAGGCTATTTGAAACAAACACAAGGATGAAGCCCATTGCGGTCGAAACCCATAGGCCCGACAGCGGCAATTGCTCTGATAGGAAACGGGGAACAACTTAGGGCTGCGGCCCAGCCTGGTCCCTCAAAGCGACGGCCACATAAAGCCTCTGGTACACCATCCGATGCTGGTACAGGCGTGCCACCTGACTATACCTGGTCGAAGGTGATGGAGATGCCTCGCTTAGTTTCCTGCATAGCATACACGCTAAACATTAAATACGAGCCTCGTCGGCTCTCAGGTTATTCTGTGAATCGGCTCAAGGAGCGATCCACCCATGATTCGTACGAGGTGCACGAATATATGGTGGTCCTGCTTGATCAAGATAAAGCTAACTCGATCTACGACGATTTGTCACCGCATAATCGGATCATCCTACTCACGATTGGGCCTGGCGCTCGCGCACGGTGATCGTAAGCCGATCCTAGGTAGGGCCTAAAAACCAACACGAGGTTGATCCCAGGAACATCCTGCCTAGGACTAGCGAACGACACCCTGCGTGCCGCTGGATCCTCCACCCTTGTAAAGGCCTAACTGTACAGATAGTAAACTAATCCTTGAAGAACAAGGAGCAACCGTAACGGATGGGATCTACTAAATAATGTCAAGCGGGGTGCCGCCCCACACCTAAGATAGGTGTGAGCGCGGCTAGAGGGTTGCACTACGATAACATATGATACGAAGAACAATGCTAACCCTAACATATCTATGATAACTACGTTGCTCGCCATCAAGAACTTCAATACGAGCAACGCATGAACAACATCATCTGTTGCCTAGATCGCAAGATGCGATCTGGGCGACATGATGCTACCGGTAGAAACCCTGCGAGGCAGAGGTTGGCGATGCGCCGAGATTGATTTATTGGTTGAACGTTGGTTGTTGTTTTTCCATAAACCCTAGATACATATTATAGTCCGTAGACTTTCTAACGTGGAATAATCCCCACCGGCATGAGACAAACTCTACCTAAACGACACGTATCCTACTAACAGATACACGGGCCAACTAGCCCAAACTTTGCATAACAGGCCGATTCACGTTTTCTTCCATGTATATTCCTAAATTATCTTGATGACCCACCTCGACTCGGTCAAATCCCTGAGTGACCATACACTCTTACTACTGGTTTTGGTAATGACAATTTCAAAACCACTCTTCCCCTTCGAAGGGTCATGTCATGGCGAGAGCGGAGACGTTGCGGCATCCTTCATCATGATGTCTGTCTTCTGAAAGCTTCTACGCAATTCGATAGCTTCCATCACCTCCTCGGAAAGCGCAATGGCATTAAATCTCACCGAGCTTCCTCATTATTGTCCAGTCTGGTGATTAGCCCTCTTCATACCCTTCCTCTCTGTTCTAGCCATCGGCACCAAAAACCCTCTTCCCCGCAGCAATGTCTTCCTCTTCCTCTGTCTCCTCCGGCCTCTCCTCCAATCCTTCTCCTCGACGAGCCGGAGTGGAACTCTACGTCATGCGCCGGAAGCGACACCTCGACCGATGGGGAAGAGGACCTCAAGTTCCTCTCACCAAGGGAGGTGATAAAGCGAAAGTGACACGACCTCCGCTCCTGGGTAAAACCCTGGAAACGGAAGGGGGGAAGAAGTGCAGAGGAAGAAGAGAGAAAAGAGGAGGGCGGCCCCTCCTCCCCTGCTAAGCTTCTGCCGGCCAAGCGATTCGCGCTTGCGGGCGGAATGGCAGAACGATGATGACGAGGAGGAAGGAGGAGGATGGAGTCCTCCTCCTCCCTCGGGCAATCCGCCGACCAGCGCTTAGGCTCCACGGGCGGACAGCGAGGATGATGATGATGACGAGGAAAGGCAGAAGCTCAGGCCAGGGCTGCAGGGGTGGCGGCTGACAGGAACTCTGGGAGCAGCGTGACGACATCGGCAGCGGCGGCAGCGGACACGACGACTAGTAGAGTAGGACTAGTAGTAGCGGTGCATTAGGT
Source organism: Lolium multiflorum (assembly GCA_030979885.1). Lineage (NCBI taxonomy): Eukaryota > Viridiplantae > Streptophyta > Magnoliopsida > Poales > Poaceae > Lolium > Lolium multiflorum. Next base: position 337,919,817 of record CM061753.1, on the reverse strand, counting down.
ACCAGATCCCTCTTTTGAGAGCCATCGGCTCTTTCTTGTAAAGCCGCTCTTTTGAATTAATGGAAATTGTTCTTTCAATTCATCTTTCAATTAATCCAATTTCCATCCTTCCGCTTGCCACATCAAGACAGATAGCAACGTATCGGATTCTTTTTCCTTTAGACGCTCATGAAGCCGGACTCAAATATCGATTGGACCGTCAGCCAAGTACTTCTCAAATCCAGACTGCGATTTGATACCTGACCATAAATTTTCGCAATCCCATAGCCGATGACTATTCATCGGCTATTTTGAAAATCCAATCTCTTTCCTTCTCTTGCAGCAACAGGACGGTCCAAAACCCGTAAAAGCCGACAGCCTCCTTTTCCGGCTCCTCTCCATAACTCTAGCAGTCTTCTTCTGCAACACCTCACCGTTTTCAGAGAAGACCATGATGCAGGGTCAGCCGATGCAACTCCAATCGGCTCCAAGACGGAGCATCTACCAAGTTAGCTGCCCCCCGAGCCTTAATCAAGGCGAGAATACCGGCAAGGATGCACAAGTCAAACCAGAAGGCTTTGACCTTAGGTAATCTGGTAATCCGAGATAGCCACCATGAAGAGTCAGCCAAACTTGCCCCCATTGATCAGCTTTCTTCTACTGAATGCCGATGTTGTAGATGAAACACCACCAGCTTAATGAGAAAGAGGCTGCCTTGCATGCCTAACTGATATTACTGCTGAACTTGGCGCAAAGGGTTGTCGGCTCATTGAAGCCAAGGCTGGAAACAGAAGCTCTTGAAGCCGAACTGAAAACCATCTTGGCAAAAATCTGGGCCTTGAGCACATAGCCGGTAGGTCTTGTGTAATCTTTGTACTAGAGTCGATTGACGTGCATCGGCTTTGTTCCTTAGTTCTAAAGTCGATGCCTTGTGTTGTATATCAGCGATGAGAAATTTTCTTAGTGATTTTCCTAATCGGCCCCCAATGTTTCATTGTACACATGTTTATGTTGCACATGTTCACATGCTCATCTGGTTTAGTGCCCCCGAGCCTTGGCGTGAATGCTTCTGAGATATGACTCCCAATAGTGATCTAGTCAAGACACCGTGTTGCAGTCGGCTTTAGTAGGACCAATGTTGATTTTCCACCGGCTCATCAACCGGCGTGAACGCTGCCCGATGGTCGACGTTGCATGTAAGCGAGGATATGTGGTGATAATTTTGGCCGATTCTTTGGGATCGGCCTCCATATTGATTAGACGCTCAATGAAGAAGGTTGTGCGTTCATACGTAGATAATTGGAGCCGATCAAGGATCATTCTCATCTATGTTCTCATCGGTTTGTCTTTGCTCTCGGTCGGGCCGGTGGACAAGACCATCAACCTCATCCTTTGTCATGTCGATCACACTCATTGTCGTCCACCTTGAATGCATCGTGTAATCGTGGAGCGCTAACCTCCGAAGGAAGGATGAACACCATATTTGTGCCAGCCGATGTATCATCATCGGCTCTCCTTTTGGGGGCGCCACTCCATTTTCCATGGTCGACCCCCCCTCTTTATCCAGGGTCCGCTGAACTTTCGCAGCCAGATCAGGTCGCGCAGCAGTATAACCTTCGGCTTCCTCCAAGCCGCGCAATCGCTGACCCTGCGCTTTGGGGAACGGCTGAGTCCGTCGGGGCACCACCTTGGCGCCGGTGGTACCTATCTTCTTCTTCTTCTCCCTCGTCTTCTGAATCCTCTGAGATCTTCCAACCGAGGGGACTCAGCGCGTTGCTTTGTGTTGGGAGAGGCCCTGTCAACACCCGAACACAGATACGTTGGCTGCCTCCTTCTTCTTGTGGTTGCATTCGGGCAATTGCGATTGTGGGCAATCGGCTCATTCTTGAATCCCAGCAGTGTCTGAAAGGGGCAGTCCCAATGCCTATCTTCGTCGCCTTGCTCCCTTGTCTTTTCCTTGGCGTACGGCGCTCGTACTCCTCCTCATCGCGATCATGCGACGATGTCTTCGGCTTCTCCTGGCAGACAGTCTCTCTCATCATCATCATTTGGATTGTAGTGGTCATGCGACTCACATACTTGTTGAGGAGGTGATCGGAAGGGGTCGCTGATATCTTATGTTCTTCACTTCTCCTTCTGTGATGTAGCGCTTCATCTTGGGGCCAGTCGCGTGGAACGGCCTCCTGTTTTTCTTTGCCACGAGAGTGAGTTGCCCTCGTCTCCATCCTTGGCGTGGTGTCCAAGTCCTACCAGCGGTGATCTTGAGCAGGATCCTGGCTGGCAACCTTCGGGGTAAGTGCATTCCACCATGTTAACGGTGGGGAAGGGGTGAGTGTCGACCTTCATGGTGTACTGGTTGAAAATCAGACGTCCTTGTTCTATCGCCATTTGGATCTGCTGACGCCACACCCTGCAGTTGTTGGTGGCATGGGAGAGCGAGTTATGCCATTTGCAGTATGGCTTTCCATTCAGCTCCTGTACCGTGGGGATTGACCTTCGGGTATCTTCAACTGCTTCTCCTTGAGCAAGAGATCGAAGATTTGCTCGGTTTTGGTCACGTCAAAATCAAACCCCCTGGGCGGACCTGGTGGCTTCACCCATTTGCGGGTTACTGGGCCTGCCGCTCGAGTCCATTCAGTCTGGCAAACTTGCGCCGGACGTCTCGTCTTCATCGGCCTCGACAACGTCTTCTTCGGCTTCGAATTTGTCTGAGTACAAGTCAGTGGCGCTGTTCATATGCCGGCAGTTCTGAACCATGTGCGCCGGTGAGGGTAGTACGCGAGGCCATGTCCTTGGCGGCGCTGCAGGCCGCCTGCCAACTCGGCTTGCTTCCTTTTGAGTCACACGAACCGAATAACATCGGTTCCTAAGATTCTTGAAGCGCTGGATGTACTCTATCACAGAGTTTCTCATAACCGACGTATTTGTGCTAGATCGGCAAGGCCGGACTCGGAAACCTCTGGTGGTACTAGGTGTGGGCTGTTCTTCCAAGCGCTTCCAAGTCCGGATCGAGTCCCGGTGGCAACGAGGTGTACCACCCAGAAGCTGGTCCTGAGGGCGTGAGGAGACCTCACGCGTAGTGGATCCGACACTGAGGCCATTCCTAGTTGTGCCAAATATCGGCTCACATGCTCGATGGAGCCATCTGATCCACTGAATTTGGAGAAATCGGGGAGCCGATATTTAGGTGGCAGCGGGATCATCTCGTACTCGTCGGAGTACGGCTTGGAATAGCCGATTGCCCTTCTTTTCCGCACCATGCCGAACTGGTCTCTCAGTATGGTACTGATCCGATCCGCTGTGCTGGCTGCAGGAGTTGAACTCTGAAGATTCGCCGGGGTGCGTACTTAGCCAGCCATGCTTTCTTTTCCAGCTCTGAGCCACTGCGGGAGCTGAGCTCTGGAGGTTCGTCGGGGTGGCATATTTGGTCAGCCACGTACGCTCTCGGGATGCATTCTTGACGTTCCCTCCTGCTTTCCCGGGAAGTCCACGTCTTGCGGCCTGGTTTGTGGCGCCCGGAGTTACCGCGATGCATCACGTACGCCCATGTGCCGTGAGGGATGGCGCCTCATGCAGAGCGGCAGTCACTAGGGTCACCAACGATCTTGTAGACGATGAATGCCGGTGAAGTCGGCCTGGTGTTGCCAACGCAAATGGCAGCGGTGGACGGGGCTGGGTGGCAACTCTCCTTGATGCGTCCCGAGCGCTGGTCCTGACGGAGAGTACCTCATGATCTGGATCACGCGACGACACGCTCCAACGTGTTTACCAGGTTCTCAGGGCGGTGTAGTGAGTGAGCCACCAAGTAGTTGATCTCTTGCCGCAGGGACCTGGTGCGTTCTCGACGGGGCAGAGAGGTCTATCCCATCGAGTGCACCATCAGGCGAGGACCCCTTCCACCTGATGCCATGTGAACGGGTTATGTGGAAAGAGCCGAGGCTTCGAGGATAGCTCTGACCTCGTCATACTTCTTCTTGAGCTCGTCGGTCAGATCCTCGTATGTGACTGGAGTGCTTTCGCCATCTCGGATGTAGATGGCGATGTGGTTGATAAGAAGCTTGCCCGGCGTGCCAGAATGTGTTGCGGTCAAAACCCACCGGCGAGCAGCGACGAGCAACCCGTAGAGCCGGGAGCAACTTAGGGCTGCGGCTGGCCCTGGTCCCTCAGAGCGACGGCCCGCAAAGCCTCACGGTACACACGTCGATGCTGATGCAAGGCGTGCCACCTGACCTATACCTGGTCGGGAAGGTGATGGAGATGCGCTTAGTTTCCTGCGTGGCATACACGTAAACATTAAATCGAGCCTCGATCGGCTCTCGGGGTTATCTTGTGAATCGGCTCAGCCGATCCACACATGATTCGTACGAGGTGCACGAATATGTGGTGTTGATCAAGATAAAGCTAACTCGATCTACGACGATTTAGGGTTTTTCACCGCATAATCGGATCATCCTACTCACGATTGGGCCTCGCGGCCACCGGTGATCGTGGCCGATCCTGGGTAGGGCCTAAAGCCAACCGAGTTGATCCCGGAACATCACACTGGGACTGAACGCACCTGCGCGTGCATTGGATCCTCAGCCCTTTGTAAGGCCTAACTATTGCAGATATTAAATTAATCCTTGAAGAACAAGGAACAACCGTAACGGATCGGATCTACTAAATATCGATCAGGGGTGCCGCCCCACACCTAAGATAGGTGTGAGGGCGGCTAGATATGCGAGGGTTGCACTACGATAACATATGATACGAAGAACAATGCTAACCCTAACATATCTATGATAACTACATTGCTCGCCATCAAAGGGCTTCAGTACGAGCAACGCATGAACAACATAAAGCAGCCTAGATCGCAAGATGCGATCTAGGCAGCTTGATGTGCTTACAGGTAGAAACCCTCGAGACGAAGGAGTTGGCGATGCGCCGAGATTGATTTGTTGGTTGAACGTTGGTTGTTGTTTTTCCCATAAACCTAGATACATATTTATAGTCCGGGGGACTTTCTAATGGGAATAATCCCCACCGTGCATGAGAAGGCAAACTCTACCTAAACGACACGTATCCTACTATAGTACGGATACACGGGCCAACTAGCCCAAACTTTGCATAACCGGCCGAAGATGTTTTCTTCCATGTATATTCTCGAGTCTATCTTGATCGCGGCCCACCTACGGCTTGGTCAAATTCCGGGTGATAACATATGTCATTTGTAAGCATTATAAGACTCTACATAGTCTTCCTTGTTGTTCACATATAGACTCTATCAAAGTCTTCCTTGTTGTTCAAACTCAATACTAGAAATTATCTAGACCTTAGAGAGACCAATTATGCAAACCAAATTTTAGCATGCTCTATGTATTTCTTCATTAATGGGTGCAAAGTATATGATGCAAGAGCCTAAACATGAGCACAACAATTGCCAAGTATCACATTTATCCAAGACATTATAGCAATTACTACATGTATCATTTTCCAATTCCAACCATATAACAATTTAACGAAGAGAAACTTCGCCATGAATATTATGAGTAAAGCCTAAGGATATACTTGTCCATATGCAACAGCGGAGCGTGTCTCTCTCCCACACAATGAATTCTAGGATCCATTTTATTCAAACAAAACAAAAACAAAAACAAGCAGCGCTCCAAGCAAAGCACATAAGATGTGACGGAATAAAAATATAGTTTCGGGGAGGAACCTGATAATGTTGTCGATGAAGAAGAGGATGCCTTGGGCATCCCCAACATAAGCTTGAGTCTTCTTGATATATGTAGGGAACCACCAGGGGCATCCCCAAGCTTAAACTTTCACTCTCCTTGATCATGTTGTATCATCTCCTCCTCTTGATCCTTGAAAGCTTCCTCCACACCAACTCGAAACAACTCATTAGAGAGTTAGTGCACAATCAAAATATACATGTTCGAGGTGACATAATTATTCTTAACACTTCTGGACATTGCACAAAGCTACTGAAAGTCAATGGAATCGAAATATCCATCGAGCATATCAAAACAGGCAATGCGAAATAAAAGGCAGAATCTGTCAAAACAGAACAGTTCGTAAAGACGAATTTTATTGAGGTGCCAGACTTTCTCAAATGAAAATGCTCAAATTGAATGAAAGTTGCGTACATATCTGAGGATCACTCACGTAAATTGGCATAATTTTCTGAGTTACCTACAGAGAATTAGGCCCAGATTCGTGCAGCAAAGAAATCTGTTTCTGTGCAGTAATCAAAATCTAGTATGAACCTTACTATCAACGACTTTACTTGGCACAACAAAACACTAAACTAAGATAAGGAAAGGTTGCTACAGTATTAAACAACTTCAAGACTCAAAATAAAAACAAAGTACTGTAGTAAAAACATGGGTTGTCTCCCTTAGCGCTTTTTTTAAACGCCTTTCAGCTGCGCAGAAAGTGTGCATCAAGTATTATCAAAGAGGAAGTGTCAACATTATAATTTGTTCTAATAATAGAATCAGGTAACTTTATTATCTTTCTAGGAAGTGTTCCATACCTTTCTTGAGAGAAATTGATATTTAATATTACCTTCCTTCATATCAATGATAGCACCAACAGTTCGAAGAAAAGGTCTTCCCAATATAACGGGACAAGATGCATTGCATTCAATATCCAAGACAACAAAATCAACGGGGACAAGGTTATTGTTAACGGTAATGCGAACATTATCAACTTTTCCCAAAGGTTTCTTTGTAGAATGATCAGCAAGATTAACATCAAATAACAATTTTTCAGCGGTGGCAAGTCAAGCATATTATAAATTTTCTTAGGCATAACGAAAATACTTGCACCAAGATCGCATAAAGCATTACAATCAAAGTCATTGACCTTCATTTTAATGATGGGCTCCCAACCATCCTCGAGCTTCCTAGGAATAGAAGCTTCATGTTCTAGTTTCTCTTCTCTAGCTTTTATGAGAGCATTTGTAATATGTCTCGTGAAAGCCAAATTTATAGCACTAGCATTAGGACTCTTAGCAAGTTTTTGTAAGAGCTTTATAACTTCAGAGATGTGGCAATCATCAAAATTCAAACCATTATAATCTAAAGCAATGGGATAATCATCCCCAATGTTGGAAAAATTTCAGCAGTTTTATCACAGGCAGTTTCAGCAGTTTTAGCAGTTTCAGGCAGTTTCGCTTTGCATTAGAAGTGGAAACATTGCTAACACCAATTCTTTTACCATTATTAGTAGGAGGTGCAGAAACATGTGGAGCATTAGCATTTCTAGTGGTGGTAATAGTCCAAACTTTAGCTATATTATCTTCTTTTTCATTTTCTTCTCTTTCCCACCTAGCACGCAATTCACCCATCAATCTTATATTCTCATTAATTCTAACTTGGATGGCATTTGCTGTAGTAACAATTTTATCATTATGATTTTCATTAGGCATAACTTTCGATTTCAAAAGATCAACATCAGCAACAAGACTATTGACTTTAGAAGCAAGTATATCAATTTTACCAAGCTTTTCTTCAACAGATTTGTTAAAAGCGGTTTGTGTACTAATAAATTCTTTAAGCATGGCTTCAAGTCCAGGGGGTGTGTTCCTATTATTGTTGTAAGAATTCCCTTAAGAATTACCATACCCGTTGCCATTATTATAAGGATATGGCCTATAGTTGTTACTAAAATTTTCAGGTAAGCATTGTTGTTGAAATTATTATTTTTAATGTAGTTGACATCAACATTTTTCTTCTTGGGCAACCAATGAAGCTAACGGAACATTATTGGGATCAACATTTTTCCTATCATTCACAAGCATAGACATAATAGCATCAATCTTATCACTCAAGGAAGAGGTTCGACAGAATTTACCTTCTTACCTTGTGGAGCTCTTTCCGTGTGCCATTCAGAGTAATTAATCATCATATTATCAAGAAGCTTTGTTGCTTCACCAAGAGTGATGGACATAAGGGTACCTCCAGCAGCTGAATCCAATAGGTTTCGTGAAGAAAAATTCAGTCCTGCATAAAAGGTTTGGATGATCATCCAAGTAGTCAGTCCATGGGTTGGACAATTTTTAACCAAAGATTTCATTCTTTCCCATGCTTGTGCAACATGCTCAGTATCCAATTGTTTAAAATTCATTATGCTACTTCGCAAAGATATAATTTTAGCGGGAGGATAATATCTACCGATAAAAGCATCCTTGCATTTAGTCCATGAATCAATACTATTCTTAGGCGAGATAGCAACCAATCTTTAGCTCTTCATCTTGAAAAAGGGAACAATTTTAATTTTATAATGTCACCATCTACATCCTTATACTTTTGCATTTCACAATGTTCAACAAAATTATTAAGATGGGCAGCAGCATCATCAGAACTAACACCAGAAAATTTTTCTCTCATGACAAGATTCAGTAAAGCAGGTTTAATTTCAAATAATGCTGCTGTAGTAGCAGGTGGAGCAATAGGTGTGCATAAGAAATCATTATTATTTGTGGTTATGAATTCACACAACTTAGTATTTTCAGGAGTACCCATTTTAGAAACAGTAAATAAAGCAAACTAGATAAAGTAAATGCAAGTAACTAATTTTTTGTGTTTTCGATATAGAGTGCAAACAAGATAGCAAGTAAAGTAAATCTAGCAACTAATTTTTTTGTATTTTGATTTAGTGCAGCAAACAAAGTAGTAAATAAAACTAAGCAAGATAAAAACAAAGTAAAGAGATTGGGATGTGGAGACTCCCCTTGCAGCGTGTCTTGATCTCCCCGGCAACGGCGCCAGAAAAAGAGCTTGATACGCGTACAGCACGTGTCCGTTGGGAACCCCAAGAGGAAGGTGTGATGCGTACAGCGGCAAGTTTTCCCTCAGTATGAAACCAAGGTTTATCGAACCAGTAGGAGCCAAGAAGCACGTTGAAGGTTGATGGCGGCGAGATATAGTGCGGCGCAACACCAGGGATTCCGGCGCCAACGTGGACCCTGCACAACACAAACCAAGTACTTTGCTCCAACGCAGTGGGGTTGTCCAATCTCACCGGCTTGCTGTAACAAAGTATTAGATGTATAGTGTGGATTGGTTGCGAGAAAACATGCGACGATATTGCAGTAGATTGTATTTCAATATAGAGAATTGGACCGGGTCCACGGTTCAATAGAGGTGTCTCTCCCATAAGATAAATAGCATGTTGGGTGAACAAATTACGGTTAGGCAATTGACAAATAGAGAAGGGCATGACAGTACATACATATTATGATGAGTATAGTGAGATTTAATTGGGGCAAATTGACAAAGTACATAGACCGCTATCCAACATGCATCTATGCCTAAAAAATTTTATGAGGTTATCATCCGAACCCTCAGTATAAGTTGCAAAAACAGACAATTGCATTAAGTATTGCGCATAATAATCGATAACTACATCCTCGGACAACCATGTTTTATCCCTAGTGACAACAGCACACCCTCACTCCCCAGATTTACGGAGACATGAACCCACTATCGAGCATAAATACTCCCTCTTGGAGTTACTAGCATCAACTTGGCGAGCATCTACTAATAACGGAGAGCATGCAAGATCATAAACAACACATAGATATAAATTGATAATCAACATAACATAGTATTCTCTATTCATCGGATCCCAACAAACACAACATATAGAATTACGAGATAGATGATCTTGATCATGTTCGACGCTCACAAGACCCGACAATTAAGCACAATGAGGAAGACAGCCATCTAGCTATTTGCTATGGACCCATAGTCAGGAGGTAGACTACTCACACATCACTCACGGAACGACCATGGTGGCGTAGGTCCTCCCGGGACA